>JALPQD010000140.1:4722500-5290027 GCA_023101885.1 Typhlomys cinereus | reverse complement strand
CTGCCACCCACAGCAGTTAGGGCTCCTGGTGTTTACAGATGGTTGTCGTTGTCTTTTCTGTTTTTCTGGCATCCGCTTTGCCAATTTGCTGTGTCAATAGTGTCCCTGGTGGACATCTGAAGACCACTATGATTACAGATATAATTTATTTTATTTTTTTTTTAAATTATTTATTCAACTGTGTGCATGTGCGTGTGTATGTGCGCGCGCGCGTGTGTGTGTCTGTGTGTGCGTGTGTCTGCGTATGTGTAGAACCACGGACGAATTCGTGAACCACCATGGACGCCTCCATCTCCTTCTGCCCCAGGATTCACAGGCTCCGCCCTACCAGGACCAGAAGCGCAGGCCGCCCCGCTTCCACCTGGCGTCTATACGTGGGATCTGGGATCCGAACTCAGGACCTTCTGCCTGCAAGGCGGAGGCTTAACCCCTGAGCCACCTCTCCAGCCCATTTACAGATATAATTTAATCTCTTTTCTGCCTTAAAGTGAGTGAGTGTATGAAATGGCGTCTTTTGGAGCCCAGGCTGGCCTCAAACTCATGACCATGAACTCCTGATACACTACCTGCTTCCACCTCTCAAGTGTCGAGCCACCAAACTCAAGTTTAAAAAAATACTAAAAGATACTCTCTTTTATTTCTAAATATTAATTTATTAGAGAAGGAAGAATGAAAGCGATGCACACATGTATGCTGTGGTGCATGGATGCAAGTCAGATGGCAACTTTTAAAAGTCAGCTCTCTCCTGTCCACCATGTGGGCTTCAGGGGATCAAACTCAGCCCTCACCAGCCCTAAAAGACATTCTTGAGACACTGCATCTGATGGCTACGAGAAGCTGAGACACGGTATATGTGATTCACCTGTCTCCTGACACAGAGTAGGGAGTGCATATAAAGGAGCAAATGACCATCAGCCAGGCCCAGTTGGAGCCTGGAGATCCTGGGCAGCAGGATGTGTTCAGACTCTAGTATGAGGTGGGGGGAATCAGGAGTCAGGCTTTGCTGGCGCTGCCCTGCCTGGCCCATTCCCGCCAGCTCTGTGACCTATTGGTTGTCCCCACGTGTCTTGCTATGCCAGTGTGCTATGAAAACCTGCCTTGAACAAGGTGGGAACTGCACCAGGTTCATTGACAGATCCATTTCAGTCTGTCTGCTGAAAGAGCAGATGTGCGATCTGACAGGAAACCTCGAGTTTGTATGCTGGTGGGGTTGTTTGTGTGTTTTTAAGTCAGGGTCTTGCTCTATATCTCAGACTGGATTCTAACTCAAGATTGTCCTTCCACAGCCTCCCATGTGCTAACATTTTTTTAAAACTGTTTATTTTTATTTTGAGGGGGAGAGAGTGTGTGCACACACATATGTCATGGTCTATGGTTGGCATCAGAGGACAACTTTCAGAAGTCAGGCCTCTCCTTCTACTACATGGGCTCCCAGGAACCAAACTTAGATCACCAGGTTTGCAAGCAGGAGCATTACCCACTGAAATATCTTGTTGGCCCTTTTTGAAGCTTTTTATATAGGTAATGATCTCATATTTTGTTTTGAGGAAATTTGATGTAAATCCCTTTTTAAAGCCTGTGCTCTCCTCGGAAGTCATACATAAAACCACTCTGGATATTGATGATGATGAATAAAGAGGAAGTGGGAGTCATCATTAATCTGTAAGGGATCATAGTAAGGGCAGCCTCAGATGTTGGCACATCTCTGAAATGCTGAGTACTTATGTGGTCTCCCCCTTCCCTCCTTCCCTCCCTTCCTCCCTCCCTCCTTCCCTCCCTCCCTTCCTTCCCTTCTTCCTTTCTTGTGTCAGGGCATCATTCTGTAGCCCATGTTGACCTTAAACTCAAAGCAATTCTCTGATTTATACTCCCGAATTTTGGAATCACAAGCATGAACCAAAGCATGCTGTCTATGAGTTTGAAACCAAAAAAGCAGACATTGAAAAAAAAAAATCTGATGTTAGTTTTAATTTTTAAAGGAGAAAAATCACAAGTTCATTCCAAAGCATAGCTTGTGTTTGAGTAATAACCCTTCTGTGTCTCCTCTTCAGCAGTTTGCTTCCAGCACTGCATAGTATACACTTTGATGTTAGGATCCAAAACTTAGGAAATGAGGCCAAAGAATACCTTGTTCAGAGTGGGAATAGCATGATTGCTCCTCCTCCAGCCCCCAGCCTGCTCCGTGAGGTTTGTAGCTCCTCCTGCTTGCCTTTCGCCTGCTCCCTGAGGATGGTAGCTCCTCCCCAGCCAGGTTCCTGAGGATCGTCACTATCATGTTATCCTAGACTTGCAGAACTACTCAGAGCTCTTTGCACTTGCAATTTCCTCTTATCGCTGTGGCCACAAAGAACTTCAGAAGATGATGAGCCAAGGAGTGGCAGGGCGAGGTGCACTTTCAGGCTTCTTGTGTGCTTGGCAGATAGGAGGCCAGAGTTTACCTTTTCCAGTAAGCAATTTACCCCCAGGGGGCTGTGTCACAGGAAGATGTTACCAGCTTAGAGTCTTCCAAGCCCTGGGTGCTAGTCTTGGGAGGCACCTTGCCTCCCAGCTCAGAGGGTGAGCTCCTAGCTAGAATGTGGTTAGAAGTCCATCCCTTTCCTCTAGTGTGATCTGACACTACGAGTGTGCTGCCCCAGCGATGGCTGCTTGTGGCTGTCTTTGACAGAGGGCCCTGGAGTTACTACAGCAAAGCAAGGATGGGGAACGTCTGCAGCCTCTGCTCCTGATGCTAAGCAGCACAGTGGCCCCAGGACCGTGCTGGGAACAAAGAACAAGCCTGTGGTGTGCGCTGTGCACCTGTCCTGCTCTGCTTCCTTCTAGTCTGTTAGCCCGCTGGCTTCACTTCTTTCAGCTCAGGGTTACCTCACCTCAGCTTCCATCTCCTCCTCACTCTCTACCCTGTTCCTGTTGTCCTTCCCTCATCCCTGAACACGTCTCCTCCATTCCCAGATCCCAGCGTGTCTGTAAACAGGTCTGCATGCCCGTGATAGCTGGTCTTTGGTCCCTTTCTGTCCCTGGTCTCAGTGAGAAGACAGCTACGTGATGCTTCCCGGACCAAGGTGCAGGTCACTGGTGCACTGCAGCTGCAGTGATAAAGGGCACAGCTGGTGGTGTTTGTAAGTGACTGGCACGGAGCCAGATGTACCCCTGCATGTCTAACCTGCTCCAGGCCGCTCCACAGGGAGATGGATGTTCTTATTGCCATGTCCAGAGAAAGGAATCACGGCACAGATGAGTTGAGTGACTCATGCCAGCTCAGACAGCTGGCTGGTGAAGCCAGGGCTCTGGTCTCTTCCAGTCTTCACTGTATGGCCCAAGCCTCTTGAACCCTCCTCTCTTCTCCGCTCCAGAAAAGCTACAACTCAGACCCTTCTTCTATAGCTCAGCATCTACCACAGGCTCTGTAGCCACCTGCACTATGGTTTCCATCGCCTCTGACCGCCAGAGCACTGTGGAATGACGGTAACAGGCTTGAGGGTGTCTGTCAGGAGACCGCAGTAGAACTGACCAGGGTTCAGGCAAGGTAGGCAGGAAATGCTCAGCTGTAGTGTGGAGGAATAGTGGAGAGGAATTCCATATTGCAGTCTGCCAAGTGTAAAGGGTTTGGGATGGAACCTGAGGTGCCTAGATGTGCAGCAAGCCTAGATCACAAGATAAAATAATGCTGAAATTCTTCCATTTTGCTTGTATTCCATCTTGTAAGAGGACACCTGCTATAAAATAAGCTGTTGAATATACATTTACAACTGAAACTAAAACCTGGGGCTGGAGATGTAGCTCACTGGTAGAGTGCTTTCCTCTCCTGTATGAGGCGCTGGGTTCAATCCCCAGTGAACTAGAAGACGTAACGCACTCCTGTGGCCCTGACAGGTCACTCTCCACTGCGTAGCGAGGTGGAGGCCAGTCCTGTAAGAAGTAAGTCCAGGAGCTGTGGTGATGGCTCAGGAGTTAAAAGCCTTTGTCTCACAAGCAAAAGGATCTGAGTTCAGATCCCAGATCCCATGTACAATGCTAGTGCATACAGCGGCGACTTTTAATTCTAGCCCTGAAAGGCAGAGGCTTGGAAACACCAGACAAAGAAGGTAGAGCGATTCAGGATGATTCCCAATGTCACCTTGGGGCCTCAAAAGGTGCGTGCACACACATACTACACCCCAAAACCAGAAGTAATGCCAATGAGATATGATGTGAGCTTGAATTAATCTAATTTTTTTTCCCATTTGCTTTCAGTTGGTCATGGCTTGTGACTGTATTTGTGTGTGTGTGTGTGTGTGCACACGTGCACGTGCACTATTTATTTTGGTTTTGGTGTTTTAAACAGTCTTACTGTGTAGCTCTGGCTGGCCTGAAACTTGCTATTAGCCCAGGTTAGCCTTGAACTTAAGCAGTGATCCTTTCTGCCTCTTCCTCTTTTTTTTTTAATATTTTATTCATTTATTTGAGTGAGAGAGAGAGAAAGAAAGTAAGTCATGGTTAGGCACAGGTGTAACTTGATAGTTGAGGGTTTGAGCTCTGGGCAACGATTTGTGGAGAATTATTAGTTAAGTCCAGAATGAACCTGAAGGAGATTGTCTAGCTGATGGAGAAGGCCTTGGAATAATCACGGAGAGCTGGTTGAGAGAATCAGCATCCTTGTGTATACTTGGCTAGACATGCTGGTCTGGCAAGTTAGGATCGTCCCTCTCTCAGCCCATTATGTAGAGATGGTGTGGCCAATTCCCTCCCTCACTCTGGTGTTGGTGTGTGCTTTCCCATCAGATGGATTAAGAACTGTAACTGACTGTCATAAGGAAATAAACCCCTTGTTCCGTTAAGCCATTTGATGGTCATTTATCAGCAACCATGCAGGCTGACTGCACAGAGAAAGAGAGAGCACACTGTCCTCTCTGGAACTTTCTCTTCCTCTTAGTGTCTGAAATTACAAGCATGTTTCCTCCACCAAAACCAGACTTTTTCTTCATTTTAGTAGGGTATTGTTACTGTGTAGGAACTTCATAGGAAGCCAAGGTATCCCAGTCCTAAAGTACAGATTCTTCTTGTGGTTTAGAAAACTAGAGGAAATGCCAGGTGTGGTGATACACCCAACACCCAAGAGGCAGAGACAGGAAGATTGCTGCAAGTTCAAGACCAACCTGGTCTATACAGTGAAGTTTTTAGAGCAGAAGGAACTATGTCGACCCTATCTTAAAAGGAAGGAAGGAGGGAAGAAACGGGGAGAGGAAGGATCTAGAGGAGAGAAAGAGCTTGGCTTGCTTAGCACCCTAGTTGCTCTTGGGAGAACATCATATGATCCTCTGTCACCAGGAGAACCTCTCCCACTTCATCAGGGCTAAGCAGTCTGGAGCCCAAGTCAGACATTTCTCTGTTTTATTACTGAAGCATGGTGCTTTTGAGTGAAATCCCCAACCTTACAGAGAAAGAAAATGGCTCCAGTCCACTTCCACTTTGTCTGGTTAGATTAGATTATTGAATTATTTATTTTTTTAAGGCCAAGTCTATAGACCAGGCTGACCTTAGACTTAGAGGAGGATGACCTTAACTCCATATCTTCCTGTGGACACCTCCTAGAGGAATTGCATGTGGTGTGCCACCAAGCCCAGATTTCCTTAATGGGATTTTAACTTGTCCGGTGTACCCTTGGGCATGCAAGGACTTTATTGTCCCCCTTATCAAATCCAATTTGCTCTGACACTGTAGAACTTTGCTCTGATAAGACATTCTTGCCAAAGTCCATTGTGCTCCTTAATTCATTCAGCAAGTGTTGGCTGAATTGTTGTGTGCTGCCCCTGTGGGATGCAGCCAAACAAAACAGACCCAAATTCCTAACACAGACAGCAAGCCAGGGTCACATTTTACAGTGGCAGAAGGAGGGGAACTAGGGACAAGTGGAGAGAGGAAGCAGTTTCGGCGCCTGCGTTTTAAGTGAGGTGCCAGAGCCTTCTCAGGAGGCGGCACTGGAGTAAACACCCCAGGACCTGTGCCCTGATTAAGTGGTTCCCAGAGCTCTGCTTGCTGTCTTCCAGCACCAGTTCATTGGTGCTCCACACTTGGTGAAGCCATATGGAAGTGATCCCCTTTGCTGAAGTGTGAGCACTAGCCCAGGCAGAGAGTAACACTGCCCTCTGCTGAATGGGAATGGGGAACTCTGCCTCCTGAGTGGTGTAGTGTCCACCTGGGAGCAGTGAACCAACCAGTATAGCATGCTGTCGTCAGCATCTTTGAATCACTTACCAAATTGCATGGCGAGGTGGAAGTGTGTCTGTAAGTTAAATTCGCACAGGTGACATGGCTAGTTTAAAGGGGCTGTGCATGCTTGATCTGACCTGTCGCTGCTGGAGTCACGCTGCTGGAGTCATACAGTTCACTCTCCCACCCATGTGAGTGCCCAGAGCGTTCAGCAGCGGTGTGAGCACTGTGACCTTTGTTGGCCTCTCGGCTGAAAAAACTGCCTTGGGCTGGAGAGGTGGCTCAGGGGTTAAGCCTCTGCCTTGCAGGCGGAAGGTCCTGAGTTCGGATCCTAGACCCCACGTATAGACGCCAGGCGGAAGCGGGGGTGGCCTGCACTTCTGGTCCTGGTAGGGCGGAGCCTGTGAATCCCGGGGCAGAGTAAACAAGGAGGAGGTGGAGGCGGTCCATGGTGGTTCCCGAATTTGCCCATGGTTCTACACACACACGCACACGCACACGCACATGCACACATGTACAATTTAAATAATAAAAAAAGAGAAAAAGAAAAATGGACTGTCTGAAGTTTAAATATACATTCCTCTAATTGTAAATGTGGTTATGTGTGATATGTGTTCTTCCTGTCTGGGTTTTCTTAGAATTGTCCAGTAAGTATTTTGCTAGTTAGATATATAGGTGTCATCTTGACAGTCGAAGGCTGAGCTCTGGAAACATTTGTGAACAAATTGTTAAGTCGAGCCCTGAGCAAGCCTGCAGTACATTGTCTGGTTAATTTGAGAAGACTTAGCCCATGATGGGACCATTCCCGGGACAAGAGAATAAGGTGGGGGAACTGGTTCCGGTAAGTTATTCTTCAGCATACTTTGGCAGACATGCAGTCTGGCAAGTGAGGTTTTCCCCTCTCTCAGCAATCCTTAAGGCTATGGTGTGACCAGCTCCCAAGGCTCCTGGTATGAGCTGTCTTACTGAGAAGTATAACCAGAATCATAAGAAAGTATGAAATCCCCTTGTTCCTTGCTCTTTGTTCATGAATTTATGGCAAAATGCAGACCCACTGAACCAAACATCTACCTCCTTGGGGCTTGAGTACGTGAACAGTACTGCTGCTTGTCTTCATATTGCGCTCTGTCCCCTAGAGCACTGATACAAGTGTGCACATGCCTTATGGATCCCAGAAACTGCTGCTCTCTCAAGGTTATGTGGACGATGTGGAAATATTAGGTAGTCAAGAACTTTAAGACAGACAAGGTGATACATGTCTGTCTTACGTGCACATGATCCCAGCATCCAGAGGCTGAGGCAGGATTGTTGAAAGTTTAAGACCAACCTGGGGCTGCATAGTGAGGTCATATCTAGCCTGGCCTATAGAGCGAGATCTGTCTCAAAAAAGATAACTACTTATTCCCACCTCTAGGCAAAGGTGCAGTTAGATGTCAGGTTGTAGCAGCCTGAGCGCAAATGCAGCAAAAGCTCGGCGTGAGCGCTGAGAGCAGGTGGGTGACTTCACTCACCTTCAGGATGTCATAGTTGGGCACAGGTGTCAAGTTGACTATTGAAGGTTTTGAGCTCTGGGCACATTTATGGAAAATTAATGGTTGAGTTAAGCCCAGAGCAAACCTGCGGGAGATTGTGTAGCTGATGAGGAAAGCCCAGCCCATGGTGGATGGAACTAGACCCTGAACAGATGAATAAAACACAGAGAGCTGGTTGAGAAAGTTGGCATCCTTGTGTACATTTGGCTAGACATGCTGGTCTGGCAAGTAAGGATCCTCCCTCTCTCAGGCATTATGTAGAGATGGTGTGATCAGTTCCCTCGGCCCTGGTGTTATGCATGTTCTCCCATCAAGCTGGGCTGAGAACTGTAACCAGTGATCGTAAGAGAAAATAAACTCCCTGTTCCCTTAAGCCGTTTGATGGTCGTTTATCAGCAACCATGCAGGCGGACTGCATCACAGGTGTTCTTAAAAAGTGCATGGATCATGGTGTCCTCTTGTCTAGCCAGGCACACACCTGCTCATTCTCTGTAGCCTCTGGTCTTCCTCTCAGTCCAGTCCAGGGGTGAAGGGGGAAGAGATCCGGCCGAGGCCAGCTGGGGCCTGTGGAGGCCCTGTGTGCATGGGTCCCATCTTTCACTGCAGCGTGGACTCAGTATAGCCCCTGTCTTCCAGCTGCTGTTGGGTTTCTGACTGTGTCCAGCATCATCACCATGTCTGCCCCCTTCTTCCTGGGGAAGATTATTGACGTCATATACACCAACCCTGGCGTGGACTACAGTGAAAGTCTGACCCGCCTCTGCGCAGGGCTGAGCTGTGTGTTCCTATGTGGTGCTGCTGCCAACGCTGTCCGCGTCTACCTCATGCAGTCTTCAGGTAGGTCTCCCTGGGAGCAGGACAGTCACCCCAAAGATGACCTAGGAGACCTAGGGGCTTCTGTCAAGTTTACTGTTCCAGACCCCAGTCTCTTCCTACTGTCAGATTTGATGGGGACAGATTTCCCATAACTGGCCATTGTGGTGGTTCTGATCAATGTTCTTGTCATCTCTACTTTTGCATGGCCAGAGTCAAGCTAGCGGCAGATACCATATATGTCTTTCAGAAAGTTTGAGAGCAAGGGAGAGGCCTGGTGGGGTGGCACTCTGGTTCACCTCCTGTCTGCTTCATGCTCTATAACTGCTGGGTTGAGAACTCGAGTCATGTTTCTTTGGAGAGGCCTAGTTAGCAGGCAGGGTACAGCTCAGGACCCTACTCCAAGTCTACTCAGTGTCAGATGCTCTGTAGTGATTAACCAGTTTCTGCCACTACAAAGTACACTTGAGAAAGGGGAACTGGGAGGAACAGATTGGCTTTCTTCGTGCGTGGTGGTCCTCACATGTCACGGGTCATGTCGCCTTTTTGTTCTCACCAGGAAGTTGGTCAGTGTGCTAGGACCTTCTCAAGTCTGTTTCTTGTCGACCACATGCTCAGACCAATGTTCAACTGGACTTTGATGCCTGTCTGAATGGTTTAGTGGTGGAGACCCGTGAGGTGGTAACCAGCTGCATCCACTATAAATTCTCATTTGCTTTGCAGGTCAGCGCATTGTGAACAGGCTGCGCACCTCACTTTTCTCCTCTATTCTGAGGCAAGAGGTTGCTTTCTTTGACAAGACCCGCACAGGAGAATTGATTAATCGCCTATCCTCAGACACTGCACTCCTGGGGCGTTCAGTGACTGAAAATCTCTCGGATGGGCTGAGGGCTGTGGCCCAGGCTTCGGTTGGCATCGGCATGATGGTATGTTGGCTTCCTCCCCTCAGTTCCTCCTGTTGGAACTGTCTGGGCCAGGACTTTCAAGTATGGGGGGCTTGAAGTGAGACATTCTTATCATGCTGTAAGCTCACGGCTGCCCCCAGAGGCTGTCTGGCATACGGACCACCATCCTGCCTATCATTGGTGACTGGCCTGTTTTCTCTGCTCACTTCCTAGGGAGTGCTTATATTCTGACCAGTGCTGATGGCCCATGGATCCTAACACAAGTTAGAAATATGATCTCAATGCTCTACAGTCATAAGACAAAAAAGGGCTGGGATATAATTTAATTGGTAGAGTTTTTGCCAAACATGTCCTGGGTTCCAGCATGTGAACTGGTATGGTGATGCATGACTGTAATCTCAGCACTCAGAGGGAGAAAGTAGGAGGATTAGAAATTCAAGGTTATCTTCAGCTACATAGTGAGTCCAAGGCCAGCTTGGGCTACATGAGAACCTGTCTTAAAAAAAGTAAGTGCCAGCAAGATGGCTCAGTGGTAATGATGTCTCCATGCAAACCTAGTAGTGTAATTTAATCTCTAGAGGCCACGTAATAAAAAGAGAGAACTAGCTTCTAAAAGTTGTCCTTTGGCTTCCATATTTTTGCTGTAGCAAGTGAGTATTTGCTCTCTCTCTTTCTCAAATAAAAGTAAATAAAACATTTTTTAAAAGCAAAAGGCACACTGTAAAATAGAGAAAGCACAAGTTTTCAGTTACTACTTATTTATCACATCGAGACTCATGACTTGAGAATAAGAAGATGGTCTGTAATGTTTCCTTGGTGTTTTAAGAGACCTTGTGTCAACTATATTATGTGTCAACTGTACAGATGAGATTAGGCAGATTTTAATAATGTGTTGAAGAGTCACCAGCCCCACTCAAAGCAATGTGGACACTGCAGAATCAGGGAAATCCTGTCTACTGCTTCTACAAACTGCTTGTTCCTGAGCCACTGCAAAGGTTAGAAACTCTTCTTGTCTTAAGCCAGTCCCACCTGCTGACTGACTGTGGAAACAGCCGCTTCCCTCCCTGCTCGTGGCAGAGCCCTGTTTCAGCTGCCGCATGATGCGAGCTTACTTTAGTGACTTCTCTAGTTGTTTTGATGGGGCAGGTTCTGGTCATTCAGTTACTGTGAAGCAATCCAGACCTGAATTTAGAATTGTGGTGTGGTCTGGTCAGCATGGACCAAATGGGCCTCTCTACTGCCCTCTGGCCTCTCTCTGCTGTTGAGCGGTGCGGTTTGACACACAGCGCTTGGTCCGAGGATGAGCTGCTCACATCTTTTCTTCAAAGAGCAGCCCATCTGCAGCTCTCCCTCCATTCTGACCTCAGGTTGATGAATAAAGATGCCAAGAACACCCCCACCAAAGCAGGCGGCCTTACCCTGTGGCACTCCAGGGAATAAATACTCTTGAATTTTGTTCTTGACAGTTTTTCATATCGCCTAGTCTGGCCACGTTTGTTCTGAGTGTGGTGCCTCCAATATCCATCCTTGCAGTGATTTACGGGCGTTACCTGAGGAAGCTGTCCAAGGCCACACAGGACTCGCTGGCACAAGCCACGCAGGTACTACCTCCCTAATAGGTGGTCTCCAGGGGAGGGCCTCAGAGCAGTGGGCAGAATGTGTGATGTACAAGTTGTTCAGAAAGTACCTTCCTTTCCATCCCCAGCAATGGAAGAAAATAGAAAACGAAAATGTACTCTATGTTGTGTCCATTTTGCTATATAGTCTAGATTGGCCTGAACTTGTGGTAGGTCTGCCTCAGCTTCCACAGTACTGGATTACAGATGTGAATCATCATGCTTGGCTTGTTTTAACTTCTTGTGTGTAGCATCACTGCTTCTAGTAGAACAAAGAGTTAACATGGCCAGGCTTGGTGGGGTACACCTACAGCCTCAACACTGCCGGAGGCTGAGGCAGAAAATCATGAATTTGAGACCAGCTTCAGCAAAAAGCATACAGAAACTATCCCTAATTCATTCAGTACAAGAGGCTGGGCAATGCTGTCTTTTCTTGAAAATTCAGAAATAACTGTTGTGTTATCATGTTAAAAAATCCTCTTTGGGGCTGGAGGGATGGCTCCGGGGTTAAGACTCTGTTCCACAAGCAGAAGGTCCTGAGTTCAGATCCCAGATCCCACATAAAAATGCCAGGTGGAAATGATAGAGGCCTGTACTTCCAGCCCTGGTGGACAAAACCAGGGAAATCCCAGAGCAAAGCAAAAAGGAGGTAGAAGCAATCTGGGATGATTCCTGAAGTTACTCTTGGTCCTTCACAAGGACACACAGTGCCCTCTGATACACACACACTAGAAAATAAATAAAGTAAAGAAAAATCATCTTTGAAAATGTGAAAATATTGAAAGACAGGAGCTGATATCATTAATGTTATAGAGTCTATCCTTACCTGTCTTTTTCTGTGCTGCCCTGCTGTCTGGGTGTCATCTACCTGTCGTGCCTGCTTTCTGTCTGTCTGATGTGTGCAGGTGTGTATGTTTTTGGTGACAAGATACAGTTGCATATAGTCTGCTCTGTAATCCTCTTGCTTGGTCATGCTTTGCACTTCACCTTGCGTGCTTATAGACTGAAGTATGACGCCCGTCTTCCTGTGGTGTGCTTGTCTCTTCACAGCTGGCTGAGGAGCGCATTGGAAACATAAGAACTGTCCGAGCTTTTGGGAAGGAGATGACGGAAGTGAAGAAGTACGCCAGCCAAGTAGACCAGTTGCTACAGCTAGCACAGAAGGAGGCCTTTGCTCGTGCTGGCTTCTTTGGAGCGGTAAGTAACCATTCTGGAAAGAGAGACTGGGAGACTTTTATTCTATGGCTCTTGCTGTAGTGGGAAAAAGTTTTGTTCTGTTTCAAGCTTAAGAGTGACTTTGTCTTTATTTTTGTGGAAGAAAAGGAAAGCAAGTAAGTGTGGCTGAAGAACGGTTCAGGATCTGGTCTCTAGCATGTAAATCAAGGATCAGGATTGGGATCTGATGTTCAGCCGTAGAGGAAGGGCCAGGATCTGGTGTCCAGCACTTAGGGGAAGGTCCAAGATCCAGTGTCCAACACATAGGGGAAGGGTTGGGATCTGGTCTCCAGCATGTAGAGGAAGGGCAGAGATTGGGATCTGGTCTCCAGCACGTGGTGGCTTTGAGAGCCACTAGTATTGAGTAACTGTGTGGTGTGGGCCTCAGAGCTGAGCCACCACCTGTGTTTGCACAGACTCAGGTCCTTTGGATACAAACACCTTTGCGGCCTCTTAGGATTAGCCAAAATAACTTAAGTACATTGTAAGAAGGAGCTATAAGGGACTGGTCAGAAAGTGCTTAAAAGGACTCCAAATAGAAAATCACTGTGTGTGCTGGATTGTGGGGGTGCATGCTGGTCATCCCAGTACTCAGGAAGCAGAGGTAGGCAAGTCAGTGGAAGTTTGACTCCAGTTTGGTCTAAATAATGACTTCTATAGTGTAAGATCCTGTCTCAAAAAACAAACAACCAAACTGGGAGAAAAACAAAAACAAAAACAGATACAAGCAAGTTAAGACAGTAAAACTACAAAGACCTTGGTGGCAATTCAGTCATGGCCACGATTTGTGGCTGGGAGTGCAGAGGCAGCCTCACTGGGAGCCACAGCTCACCACGGCAGGAGCAGGGCCTGGAGCCAGAGTGCATTTCCTTTGTGCAGGGAACACCTGTCAGAACACGTGAGCAGGGTGGACTCCCATATCCTTCAACACGTTAGGGAGGCCTTGCTGTTCTCTTCCTTTGGGCAACAGGGTATCAGCTTTCATGGGGACACAGGTGTTTCTTTCACCTTTTGGTATTTAATATGTGAAAAAGGAAATCAGAGTTCTGATCTCTGTGTTTTCTCTCTCTTGCAGACTGGACTCTCTGGGAACCTGATTGTGCTGGCCGTTCTGTACAAGGGAGGCCTGTTGATGGGCAGTGCCCACATGACAGTGGGCGACCTCTCTTCCTTCCTGATGTATGCTTTCTGGGTCGGACTGAGCATTGGAGGTATGGAAGCAGTAACACAAACAGGCTTGGGGGTCCATGTTAAAGATCAGACCTCAACTGAAAAAGCATTCTTTCCATGCTATGCAATTCCAACTGGACTTTTAAAACAAACGACAACAACAAAAAAATGCGGTTATATAGAGTAGCAAGTAAATTCTGGGTCCTTGTGGCCCCTCATAGCTCAGAAATGCAAGGGAGCTGTGTTCCTGGGGGTTATGGGGACGCCAAGCAGAAGTGGGCTGAGCCTTCCCTCCATCCCGCAACCATGCCTCCCACTCCAGATGGTGAGGGTTTTACTTGATACATTTTGTTGTCTCCTGTGAACTCTTCCCTCACCAAGAGCCTTTCCTTCACTTCTTTTCTCAGATTAATAATGGTGCTTGCTTGCTTATTTATTTATTCAATTCATTCATTCATTCATTTAGAAAACAGGGTGTGACCTAGACTGGACCTGGAAATCTCCATCCTCCTGCCTCGGGTTCCTGAGTGCTGGGCTTACAGTTTCAGGCTGCTTCATTTAGAAAAGCAACACTGTTGCACTAACAGAGCCTTCCCCAAACTCTTCCTTGGCCTGTTCCCACCTCAGCTTCCCCACTGTTGACATCCTCACCACATTGTCCAGTTGCTTACACAATTGCCAAAACTACATTAACACAGTGTTTCCAACCAAATTCACAGTTTTCATTAAGGTTGGACTTGGTGTGCATTGTGTGGATTGTGTGGTTCACCATTAGTATGTCACCCAAGAGTTACTAAGTTCCCCTTCATCCTTTCGCCTCTGGAAGCCACAGCTGTTTTTCCTATTTCCATAATTTTGCAGGTTTTTTTTTAACTTTATTTATTTTGTGTGTGTGAGTGTGTGTGTGTGTGTGTGTGTGTGTGTGTGTGTGAGTGTGTGTGTGTGTATTCCTGAATTGCTTTTTTTTGCTTCGCTTGGGAATTCCCAGGATCCTCCCACCAGGGCCAGAAGTGTTTTTTTTTACATGGAACCTGGGATTCAATTTCAGGACCTTCTGCTTGTGAGGCAAAGCCACAACTCTGAGCCATCTCCAGTCCAGCCCATTCTTGTATTTTTGAAACATACTGTATCCCGGAGCTAAACAGCTCTAACTTCTCTATGAGTGATGCATGCATGTAGGGTTGTTCTATACTTTTCATGGCTGAACAGCTGTTTCTGTTTCTGTTTTGTTTTGTTTTGTTTGCATCTTTTTTTCTTTTTAGTTTTTGAGACAGATCTCATTTTATAGCCAGGCTGCCTGGAACCTACTGTGTATCCCACACTGGCCTCAAACTGTGGCAAGCTCCTGTCTTAGACTCCGAGTGCAGGTGTTGTACACCATGTTATGCTTAGATCATTTAAAAAAAAATCATTGAATAGTGTTTTGTTTTCCTGGGTTTCCCACAGCTTATCAACCCTCTAAAGGATGCCTTGGCTACTTCATTGTGAGGAGAGCGTCTGTAAACATCCTTCTGTAGGATTTTGTGTGGACCAGAGTTTTCAGCTCACTTGGGAAAATCTCTATGAATAGGGTAGGCCTGCCTTAACTAAATAATCCTTCATGGTGTGCCCACGGGCTTCCTCTGAAGTGTCAAGTTGACGGCTGTAATTGTTATAGCAGTACAATGTAGTAGCAATTTTGTGAAGTTTATAGTAATAAAACAAAGTAGTAAATCAAGGGTTTTTGAAATACATTGGTGGGGTGACTGGAGAGATGGCTCAGTAGTTAAGATTGTACCTGGCAAGCAGAAGGTCCTGAGTTCAGATCCCAGGTCCCACATAAAGGTGTTAAGCGGAAATGCCTGGGAGATGCCAGAGCAAAGCAAAAAGAAAATAGAAGCAATCCAGGATGATTCCTGTCCCACAGGGACATTCAGTGCCCTCTCTCTCTCTCTCTCTCTCTCTCTCTCTCTCTCTCTCACACACACACACACAAATGAATAAATAAAATACATTAGTGAGGATATCACATAGCAAATGGAGAAGTCTCTACCATAAGCCTCAGATGCTCTCTGATGGCATTCATATCCCCTGGGATGGTAGAGGCTAGGAGCCTATTAGTATACCCTAAACAAGATTTACCTAATATTCACAAAGATGTAGTGAATGTATTAAGGGGACCGGAGATAGCACAAAATAGCCTGACTCAGATGTGCAGCATTCCAGCCCTCCACAGTTACACAATTACAAAAACACTACAATCAGCTTAGCAAAACCTCAGCTCTCATGAGATTGGCTGCATGCTGCACTGTGCCGCTTCTATAGCACTATGATTGTTGTCACTGTGGTGCCATATTTGCAAATTTCCCATCAAACATTAAATGTGAATCTGTGAAGCCAGAGGAGGAGGAGCTAGAGAGCTGGGGTGCAGCAGGTCATGGTGAGGTGCCTGCTTCAGCTCCTTCCTTCAGAGTAGCCTCTTTCACTCCGAAAGTGCTCAATTCCAGGACTTCCCGTGAAGTGGAAGAGCCTGCGGTCTTTCCAGTCTCTTCTTTGTTAATGGTGAGTCTCTTCTTGTTTTCAGGTCTGAGCTCATTCTACTCGGAGCTGATGAAAGGCCTGGGTGCTGGTGGGCGGCTCTGGGAGCTGCTGGAGAGACAACCACAGCTACCTATTAATGGTGGGTCTAAGATGGGACTGTTCTTTGCAGGGGTTAGATTAAAGCTGGCTCATCAGCACAGCTTCCCAAGGATGGGCCATTGCAGGAGGAAACACTTCTGCAGAGCAGGGAGTGGGTCAGGTCTCCTTCAGGAGGGGAAATGGCTGTAGGGTGCTGCTACACAGGTTTTGCAAGTGTGGGGCAACCACGTGGCCTGCTATCTGCTGTTCATGCCTCTGAAGCCAGTGTCCCCCACCAGGGCTGCTGTGAGAAGGGGTGGAATAGGAACACTCAGGGAGTCTGACATTTGTGAGAAGTGAATGTGTGTCGGGGTGGGGAAGGTGTAACCTATAAAAGCCTCTAAGTTTCCTGGCTTTTGAGGGTGAGGTAGAGATGCTAAGTGTCTGGGGCCAGCTCCTCCTCCACAGCTTTCCTGGAGCCATGGGCTTGGACCACCTAGGAGACCCGGGAGTAGTGACTCAGCGTTCAGGGATGGCCGTGTGCTGCCAGGTGGGCACAGTGCAACAAGTGGGAATCTGCACTCCCCTGTATGACAGGAGCGAAGCTGTGAGCCCAGTGCCAGTGAAGCCTGCATCTCACATCAGGCCCAGGTCACACCTCAAGTCTGACCCCATTGGTCCTGTGACTGTCATACCTCCCCCGCTTCCCCATAACACCGTGCTTTCAAAACATTTAGCAGGACAGATAAGAAGTTCTGTACAGGACCTGTTTGCGTGCGGTGGCGCCGGGAGAGATCATTGCAGTGAAGCCAGATGGCTTTGACAGTAGATCTCCTCTCCCCACTTAGGTTGGTGCTGGTCTGTGGCCCTAGTATCCACCTCAGAAAAGGCGGGATCTCAGGACTGTAAAGTCACACCAGACTACACACACAGCACTGGGCAGGCAGGTGTCACACTGCACCACACACACGACACCTAGGCAAGGTAGGCATGAGCCGCCTCCTGCAAGCATCCTTCATGAGCTAAGACCGGGCGGGCATGCCCACCTCCTTCCATGCCAGACAAGCCCCTTTGCTTTAGCGATCTGTGTTTCCTTTTCTTTCAGAGGCCATATTAGATGAGAAAAGCCTGCAGGGCTCTCTGGAGTTTAGAAATGTGCACTTCGCCTATCCGGCTCGCCCAGAAGTGCCTGTGTTTCGAGATTTCAGCCTTTCCATCCCATCAGGATCTGTCACGGCACTAGTTGGCACGAGTGGCTCGGGAAAATCAACAGTGGTCTCACTCCTGCTGCGGTTGTACGACCCCATTTCTGGTAAGTGGCCAGGGTGCTGTGGACAGGGAAGCTCATGAGCTGCCCCCCGCAGCTAGGAAACAGTGGTGCAGAGCTCTAGCCCCCTGCTCGCAGCTCCTCTTATAATCTTGGGTTAAGTGGAGGGGTGGGAGGCTGTGCCCGGCAGTGCCCGGCAGTGCCCGGCATTAAGGGGAAGGGTCCAGGTGTTACAGAGTTATTGTAGCACTGCTTGGGGGTCCATGCGCTGGGGCAGTAGCCCAGGGATACTGAGCCTTTCCAGTGCCTCTCCCCACAGGCAGCTTTGTTTCAGTTCCTCCTTTGTTGCTGTGATACAATACTTTGATCAAGGAACATAAGGGAGAAAGGGCTTGTTTTGGCGCCTAGTTCCACAGGGATAGAGTTCATGGTGGCAGGCAGGAAAGGTGTAGCAATGTGAGCAGGAGAGAAAGAGAAAGAGAGGGAGGGAGAGACAGGAAGCGGGACAAAACTGTGACGTTTCCAGGACCAACTCTAATAGGAATTTTCCTTTTCTTCAGTTTTTACTTTACCATACATGAACTTAATTGAACCTTGGTGTTTTAAAAACACTCTCTGTGGCTATCTGTGTAACTCCCACTTAATATCAGGACACAGGGTTTAAGAATCCGTGCAAGTTACCACCTGTTCTAGTGGGAAGTTTCTTCATGAATTTTTCTCATTCTGATTTGTATTTAATTTTCAACTAGATTATTAAAGATACTGGGGATATGTTTAATGTGAAAATCTGCCTGAAGACTGTTGATACAGCAGTTTGCACAATGCTTGTCTAGCATGTGTGAAGGCCCTAGTTTGCTCCCAATACCTCATTTAAAAAGAAAAAAAAAAAAACACATGCCTATAATTCTAGCACTTGGGCAGTAGAGACAGGAGAATCAGAAGTTCAGAGTCATCCTTCACTGTGTAGTTTGAGGCCAGACGAGGCTGCACATAACTGGTAGCTCAGCAGGGGAGAGCCCTGCTGGAAAACCTGGCGACTTGTTTGATCGCCAGAAGAAACTGACTTCTAAAAATTGTTCTCAGATCTCCACTTATGTGCCATGGCATCTCTCTCTCTCTCTCTCTCTCTCTCTCTCTCTCTCTCTCTCTCTCTCTCTCTCTCTCTCTCAAATAAAACATAAAAATATATTTTTTTACAAACAGACTGTGAATTTCCCACCAGGGCCCTTTTGTCCATCCTAGTCACAGCCCATGACCCCAGTGATACCCACTCTCCTTCCACAGGAATGGTCAGTCTTGATGGCCGTGACATCCGCCAGCTCAACCCAGTATGGCTAAGATCCAAGATTGGCACAGTCAGTCAGGTAAGAGGCCAGGCCTGTTTCTACTTGCTTTCCTTGCCACTTCTTACCTCCTACCTTTTCGAGAGAGGGATGGGCAGTTTGCAGGTGCATCAAACCCATCTCACACACAGGCTACCCTGGTGGTTGATGTGTGTGGACTTGTTACCCTAGCTGGGACGGATGCTTGTCTTCGATGTGGAGGGTCTAGAGGATGCAGAACATTCCACGCGCTGCCTATCCTCTTCCTGATTCCTAGCCCCGGAGACATTCGCAGCCCTGACCCTCCTCCCCAGAGATTCGGAAGCCCGCAGCTGGTGTGCTTCCCAGGATTCCTTCAGGCAATGAACTCCATGATGGCCCTGTCCACTTGTGTTCAGAAAGCAGTGGAAGGAGGTGGACCCCTTGTCCACAGTGGGAGATGGGTGGCTGGACTTGGCCCTGGAGAAGAGGCTAAGTTTTCTGAGGTTCCTGTTGGGGGCTGGCATCTGGGGGTCCCATTATGGGGTCCCCTTTCCTGTAGTGTGGAGAAGATCACAGATCAGGTTGGTCCTGTTCATGGTGAACTAGGAGCTTGTAAAATCTGCTGAAGAAGGAGGCCACCAGAAGTCTGTCCTGGGAGCATGTGTGACTCTTGGCTGAGACCCACACAGGTGCCATGTGCATCTGCCCCAAGTCAGCTGGCATCCCTGACTGTTACGCTATTCTTCCAATTTCAGGAGCCTGTTCTGTTCTCCTGTTCTATCGCGGAGAACATCGCCTATGGTGCTGACAACCCGTCGTCAGTGACAGCCCAGGAGGTGCGGAGGGCGGCAGATGTGGCCAACGCGGCTGCATTCATCCAGAACTTTCCACAGGGCTTCGACACGGTGGTCGGAGAGAAGGGTGTCTTACTATCTGGTGGGTGCTCCTTATTTTTTTTTTTATTTTTGGCTTATTTTTGTCCAGTGTGTGCTCTTCCTGGTATGTAGCAGAAGTGCTTGCTCCAAGGAATTCTCCCATGTATTTCCAGATGCATATCACATAGAGATTAGGTTTTTAACCTTGGTTCTCATAAAGATAGCCTCATCCTTTCTGAGACTTCTTGTGTGGACAGAACCCTAGCTTCTCTCACTTTACACCCAAAGCTATTCCTAGAAGTGCCACTGAGCCACACACTACTACAGGCTTTTTCTCATGGGAGAAAAGATGTTTTACAACATGAGACTCTAGAGAACTATAGAAAATGAGACAGACAGAAAGAGATGATCTACCCTGGGAAGCAGAGTCTGCATCTCAAATCTTATGTGGAAAGCCTTCCTGTCGGGAGTATGCACTTCAGGTATAACCAGGGACCAAGGAATTTTCCAGAAAGGATCCAAGGCTGAATACTTAATGTTATAGGCCATATTTAATTTGTACTTTTTGTGTGTGTGGATAGACAAGGAACCCCAGGTCTTGTGCTGTCTAGACAAGCATTCTACTACTCAGTGGCAACCCTGGCTCTGTGACTTCTTTCCTAAACAACACTTCAAAAATGTAAACAACGTTCTTTGTTAGAGGATTCTGTGAAAATAGCCACAATGCACATCTAGGAACTTGGGCATATTGATCAATCATACTTACAAGTGAGGCGGTGTTGTCCCTTCCCTGTGACTAAGGGGTAAGCCCAGCAGAGTGTTGTACACTGTTGGCCTTACCCTCTTGGGAAGAGGCAGCTTGCTTCGAGTTGCTGTAGAATGCAGGAGGACCCCTAGTAAAGCTAAAGGGAAGCACATTTTGGTTGTACAGATTTTTTTTTTTTCTAGTAGCAAATGTTGAATGTGTTTCTTTAAGAGGAACTGAGCTCCCCATTCTCAGAAGTGTGAAGTGTCAATCAGAGTGCAATGGGCAGGTTAAACCAGGCAGTGAGTCTCTCCAACTGCATAACTTGCTTGAAGTTGGACCTCAGAGATCATAAGGCAAAAAAAGATTGCGATTGTCACCGTGATTTTTCTTTTTTAATCAGAAGCACCACGTGAGGTGTTTTGGTCGGTTTGGATATCTCAGTAGTAGCATCGCAGCTTGCTGTGTGAAAGCCACAGCTACCATGTCTGTGAAACAGTCCTCACACGGAAGCCCATATAGGCTGCTTGGGGTAGAACTGCCTAGCATTCAGCGTGCGTTCATTTTCTAATAAGCATCCTGCTTCCCTGGAGTGACTTCTGTGAGTTTTTATGTCATAACATGGTTCTCACACACTTAATTCACGATCAAGAAGGCCAGGGCTTCATATATCCTGGTGGTCTTTGTTTGATTTTGATATGGTTGTGTTGTTCTGAGATATGGTCTCACTGTATAGTCCAGGCTGGCCTAGAACTCCATCCTCCTGCCTCAGCTTTCCACACCTGTCTGCCCTCAAAGTTTGAAAGAAGAGAGACATTTTTCAGTGCCTGTGGCATGCTAGTGGGCATTGAGGCCACTCCAGGAGGCCACTCGGGGTGCCCTAGGATCCATGTGGGGATGAGCTGCCCACATCACTAGGCTCGGAGAGGGGCTTGCTCACAGCCCTCCCATGCTGGCCCTGAGGACTGCAGCGCCTCAGCATCTGCTGGACATGAATGTGACGCGCCACCCAGCTGTCCACCATGCAACGAATGCTGCTTCATCAAAAGTGGTTGCATCAGGTGCCATGACCTTCCGAGTCTTCTGAGTGCTAGGGATGGAGTCTCTCTCTGGCAAGAAGAGACTGGTATGAGGT
The DNA here is from genome assembly GCA_023101885.1 of Typhlomys cinereus. Classification (NCBI taxonomy): domain Eukaryota; kingdom Metazoa; phylum Chordata; class Mammalia; order Rodentia; family Platacanthomyidae; genus Typhlomys; species Typhlomys cinereus. Next base: position 5,268,666 of record JALPQD010000140.1, on the reverse strand, counting down.
AACGCGGGGGCTCTGTGCTGCCTGCCTGTACCTCCTTCACCCGCTCCCTGGGTTTAAGTGGATCTGAGCTGAGAATAGGAGGAGACCCAAGTTGACTGCTTCCATTTTTCACCTTCAGCTTTGCATGCACATTTGGCCGTGTGCTGTGGGCCAGGCGCCCACAAGAGCAAAGGGAGGAATGGAGGGTGCAGAGTAGAGTTGGTGCATCCAGCATCTCTGTGCCCTTTGCCCCCAGACATTTCCAGTTCCCCTGTTATTCAGTGAGTGGTGGCCGGAAGTGTGGCTCGATCAATGCAGGGCTCACTCTGCTTGCCTGCTAAGAACCCAGAACATATTATTCTGTGCCTCAGTTTTCATCTTCACCATTAAAGTAATGACAGGCTTTGCGTCTCTAAGATGTTTGTGGAAGAAAATGGGTGTTGTGTAGGAAATCCCTAGTCGGTGTTACCTGTGATAATAATTGTAGTTTAGGTATTGTTAAGGCAGTTTCTGTTACACCACCGTCAACTGTGGGTACCTGGAAGACGTTACCTTCAAATTGTCACTTGTCTCATCAGAAAAGCCTGTTCCTAAAATTCTTGTTGTGCTTTTTTTTTTAAATTCTTAACTTATTTTTCATTTAAAATTTTTTTTATTTTATTAAAAAAATCAATTTTTAAAGTTTATTCTCTAACAGGGGCTGTCTTTTAACTGTTGTTTGGTCAGGTGGGCAGAAACAGCGCATTGCAATTGCCCGAGCTCTGTTAAAGGTAAGTCAACCAGCTGGCTGTCATTTTCTGCTTTATTTTTATTTTTTTGAAGGGCAGATATGTAGATTACTGAGTCTGGTTAAAAAAAAAAAGGTAAGTTCAGAGTTTTACTGAGGACCTGTTGTGCAAATTTTATTCATTCATTCATTCATTCATTCATTCATTCATTTAGTGTGTGTGTCTCAGAGGGCAAGCACTGTGTGTCCCTGAGGAGGACCAAAGGTGACTTCAGGAATTATCCTGGATTGCTTCTACCTCCTTGCTTTGCTCTGGGATTTCTCAAGTACCACCCACCAGGGCTGGAAGTCCAGGCTGCCCGGCTGTTTCTGCCTGGCATTTTTACATGGGACCCAGGATCCAAACTCAGGACTTTCTGCTTGCGACGCAGAGTCTTAAACCCCTGAGCCATTTGTTGTCCAAATTTAACAAATATTTCTGTGTCAATTCCCATGCTGTCAGAAGGAGAAAAGCTTCACATGGGGAACTTTGCCAAACAATATCCAGTCAACTAATGCCTGTGTTATTAACAAAATGTCAAGAGTGTTGACATGTATTTGTCCAACCTTTACCCAGCTGCTGCACTGAGTCTCAGGTTGGAAGCTTCAGACAGATTCCTGTGGGGAGCAGAAAGAGCCTCTTGTCAGAGGAGTTCTTTTGTATTCTCTTCCTTTGTTATTCTTTGGTTATTCTCTTCAGCTTATAGGTGATTTTTAGCAGCTTTACCGAGACACAATTTGCATACCACACTTATTTAAATATACTGTTCAGTGACTTCCACTAAGTTCAGTACATACACAATTCAATCTAGAACATTCCTGTATATCAGCCATCTTTCCTTTCACACCTTGACCCCAGGATGCCACAAATCACTTTGTCTATATTTGATTTGCCACATAGTCCAGGGAAATGGAACTGGGTGATATGCCGTCTCTGTGTTTGCTTCTTGCATTCATTGTGAAGTCTCTGAGATTCCCGTATGTCACCTGATGAGACTCTCACTGTCTTGCTGCTCAGTTATTTGTTATCTATGCCTCAGTTGATTTGTTGATATATGAACATTGTGATTGCTTCTGGTGAAACAGATCAGCTGACTTTTTTCTGCTCCATGTTAGTTTGCTGCGCCTAATAAAGCTCTTGGCATTCTTGGAGAAATGCAGGCTGCACTTGCTTGATTCAGATTCCTTCCTCTCTGTTTCCTGGTTGACCTGCAGAACGCTGCCACAAGCAGCATCCCATGTAGCAGCTGTGGCGACCGTGGCGTCAGGTTGTTGCCAGTGCCCCTGTGGCACTCCACATCTGGAATCCATGAGTTCTTTCCCAGCTCCCTGCCCTCATGGATTCTATGCCTGGAATGAGTTCTCCAGGGCTCTCTTGCCCCTCAGGGATTAATGTCCTTTCTTGTAATAAATTCTGCCTTAATCCTTAAAAAGAAAAAGAGAGAGAGAGAATGAGTTTCTATTCCTTAGCAGCCTCCCCCCCTTTCTCCTCATCCTCTGTGTCAGCCTCAGGTCGCTCTTGTCTTCCGTCCTCAGCTCTGCCTGCCTACACATTTCATGGATGGACTCACGGGTGTGTCAGGCTCAGTCACAGCATAGTGTTCAGGAACAGAAGCACCTATGCAGGTCAGAATGTTGTTTCTTGTTACCGTCCAAAACTGTGTTGTCTAATAAAGTTTCTCCCACTTTTTTCCTCTTCAGAATCCCAGAATTCTTCTCCTGGATGAAGCAACTAGGTGAGCGTGTCTCTGTGATTGTACATCCATGTTAGAGGATGTCTGACATGTGCATCTGTGTTGGAGGGTGTCTCAGTGACGTGTGCATCCGTGTTGGAGGCTGTCTCAGTGACGTGTGCATCCGTGTTGGAGGGTGTCTCAGTGACGTGTGCATCCGTGTTGGAGGGTGTCTCAGTGATGTGTGCATCTGTGTTAGAGGGTGTCTCAGTGACGTGTGCATCCGTGTTGGAGGGTGTCTCGATGTGTGTGTCTATGTTAAAGGGCATTTTGGTGACATGTGCACCTGTGTTGGAGAATGGCTCAGTGACATGTGCCTCCATGCTGAAGGAGGTCTCAGTGACGTGTGTGTCTGTGTTGGAGGTTGTCTTGGTGGTGTGCTCAGCCAGGTGCGTGGCACTGACATCTCCGTCCTGTCTGTGACAGCGCATTGGACGCAGAGAATGAGCACTTGGTGCAGGAGGCGCTCGACAGGCTGATGGAGGGAAGAACGGTGCTGATCATAGCCCACCGCTTGTCCACCATTAAGAACGCCAACCTCATTGCTGTCCTCAACCAGGGAAGCGTCAGTGAACATGGGAAACATGAAGAGCTGCTTTCGAAGCCAAATGGGATATACAGAAAGCTAATGAACAAGCAGAGTTTCATGTCAGTGTGAAGAACTTCCTGGAGCCGCCGCAGTGCAGTCTGCTGTCTCAGCCACAGGAGGCTGAGGCGGAATTTCGAGAACAGCCTCGTGTATATTGCTAAAAGAAGCACAGTCCCTGGCAGAACAAGTGGACTGACTGAAAAACTTTTAAGTAAAGCTCATTATAGAAAAAACAAAACAAAACAAAAACCTATGGGATTGTTTGAAATAGACTTATTTTTTCCTAAAGAATGTAAAATATTATTTTAAGATATGTGTCCTCATGTTTTTACTCAGTTTTAATTTGTAATTTTCTGTTTTGTCTGTAGCACCAAACTTTCTCCATGACATGTATTTCTTTTTCATCTTGAATGTTCTGGTTAACCTCAGTTTCTTCTCTCTGCTGCTACAGATTCAAGCCACTGTCAGATGGCAACTTTAAAAAGGGAATTATAAATTAAAGGCCTGCTTACTTTAGGCCAGTGTGCCAATCATTGGGGCACCCACCCAAAATCTCATTTGTAGAGATGCAGGTGTGCTGATTCTCTGCTAAGTGTGTGTGTTTGCTCTGCCAGTCCGCTGGTGGCAAAGCTCTGGAAGATGTGTCCATAGGTTATGACTGTCAGAGCTTATGCAGTGGTTAGCATTTGGGCACTAGAAAGCCTGATAGGTGTCACCAAAGGAAAAGAACTCATCCTGTGAGCAGGAAAGCATAATTTTCTTTATTCACATTAATTGTTTCTGTGACTCTTTGGGAAGCAAGGTATTACTAGCAAAGGTGAATGGAATGAATTTTATATTAATTTGAGGAATATATTTTGAAAATTATGTTAAAATGTATAATTCTCAGATAAGAGATTTATAATTTTTAAAAAAGTTTATTAATAAGACTGAATGTGAATAATTAGTAGAACTAATTTTTAGTCTTAAGATGGGTGCAGCCCATATCTATAATCCTAGCACTTGAGAGGCTGAGACTGGATTGCTGCGAATTCAAAGCCAGGTTGGGCTCCATGAGTGGCTTCGAGGCCAGCTGGGCCTACGGAGCGAGAGGCCCTGTCTCAGACATCTGAAGAGTTTAGCAGTCCTGACCGCCCTCTGGGGCACAGGGACCTTAACCACGTGGTACTATCCTACTAAAGGACATTTGCAAGCTTCGCTCTTTCCTAGATGCACTTTTAGTCACTGCACGACTCACAGTTCTTGAAGCAATTCTTGCAACCATTGAATTTGACACATTTTGTATCCATGCTGTTAATTTAATTTTGCTTCAAGAAAAAGTGCTAGTTCTTTTTCTATAGTGGCCACACAGCCTGAGGCACAATTATGATCTTCTGATTGTCTAAGGAGATGTTTCCCATATTGGTGTTTGTCACTCGCTCCCTGACCATACTGGAAGAAACCTTAAGGGAACCTGCCGTAAATGAGATGAGATCATGAAGGGTGACAGCCGTGCTCTGGCTTCATAAACAGTCCATCTGTGCCATTCACCATGATCCGTTTGTGTGTTCTTACATAGCCCCTGTGGCTCTCAGAAGACAGAGCAGCTGAATGTCAGGTCAGAGGGAAATCCCCTTTGCTCCACTCAAGTGTTTTCAAAATTGAATTGAATCATATTTTGTTTGCTAATATGTTTGTGTCTTAAAGTAACATTTTATATCATAGATTAAAATTTATAGTGAATTTTATCATTTCTTGTTTCTTTGTTGTCGGTACTGGGGATGTGTGGAGGGCCACACGTATCCACAGCCCATGCCTTTCAATTCTTACACAACTTGGTCTACATCAGTTTCTAAACAATTTGCTCTGGAGATTCAAGAATTTAAAGAACGTCTAACACCGTAAATACAGGGAAAAGAGGAGTAATTTTGAGTTCCTTTTTTGTTCTGTCCCAGATATTCATTTATCACTTACTTATTGGGGGGGCTTAAGAGGAGGGGGCACAGGTGCCATAGCAGGTGTGTGGTCAAATGACAGTTCAGAGTCAAATCTTTCCTTCCACCATGTGAGTTCCTGGGACAGAACTCAGGATAGCAGGCTTGGCAGCAAGTGCCTTACTGAGCCATCTTGTTGACCCTTAGGATGTTCTCACGTGTTTTCCTTACCAGTGGCTCCTGCCCCACCATGGTACTGTGCTGTTAAATATGAGTGACCATTCTGCAGTGTCTGCACTTAGCATCTATGTAGGAGAGGTGAGGTGAGCCAAGTTAAACAAAGTGCTGCAGCTAACACACTGGGGACCATTTTGGTTCCAGAATGCTGGACACGTACACTGAGGCTGTTAATCTGTGATTGACAGTGCCAGTTGTCTAGCGAGAGAATTGGCTCGGGCCAATCAAAATGACTTTGGCACTGATGCATGCCTGACTTCAGGCAAGTCCAGGCAAGGGTGTTTCAGTGTCTGTGGAGGAAGCATGAAGGATATGTCAGCAGCTTAGAAAATGTACAGTACTGCATGGAGATGAAAGCTGGCATTGTGTTCTGCTTCTTTAGGGTTCAACTCTGTGCTGCAGCCATGTCTTGACCTTGAACATGACAGCTTACCAGGAAATAATTACAAGGTGGAACTGTAAAAGATTTCACTAGATTTTCTTGCTGTGAATAATTACCTGACAAGAAGCAATTTAAGGAAGTATTTTGGCTGGCAGTTTGCAGATACAGCCCATTATGATGGGGAAGACATAAGGAAGCCTGGACATCTTATACTGTTCAAGAAACAGCAAACTGGCTGAAGAAGGGCAGGGCTACCAACCCAAGGCTCTCCACTCCCATCAACCTACTTCTACTAGCCAGGACCCACTGGGGCAGCTTATACCACCTCCCAAAATAGGGTCATCAGTTGGGGACCAACTATTCAAACATTGAAATCACAACCAGATGAAAAGTGTAGACTTCATAAAGTAGAACTCCACTTGAGAAAATTATTTTATTGCATAAAATCATTCATTTTATTTGTTAATGACCACAAATATAAATGTCACAGGAGCATTGAAGGGGAGGTGTACAGGAAGACTCCATCTGCAGACCTTTAAGGGTGTTTGTCTCATCAGACTTTTCCTGCAGTGTCTGAATTCGGCCAGGAAGCCTGTGCCAAGCATCCTCTGTGACTGGATCCATGCTTTCTGCTAGCTGAACTTTTCCCGTGGAGCTAGTGCAAGATTTGCCAAGCTCGCCTGTTACTCGTATTTGTGTGGCCTGCAGACTAAACATGCTTTTAGTTGTTTTTATTTTGCAATTTTTAAAGGCTGGGGAAAAAATCAAAAGAAAACAATTTCTGATACTTAAAAAGTACATAAAATTCACATGTTAGAACCAAGTAGTTTTACTGGAACATAGCCATACTTGTCCACATGGGAATGACCTGAGATTACTCACCTTACAATCAACAGAGGGTTGTTTGACAAACTTAATGTTCTACAAAATGATCATTTGACAGGCTTGCTGGCCCAAAAACTGGTGAGAAAACATGTTCTACCAGGTATGATGGCTCACATCTGTAATCTAAGCACTTAGGAGGCTGAGGAAGAGGATGGACAAAGTTCAAGACCAGTTGGCTACCTAACAAGACTGTGTTTCAAAAAACAGCAAAAGAAAGGCAGTGTGTTGCCTGCAGAGCTCCTGTGCTACGCCAAAGCTCAGTCTGAGTTTCACTGCGAGGAGGACTAGACCAGCCACCTGGAAGCGTGGGTTGTATGCAGGATGGGCTCCCCAAGACCTCCTGCCTTCACACTACTGGAGGCTGCCTCACAGGCAGGGCAGAATTCTAGTCCTTTCCTGCTGCAACTAGCACCTAATAGTCTTGGTGCAAGGGTGGTAACTTGTGGATATAGAGATGGGCACATTTCTAAATGCGGTGTAAGCTGGGTATCTCTCATCCAAACTTCTTGACGCTTTGATAACAGGGTTTTGTTCCATAGCCAGGCTGGCCTCAAACTCATTGTCATTCCACTTTCTGACCCTTCCAAGTGCTGGTGTTGCAGCAGTGGGCCTCCAAAGCCACCTGCTTTTCTCTTGTTAATCCTTAGCCTCTTATTGAGGAATCACAATTCCCCTCTAAAATGTGTCAATGCAGACAGTTCTTGCCTCAAAGGGAATGAGATACTTTGCTGCTAAATATGAGTGACCATTCTCTGGGACCATGGATATTTGTCCTCAAAGTCACACTCTACCATGGAAGTGATTACATGAGATCTTATTAGTCACAAAGAAGTCATAAATCAGGACATTTACCAAATACATTCATGGGAACCTTAGACAAGAAGGTGTTTGAAATGTGAATTGTCTCGTACAGGCTCATGTGTTTGAATCTTTAGTTGTTTGGGAAGGTCATAGTGCCTTTAAGAGGTGGAGCCTTGTGGGAGGAAGGAGTCACAGGAGGTGGGCCTTGAGATCAATTAGCCTCACCCTACTTCCAGGAGGGGTCTACTCTTGCAGTGGGCAATTTTGCAGCTCTCAGTCTCCTGGATGGATGTGACCTAAGCTGCTTCCAGCTTCTGCTGCCAGTCATGCCCTTTCTGCTCAAAAGGACTATATCTCCCTTCTGGAACCATAAGCTGAATAAACCTCCCTTTTCTCCCTTTAAGTTGTTTGACTTTGGGTATTCTCTCACAGCAACACACAAGAGTAACTGGTACAGAAATTGGTACAAGAGAAGTAGGGTGTTGCTGTGTGAGACTAAGGATCCAGTACCAAAAAGTGAAGTAGTTTTTGTGAAGTTGAAAGAAGTTGGTACCTAGCAGTATAGCTTGTAAGCCTTTGGAATTGTTCATTGAGAGAAAAATGGAGAACTTTAGAACTTTAAAGCCTTTGTGTCTTGGAGAAAAGGCCAAAAGAGCCATTCTACTGAGCTTAAAAGAGAATAATGCTTAGATATGTGGACAGTGGAAGCCCTGCTTGTGGTGGTCTAGAAGGGGAGGAGAGACTGTGTTGGAAACTTGATAAGTGGCAAACGGAGGCAAATATTTGTCCTTGTCCTGTAAGCTTGCTTGAAATTAAATTTGAGTGTTTGGAAGAATTTTTAAGGCAATATAGTCTTGACAGTGTGGAATGGCTGCTTGTTAGCACTCTTGTTCAGAATTATGATTAAAAAAAAAGCAACCCCCCCCAAAAAAAAACAGGCAAAAAGAAATAAAAACTGTGCTTGCTTCGGCAGCACATATACTAAAATTGTAACAATACAGAGAAGATTAGCATGGCCCCTGCACAAGGATGACATGCAAATTCATGAAGCGTTCCATATTTAAAAAAAAAAAAGAAGTAAAAACTGTGAAGTTTGAAGAAAAATGTAAAGACAAGCGTACAGAGAAGGCAGATAGCTAAATAGCAGCTATTGTTGAAGAAGGTAGCTCCATTAGTGAATCAAAGCCTGCTATGCCTTTAGAGAACAGGAGAGACCCTACACTAAGGACAAGATCATCAGGGAAGGATCCCACTCACAAGAATGCAAATCCTTTTGGAAGGAATGAGCTAAAGGGCAGAGTCCCAAAGGAAGGGTCTATTACTCCTCTGAAGCAACTGTCCAAGAGAAATAGATATTCTTCCCAGCATGGAGAAATTGAACCAGCTGTGCGTCCAGGGGGGCAGTCTCCAACTCAAGGCTGTAGCAGAACTTGACAACATTGTCCACCTGTTCCTGGTTTTAGAGGCAGTAGAGATGCAAGAAGAAGAGTTATGGGTCCCTCCTTCAAGATTTCAGAGTATGGCAGAAGTCAGGCAGCATGTAGCAGGAAACCTGCTGTTTAGAGGTCCAAGAAGGGCTGTGGCGTTAAAATCTGGTTTTCCATTGAGAAGTGAAGATGTTAGAAATTAGAGTGTGAATATAGAATGCCTGCCAAGGAGAGCTGTATACCCTGGGAGGAGCCAGCCCAAGAGAGTGATGTGTTCTACAGGCAGCTTTGCTAAAGGGATAGAACCAAAGCCTTTTGGAACTGAGATGATTTCAATAAGCTCATCTGCTGGATTTGGACCTGCGGGACGTGGAGTTTGTCCTGCTGGTTTTCTCACAGCAGAGAAAAGAGTAACTAATATGGAGGGTTAGAGAAAAAGAGGAAATTCTTTTGATTTGGTTAGTGACACTCTTAACTTTTACATTGGTGGAAACTAGTAGTCTGCTATGAATACATTTAGATTTTTAAAATATTTATTTGTGTCTGTCTGTATACGTGTATGCTGCAGAGCACAAATAGAAACCAGAGAACAACTTTGGAGTCAGTTCTCTACTCTACCATGTGAGTTCTGGGGATGGAACTCGATGGTCAGGTTTTGTGTCAAGGACCTTTTACCCATGGAGCCATCTTTTCCCAGCCCTGGTTTAAAGGCTTTGACAGTCTCAGGCACGTAGGCAATAGACAGGTGGGCATCCAATAGCTAATGCACTAAAGATAGATCAAGATAATTTGGCTGTGGATCTGCAACATCCTAGCTCTCCACATTCATTAAGTTTTAAAGTCATCCAGCCTTATAAAATCTTCAATATAGCTGTGTAGCTCTGTTTTCTTTGGTACTTTTACAGATGAGTAGAAAAGATGTCCTATCTGTATGGAACATGTACTCACTTTTACTTTATTAAAAAGACTGCCAATAAAAGAGAAGCATATAAATCAAAGTAAAATTTCAGAAACTGGAGACTCAGAAACAAGCCCCAAGGAGGGGGCTGTGTCTATGTTCAGCTTTGTTGGAAAAGACATGAATGAGCACAGCACTCTGTGAACCTGTGTTCAGGGCTCTTCATCCAGTGGGGCTAGGGCTTCTCACATGAGGGGCTTTGGACCCTCCTCTTCTGCCGCCTTCTCAAGTGCCAAACACTGGTCATGTTTAGGACATGTGCTGAGCCCTATCATGTTTTTACACTATATACTTTAGGTGTTTGCCAACTAGTGATATGGTAAATAAGCACTACTATCAAGCACCTCTCCGCTTAGCACACATTAAGAACACCTAAAATATCTCAACATTATTGCTGATAAAATGTGTATGGAAACTTTATTCTGGATTATGATTCTTGTTTGCAGGATAGCCCATACCAACACTAAGGGCCAAGGGAACAGGCCACACCAAATCCACATGACTGCTGATGGACAACCCAACTTGCCAGACCACCAGCATGTCTGGACAAGTATCCCAAAGAATGTCAACTTCCTTTAACCAGCTCAATCTAGCTTATTATTATTATTTGTGTGTGCATGTGTATCAGAGGGTACTGTGTGTGCCTATGGAGACTCAAGGTGACTTTGGGACTCATTCTGGATTGCTTCTACCTCCTTTTTGCTTTACTCTGGGATTTGCCAGGCGGAGCCAGAAGTGCAGGCTTCCACCATTCTGCCTGGTGTTTTTTACATGGGATCAGGGATTTAAACCCAGGTCCTTCTGCTTACAAGGCTGAGTTTTAACACCCGAATCATTTTTCAACACCCACTTCCCTCCTGTTATCCACCCGCCCAGGGACTAGTCCCACTCACCATAGGCTGGGCCTCCTCATAAAATAAGAAAATCTCCTAAAGGCTTGCTTAGAGCTGAACTACTAATTCTTTACAAATGTGCTCAGAGCTCAAGCCTTCACCTGTCATATTGACACCTGTATGTAACTGTAACACACAGTTTCAGTGTATGACAATTTTTTAACTGCAGTCTTTATGCTGTACCTTATGGATCTGGGGGAGGGGACAGCTTTGTGGTGCTGAGAATCCAATCTAGGACCTTAAGTATGCCCGGCAAGGGCTCTACACCAAAACCAGCATTCAGGCCTACTGCAGGTTTCCAAGGTTATACACCTCAACTAACTATAGCTTTGCTCTTTTCCACCTACTTTTCTGCACATACTTTAACCAAACTACTTTTCCCTTTTTTATATGTGTGTGCAAACACACAAAGACTACTTACTGAACACTTGTAGAGTGCCACCTAGCAGAAAGGGATGTGTAGAACACTACCTGTTGAAAAGGAAATCTCATTCCTGGATAGAAGGCTCAAGGGCTGGATAAACAGTTGAGTTCTCCATGTAAAACAGAGGTACAGAAACCTTAGTCTAACCTCTTTGACATTTTCTAGAGCCCTTTAAGGAATAAGGACATAGCCTGAAAACCTGAAGAATCTCTGTCTGAAGTGGAGACATCTCATTTATAGACTGCCTCTCTCTCTGGCCAGCGCTAAACCTCAGGAATGTTGATACTTCTGGCCTCAATCCCTGGATGTGCCGAAAGCTACCTCTCCTTCCAACAAATCAGAGAACCCTTGCCTTAATTTGCATGCCATCCCAAGTCCCCTGATTAGCCCTCAATGTAAATAAAACCTGGTGGGATAGGGAAGCTGATTTCCAAGGTGAATCTCCTCACCTGTTTTGGACCAGCTTTTCAATTTACATCTTTGTGTGTTTCCTTCTTCTTTCATCCTTTTCAGTCCTAGCACAGCTTCATGGGTCACCATGCTTAAGACATGGTAGAATTTAAGAGTTTTAAGAAGAGTTAACAGCAGCGAGATCCCGCTTCCTATAATACTTTCCTGCACCTTTTAAGTACTCACTACTTAAAGCTTATTATCATAAGCTTTCCGTAAACAGATATGTGACAAATCTGGCCATTTATGTCGCTTTGTTATCTTTGCTATTATAAATAATACTGTGCTATGATTTTGCAGATTGTTTCCAGACCAATTTCTAAAAGTGAAATTGTCACTTTTAAGGAGTATATCAAGGGCTACTACAGCACAAAGGTGGAGGAAACTTTTGCTCCCTGGCTTTAACCCTTAACACAGAAATAAGTAAACGAACAATAAAGATGGAGCATATCCAATTTGTAAAGTTTGTTGACAAAAGCTAGGTAGCTGGATGTGTCAGCATACACCTATGATCCCAGCATTTAGAGGTGCAGGCGGGAGGTTCGGGAACTCAAAGATAGCAGAGGGTAAAGCACGTTTTAAAACAAAGCCAAACCTAAAGCACTTGAGAGGCCATTATGGACACAAACTGTTATGCATATTAGAAGTATTATAGTCTCTACACGGGAACATAAAGGCCGCCCTGTTCGGGAGAAAGTTTCAAAATTAGGCAGAACTGAGCTAAGGATTGTTGGGCCGCGGATGCTCGCTGGACCAAGAGTAGACAGAATAGGTGCGGAGTGTTGGAGCTTTTTTGTTAATAACTCGCTGAATATGGATCCAAGCAAGAAGCTGTGAAAGAACAGAACGAAAAAGTCAGCCAGATCTACAGCAGAGAACCTCAGAGTGGACAGTGGCGAACCCTAGAAATTTGCCAGCTATAGCACCGCGGGGGAAAACCTCCATCCGTGCAGAGCCGTGCACAAGCCAGCTCCTAGACTCCTCTGGGGGTTGCGGGCCTCCGGGATGTGAGGGGGTGTGAGTGTGGGCAGGATTCGGGCACCGAGCACCCAGCAGCGTCCCATCCAGCTGTGGCGAGGAGGGCAGGAGTTGAGGTCCAAAGGAAAACCTAGATTCAGCTTTCAAACCTATTGCGAGGAGTCGGGCGGACCAGGCGGCCCACGAGAGGCGGGCAGGATCGTAGCATTGGATTGGGGATGAGGGAACAGGTGTGCACGGGAAACGGCTCGCTAGAGTCCAACCTGACGCCGAGCTCGACGTGGCGTCCACTGCACGGTCACTGCCAGAGCTCGGCCCCGGATCGCGAAGCGCTTGCTTTCCTTCCCCAGCGCTCTAGACTCTCAGAGCCTCCACCAGCTGCGCGCTGCGAGCGTGGGTATCATCAACATGCGCCCGTCCCGAGACGACCCCGCCCCTCGGTTTGATGACGTCATCTCAGCTGCGCTTTCCACTCTGATCCCGCCCCGGGGCCCGGCGCCTAGTGACGTCATGTCCACGAGTCTTCCCGTCCGGCCACGGCCTGCGACACCGCGCAGCGCTGGTGAATCGTCGCTGAGCCTCGCTTTCCCTGGAGCTCGGCGCTGCGTCTGACGTCATCGCCCCGCGCCCGCCCTCCCCTTGCGCGTTCAAGCTGTGGGCGCGCGAGGATCCCGCTGCTCGCGGCCGCCGCGCTCCCTGCAGGCATGTTCCCATCCGTCGCTTCTCCGCGGACCCCGGGGCCCGGGTCTCGACGGGGCCCGTTAGCCGGAGTGGGGCCGGCGTCCACGCCGCGGGCGGCGAGCAGGAGGGGTCTGTCCCTGGGGTCTGCGGTCAGCTCCCCGGCGATCTTCTCGCCGGTGGGCCGGCGCAGCTCCCTGAGCTCGAGGTAAGTGATGCCGGCTGGGTAGCGACCACAGGCTCGTGGCAAAGCGGGCCGGGGCCCCGGGGAGTTGGAAAGCAGACCTGGTCACCCTTGGCGCGTTCTTGCAGCTTCATCCACGAAAGCCCATTTTGCAGTCATGTGCGTCAAAAGATGATAAAATTGTCTGTGCGTCATGAATCCTTGCAGCTTTCACACTACAGAATAGAGTGAGGTGCTCCCCTTGAGCAACATCAGAATGGTAGGTTTTATAAGGTAGAAGAAGCAAACAGTTGTAGTGCGCAAAAAAAAAAAAAAAAAAGAATCTGGTTACCATCAAGTAGTTACTTCTGGTTATCATTTTGTAAAGGTTGAAGCAAAACCGACTTCGTTGTTATATTGACACAGTCAGGAAACTTGTATTTTCAGGAAAACTGATCGGTTTGGGGATCGTCGGTTTAAAGTCGTTTGTTGCTATGACATTTGACGAGAATGACTCATTTTGGTCCATTCTTGACCGTTGGTACCTAGCAGCTCAGCCCAGAACATTGCCCCAATCTGTTACAGGCATGCATCACCTTGCCTGATTCTCACTAATTTTTATTTAACAGTTCCCACCTTTAGATTTGGATCTCAGCTAGGTCAATTCTGATGAATCTGAGGGAATTAATGTCCCTTTCAAGTCAGCATGCAGATAATTGCATCTTCAACCAGTCACCATGGGTTACCATACTGTCATAATCATATACTTTCAAGTTTTTGTCTTTCCATTCATACGATTGGCATCTGGTGGATGGTGTGATAGTTACGTGCAGGTAACAGCTTGACATTTACGCTGGAGCTCTGCACATTTGTAAAGACTTAGTAGTTAAGCCCTTAGCAAAAGTGCAGGAGATTGTCTGATTGATGAAGGACCATTCCCTAGGCAGGTGGATAAAATGGGGGAAGCTGGCTTAGCTATTCTTTAGCACCAGACTGAGACTGCTGAGATATGCAGCTCCTGAGCGGTAAGACCAGTGAATTCCATGAGCATGAGCCCACTGCCATGCTTCTTTAGCTGGTTCAGGGAGCTGGCATACTTGGACATACTGTCTGGTGAGTGAGGTTTACCCTTCTCTTAGCAGTCCAGTTCCCTTGGCTCCTGGTGTTGGTATGAGCTCTCCTGAGGCCAATAGTTGTAAGCCAGAATAAAATCCCTTGTTCCCATAAGCTGTTTTGTTGTGAATTTGTCAGAAGTATGCAAGCAAACTGCAAGAGACAGCTTCTTACATTTAAATCTTTTGAAATAATGCAGGAAAACCACTATTACACCTAGTAGAGAATTCCAAGGGTTTGGAATATGCTTCTTGTCTCCTTTGAGTTTTTAGTGACAGCTTCAGAAATTAAGTAAATTTGTTATTTGTCAACCTTTTATAAATATACACTCTGGTTTCTAAAATCATATGCTTATACTCCATAACACTTTCCCAATATGGAGCAAGTTGTATTTATCAACATGCTCAAATTGTAGGTCCTTTTTTAATAAACCCAAAGTAGACAAATGTAAATCCGTGTTCAACAATTAATGTCTTAGTATTTCATCTTAATTTGGAAATAAATGGCCTGAGTGTAACTGAAGATAAACCCAGAAGGCTTATCAGGTTATGTAACACTTTTCTTGTTTCTTGTTTGACAGACTTTCTGAGGCTGACAAGTAGCCAAATATTAACTAATCTGGTCTTTTCCCTCTTATTCTAATGTGATCTTGGGTTTTTGGTAGCAAATGTTCTAATAGCGTATGTGTGGCATCCCCGTTCCCCTATTAAATGGTGATTGCCCACCAACCAAGTTGACTGTGGCTTAAAATCTCCTTAACCAGTCTAGCCAACTGGTTTCCTTCTAAACCCAGAAAAAGAAACAGAGAGCAGAGCACACACATCTGTGATTTCCAGATGTTACCTTTGTATTGAAGTGAAGAACCAACTTTGAATCCACGTCACCTGTCTCTTAGGCTCTTTGTGTCCCATGTCAGTGGCTTGTGGTTTTGTTGTTCTTTGAAATGGGAAGAACACACCTGGCCTGAGATTCTCTGATGTGAAACGTCCACACAGATAGGACATGTGGCAAGGAGAGCCTCCAACCTGGCAGTTGTTATTCAGTATCTAAGGTAGTGGCTGCCATTGATGTTTGCTGATTGGCTATTAAAAAACTTTTAGCTACAGAATGTGACATAGCTAGGTTATGAAAATGCACTTTGTGCAAAAGGTAAGAGAGACAGTTTTATAATGTTGTGGTGCATAGTGCATGTGTTCAGTAGAGTCTCAACCACCACCACCCACATGTTAACCTGAAGTTTCAGAAACAACACTTTCTGAGGAATTTTCCTTGGATTGTTTTTCAAAAGTGAGTTTCCCCTTCAGGAAAACAACAACACTGTGTTACATGTGAAGTTTATAAATCTATAAATCTTTCGTTACTTCAAAGAAGACCTTAGAGAGAAACCACCTGCATCCTTCAGTTGCATTTCAGGTGTTTTGCACAGGGCTGATCTTCTGGTTTTAGTTCGAGGTGTTGCCCAATAACGAGCTTATAATCTGAAGCTAGGTTCCCTGAGTCCCCTTGATCTTCATAAAATGAAAAGTTCACTTCATTCCAGAGGACATTGATTGGCAAGAACAGAAGTTTCCAAACTCATCTAATAAAACTGTCAGAATACTGGGGGCCCAGAATACCTTCCATTTATCCACATAGGAATAATAGCAGAAAATGGCAAAAAAAAAAAAAAAGAAAAGTTCACTTGGCTACACAAGGTACAGGAGCTGCTATTTTTTATTCTTAATGCCTCATTTGCTTATCAGAGAGCTCTTGCTGCATAAGTACATGGAGACTACAGTAGAGGGAAGATAAACATTATAAGTGATGTTCTGTGGTCTGTGTCTTCAGAGGAACACCTACAAGGATATTCTCTCACCACTCCATCTTGGAGTCCATGAATTATGATGTGAGGATGTTTGGATCATCTCTCCCTGTTAAAGTCATGGAAGCCCTGACTCTGGCCGAGGGTGAGTGTCATCTTCCATTTGCCTTGGTTATAACCCCTCACAGTGACTTAACCAAATAGAAGACTTTGGTAGAGAAGTGGGCAGCCTGACTGGTTTTTTTTGGCATGTGTGTCAACATGTGTGTGTCAGTGTGAATCAGGGCATTGTATATGCTTGTGTGGAGGCGAAAGGATGACTTCAGGAATCACTCTACATTCTTCTACCTCCTCTTTTGCTTTGTTCTGGGGTTTCCCAGACTGCCTTCCAAGGTCAGAAGTGCTGGCCGCCACCATTTCCACCTCTTTTTTTTTTTTTTTGAGGATTAAGATAGAGTTAATTAGAGGAGAGAAAGAATGGAATTCATGGACCCTAGGCATGGAATTTGAGGGGCAAGGAACTAGGAGGGAACTCTCATGGACTCCACAATGGAGTGATATGAGGTATAGGCATCTCTACCTGGAATTTTTATGTGGGATCTGGAATTTTTATGTGGGATCTGGGATTCGAACCCAGGACCTTCTGCTTTCAAGACAGAGCGTAGCCCCTGAGCCATCTCTCTCTCAAGTCCTGCAGCCTGACTTTTTATCATCACTGAAACATATAAGTTTAACAAGCCAAGTGAGTTACTGTAACATAATCTCATTAAGTCTTATGTAAATTATATGAAATTCAGTCCCATTTCAAAAGTTGGTACAGTGTGAAGAGGAGTTGTGTTTGCATCATCGGGTCAAGTACTGCCTCCACTTCTGGATTCTGAGTGGTGAGACAAGCTCGTGGATTTGCCAGAGTCCTCAGGAAGCTCTGCCAGCACAGTTACATTGTGACACAAGCCTAGGAAGCTAGGCAGCAGTGATTTCAAGAAGAGCAGCAAGGACGTGCAGGGCGAGAACCAGGGCCCTCTCACCTGCCCAGGTGACTTGTTCGCTCTCACCTGTACTTTTCTGGAATGGTGTTTGTCAGACACAGGTGTGCCTGTAAGCAGCTGAATATTTCACAGCCTGCATTTAAAGGAGGGAGAGAGACACAGCATTGGAGTATGTCCTAACGTTAGCTAACTTCTAAAACGTGGCTCTTACTGTGGATAACAGTAAGAGTGTAACCTGTACTGCTGTAAAAGCCCTTGAACTTGTTCCTGAGCTATCAGTTCCTGAGCTTCAGGGAAGTTGTGTCCAGACCACTGACATCTGCTATACATGCTCTGTCTTGAATCTTCCTGGGCCCTTCTCCTCTTACACTTTTTCTTCTTCCCTTCTCATTCCCTTTTTCTTTTTTTTAACACTGAAAATTTCAGTTTATATTGTGTTTAAACCTTTCAGCATGCTCCTGATTCATGCCACTAGACTATGTTGTGTAGTAGTGCAAAAGAGTGAGTCCCTTGGGGGGAGGGGGTCAGTGAATGGAAGAGGGGTACAGACTTAAAGAGCTCTTTCCAGAAAACCACCTGATGGTGGTCATGCTCTTGGCTCAAAGGCTAAGAACTTCAGGAAATTGCGTTATTGAGCAGATGTGCCCATTCAGCCAAAAACTGTGTAGCTTGTGCATTGGTTCCATATTTAGTGACTCACACCCCTCTGCTGAGCCTCTAAGCAGCAATACCCATATGAAATAGATTCTCTGGATTGTGAACGTTTGTGGAGGCTTTTCACCAGTGCTTAGGGCACACCAGTGTGTAACTAGTTTGGGCACTTAATAAAGGATGCCCTGTGTGTTTCCATATAATGAAATAATTTACTGGGCCTTTAAGAACTTTGATTTGGGGTCTGGAGAAGTGGCTCAGTGGTTGGGTGCCTGTTTACAAACCTGTCAACCTGACTTCTATCCATAGAAGTTCTTAAGGTGGAAGGATAGAACCGACTTCCAAAAGTTGTTTCCTGACCTCTACTTGTTGCCACAGCATGCATGTGCTTTCTGTCTTCCTCTTCCCCTTCTTTCTTAAATGAAATTCTAAGCAAATAGAATGTTAAAAAGAAAAGAAAAGAACTTGTGGGCTGGAGAAATGGCTCATGGTTAAAGTCTTTGTCTCACAAGCACAAAGACCTATCCCACATTAAAAATGCCAGGTGGAAATGGCAGTGGTTATACTTCTGGCCTTAGAAGGTGGAACCTAGGGGTAAGTGAAGGGAAATACCCCTATCATTGGTGTGGCCCGAGGAAGGGCAACTTGGTCTGCCACAGACACCTGAACCCCCACAAGAATAGATAAGCCAGAGGAAACCCTGGGTTCCAGAGAAGGGGACAGGCAGGAGGGTGGGAGAGAGTGGGATGAACTGATGGAGGGGCATAGGACGAGGGGGTGGAGGGAAGCAAGGATAAGTACTCAATATGTCTGTAAAACTAGGAAAATAATTAAAAAATAAGTTTCTAAAAATATTCCATAATTTGATTGGAGTAATAGTTACATGTAATTGGAGTAATAGTGACATGTGTTT
Source organism: Typhlomys cinereus (assembly GCA_023101885.1). Classification (NCBI taxonomy): domain Eukaryota; kingdom Metazoa; phylum Chordata; class Mammalia; order Rodentia; family Platacanthomyidae; genus Typhlomys; species Typhlomys cinereus. Next base: position 5,249,943 of record JALPQD010000140.1, on the reverse strand, counting down.
GTCAATATTCATTGACTCTTAAGTGCATTTTATTATAAACTTATATTATAACAATGAAAAAAAGAAAGAAAGAATGGAGCCTGGGAAACCCCAAAGCAAAGCAATAAGGAGGTAGGATAATCCAGGATAATTTCCAAGGTCACCTTTGGACTTCCATAGGCATACACAGTGCCCTGAAGACACCCACCCACCCCTACACCACTCCCTTCCCCCACACTGACTGGCACCTACACATGCAAAAAAAGAAAAACAGGAACTTACATTTGATTTTTTTTTTTTTTATCTTGGTGTATATTTGTATCTTTGAACGTGTGAAGATTGGACCATAACTTCAACTTCTACCTTACTCAAGACAGTTTCTTGTTCTCTCATGCATGCACCAGGTAGTAGCCATGATCCTCTTGTGTCCACCCCAGTTCTCACTGTAGAAGCATTTGGATTCAGAATTGCACTACTAAGCCCAGCTTTATATAGGTTTTGGGGATTTGAACTTAGGTCCTCAAACTTGCGATGCAAGTACTAGTACTTTTACCCACTGAGCCATCTCCCTAGCCATAAGTATTCTCATTTTAAAATTATATTCTTTTGAAGAAATGTGATCATTTCTTTGGAATGTTCTTATGGTTAATGCAGAGTTATTGCTGCTTTCTCAATCAAATTATGAATGAAGCTACATGGTTTTATAGGAAATTAAGATATTCTTATATATAACACAGATTAAAAGAGCATTAAACATAGACCCAAACTGCAGTTTTCAACTTTGGTTATGTTTCTAGAGTCATTACTAAGGCTAAGTAGATCTTTTGTTTTTATATTATTTTTAAATATTCGGAAATATTTGTGTGAATTAATATTTTGTATGTGTTTCTGTTACTGTTTTGGTGAAGCATGTGGTGGAAAGATGTTGATGGTATCAAGAGACAGAATGGTTTGCACCGTCACAGTGTGAGAGTCATTGCTTGCCTTGTGTTTCTCTTAGTTGACGATCAGCTGTCTGTCCACATAGACGAAGGTGGGTGGGCTTGCCTGGTCTGCAGAGAGAAGCTCCTTGTTTGGAAGATTACCGTTTCACCTGTCACTAAGGTAATGACTCTGTAGCTAGCTACGGAGGTAGCTAGATAGGAGGTAGGCAGCAATTGAGTCTTTTATTATTTATTTTTTATTCTTTAACACTTTTATACATAAGTGCAATAGAGTTTATTTCACCCCTACTCAATCCTGTCCCCTTCCTGTCCTGCTGCATACATTCTCCTCTCGCCAGTCTCCCTCCTGCACGCACATCTCTGCATGTGTGGCCCCCTGGGTTCATCTGGGCTGCCTGAGCACTTGTTGGGGTGTGGGTGACCTTTCAGAGTATTAATTATTAAATAAAGAAGATCCCCTTTTCCTGTCCGGCATTAGCCTGAAATAGTCTCAGGAAGGTGGTGTACTGTTTTACGAGATCTTCTTTCATCCCTGGTAAAATGTTGACAGACCAACTTTTTTGCAGGTCTTCCGAAAGTAGGCATCACGGAACTAGAGTTCTTGGGTATGGTGGCCCTGTCAGGACCAGAGGGTACTGTCTGGCAGCGTTTTCTCCACCTTCAGACTCTTAAGTTTCATACCACCTGTTGCAGTAACTCTGCATGTTGCTGATAAATTCACCACTGATGGCCTAAGAGAACAAGGGGTTTTATTCTGGCTTGCTATTCTTGTCCAGCTTGGCAGTAGAATTCACGCCAATACCAGGGGCCAAGGGAACTGGCCACATCATATGCATAAATCTACAGGACTGAGAGAGCATGTCTGGCCAAGTGTACTAAAAGATGCCAATTAGTCTCCTGCAGGCTTGCTTGGGACTAATTACTAATTATCAAGTTGACTCCTGCGTCTAACTATGATACTGCCCTCTCTTCTGCAAGGTTCCCTGAGCTTTGGGATGGGGAGTGATTTTGGTACTCTTGTTTGGAGTTGAGTACCCTACAGAGGGTTTAGGGAGTTGTGGCATGGGCTCTACTGGATGGTACTCAGTGAAGTAGGAAAGGTGATACCAGCTGCTAAAGTACCTTATAGTTTTGAAGCTCCCATAGTGTCATCACTGGAGTATACAGACTGCAGCTCCTCTCACAGCCCAGAGCACGGGACTCCTGCTCCCTGACTTTTGTTGTCTTACTGTGTTGCTGTCCCCCACTGCTTAGAAAAGAGTGTGTGTCATTAGGAGCAGGGGGTTCTGGGAAAAGCTGAGTTAGCATGATCTGAGTGTTTGGCTACAAGTCTAAGAAATATTTTCAAGGTTACTTGGTGTGATTTCTCATTGGTCCTGGTAATGCAGCATGTCAAATAAATCATACTTAGGCCAGGAAAGCTCCATAGGATCTCTGAACAAGTCCTCTGAGCAGTGGAGTCCTTGGTCTGGGAACAGCACAAACTGGTGACCGCTCAAGTCCTGTCTAGCGCATATGTTTTCCTGACTCTGTCTCTTAAGACACTTTGTTGTATACTTACTAAAAGTCTGATCAAAAAGAGCTGTGCAAAGAAAGAAACTTGTAGATTTTTTTTTTCCACTGAGTTCATATGAACAGGCAGCGGAAATACAGAGGTCAAGTGAACATACTCAGTTTAATGTGTTCTTCTGTCTGGGTTTGTTCTGTAGCTGTCAGTGTGCAAGGAACTCCAGCTGCCACCGAGTGAGTTCCACTGGACTGCTGACCTGGTGGCTCTGTCCTACACCACGGCTTCAAGTGAAACACATTCTGTTCAGGTAGGATGTGTGTGTGTGTGTGCGTGTGTGTGTGTGAGAGAGAGAGAGAGGGCACTGTGTGACCCTGTGGAGGATCAAGGGTGATTTTGAGCATCATCCAGGATCACAGTACTTTCTGTTTGCTTGGCGCTGGGATTTCCCAAGCTCCATCCAGAGCCAGAAGTGCAGACTGCTGCCATTTCCACCTGACATTTTTATGTGGGATCCAAACTCAGGTCTTTCTGCTTTTGAGGCAGTCTTAACCCTTGAGCCAACTAGTCAGCCCCAAGTAGATGTTTTAGAAGCTGATTGAAATAAACTTTTTAAAGATATATAAGCTGGGAAACATCTGACATTACTTCAAGACATAAATATTAACTATAAAACTTCTGAAACCGAGACTGGCACCAGCTGAGGTAGGCATGCGGGTCAGTAGGCACCAACTGAGGCTGAAGGAGACATGTGGGTCAGTGGGGCATACTGGAGAAACAGAGGATCTTGTGGTCTTTGACAGGTGCACAGGCTATTGAGTGGAGAATGCAGGATTTCTTCAGTAAATGGTGTTGAAACAATTCGTCATTGTTAATTTTAAAAAGATGTATTTCCCCATATAGAGATGAACTCAAAATGGGCCAGAGATCTAAATTTAAAACAGAAAACTGCAAATCAAAGTTTTTAGAGAAAACAGAAATTGCAGCATGGCCAGAAATTGGGCAGAATTCTTGAAAGTCATCAAATTATGCTCCCTAAAGAAAGGGGAGGGGTGTGAAATTAACATTAAAGTACGATCAAGATAAAAACTTTACCTGAGAAAGTACAGATTGGGAGGAAGTCCCTGTAAATCCCATGGGCAAGAAAAGACTTACATTCGGAATGTAAGAACCCCAAAAGTTGATGAGAAAATCAGCATTCCAAAGAAGGCAAGGTCTTGAATAGGCCGTATCAGAGTAGTGAATGTAGCAGATGGGCATCATCAGCTATTAGAGGAGTGCAGACTAAGCACTGGTTCAGCTGATACACCTGCTGAGCTTAACCCTGCTGAGGATGGCAGGATGTGGAGTTACTGGAACGCGCCACACTGCTGGTAGCATGCAAAGCGGTACATGCACTTGGTTTCCAGTGTCTTGTAAAGTGAAGTCCTGTGACATGACAGTCTCTTCCTGGCTGTTCACTCTAAAGAACTTAACACTAAATTTAAAACATGAGCAATTAACAGTGTGTAACATCATAGTGGTTTTCTTCATGATAACAAAGCTAGAAGTAACCGGCACGTCCTCTGGCAGAAGAGCCCACGCAGAGCTACATGCACTACATGTGCACACCACTGAGGTGAGCAGACAAGCTGAGGTCAGGAAGTGGGCTGGGGCCTTGATTTATCTGACATTGTCGAGGAGAACTGCAGTGATGAAAACTGATTGCCAGGGTGAGACGTGAGGCACAACAGTCTTGACCCAGCACTAGGAGATTTGGGGTGACTGTTCCCTGTCTTTACTGGCAGAAAGGCTGGCAGTGCTGAAGTTGGATAATTTGATTCGCTGCTGCTCATGACCGTTGTTTTTTTTTTTTATTAAGGCTGTTGCTGTCATGGTGGCCACCAGAGAGGGGTCCATCCGATACTGGCCCAGCCTCGCCAGGGAGGATGTCTACTTGGAGACTTCTGTAGATTCGGGAGGCGAGAAGATGTGCAGGTTTCTGACAGCTGTGCAGGCATGTGGGGGGAGTGCCAGAGTGTGGATTGGGGGGTGGGGATAGAGGGTAGAGTTTAAACTATGGATTCTGACAGCCATGGAGGCCCCAGAAGAAACAAGGAAGAAAAGGTAAGGGCTGCGATGTGAGTGACTAGCCCCCCTCGAGGGGATGATAGAGTTGCAGTTCATTTCCTTTGCAGACTTTCCAAAGGTAGCTTAGAAGTTTTTAGACCTGGAAGAGTCTTTGCTAGCCCTGCTCTATGGGTTTATCAGAGAAGTCTGGGGTTGGGCTACGCTCAGTCGGTAGTGTGCTCACTAGACCTGGTGGCATGTGACAGTGATCTCGGCACTCAGGAGGTGGAGGCAGAAGAATCAGAAGTTCATGGTGTCGGCAGCTACATAGTGAGTTCAAGGCCGGCCTGGATACTTGAGACTGTCTCAAAAACAAATTGAACATACCATATGGTAAATGTAAAGTTTACAAACCAGATTTTTTTAAAAGTTAACTTTTTTGCTATAAAAGTTTTCTGTGAATAATAATGCCGAGTGAATGAATTTCAGGTAAACTACATTAATGTGGTTGTTTTTATTCTTTTGGGTGCTTTTAAGGTGGAGATAGTTTTTGTCTTTCAAGTCATTTTTCTTTTCTTTGTTTCTCACTCTGTCACTCTAGGTCACTCTAGACTGACCTTGCGTTTCAGCCTCCTTTTGGCTTCCCGAGTCCTCAGGTCACAGGCATGCACCTGTACGTCACGTGCACCACCATACCTGGCTTTGGGTCAGACTTTCTTTTGCTAAAATCCTTGATGTTAGATGTATGCTGTGTTTGTTTACAGGGAGGAAGCTTCATCTTGGCCTCGGTGGGAAGCCAGCTGGTCCGCTTGAGTCCTGAGAGCTCAGGAAGGATTTCCCAGCACATGCTGCCCCTAGGGCAAGGCATGCTCTCTGGAATTGGACGGAAAGTTTCTTCCCTTTTTGGAATTTTGTCCCCTACTAGTGACCTCATGGTAAGCTTATAAGGGACTATTTCTCAGTCTAAGTCTTAAGTTTCTAGTGGTTTTGTATCATGGTCATAATAAGTAAAAGCTATTATGAAAAATTTTAAATGTACCTTTCAAGGATGGATTTGGCAGTTGAGATTTGACTTGACGTGTGTCTTCTCTCATGCCTCCAGTTCTTTGTGTGGGCGATTCGTATGTAGCCCTGTTGTCTGGCCTGTGACCTCTTGGCCTGAGAAAGGGAGGATGTGGGCCCAGCTCCATCAGAGTCTGACTCGTTCTCTTGTGAGGTAGAACCCTTTCTTCATTGTGCTGGTGAGCACAGGCGTGGAGAGACTGAGGGTGAGCCTTAACAGTCCTGTCCCCTGTCAGTCACTCTCAGACCTGAAGCACCGTTCCAGACATACTGCTCGCTTACTTCAGGCAGTGTCTGTCACCTGCTTTCTTGAATGTTCTTTGAAACAAAAACTTGTCTAAAGCAAATGTATCATCTTCCTTCTTTCCTCTTGTTGACCACACTGAACCTACAGACCTTGTCTGTCTTTTGAGCCATCTTGTTTCTGTTACTCTTCATTTGCTATGATAAATACATGACCCAAACATATATTTCGGGGAACAAGGGGATCTTCATTCATACTCAGGGTTGTAGGTTGACAGCTGGGACCAAGGGAACTGACCACACTTATTCACTAGAATCGCTGGGAGAGAGGTATTCCTTCTAGCTTGCCTGTCTGCTAACATGACCAGGTGTCTCTCCATCTTATCTGCCTGCCCTGGGAATGGTTCCTCCACCTACTATGAGCTAGTTCTTCCAGTAAATTAGGTAATCTCTTACAGGTCTGCTCTAATAACTCTTCCTAAGTGTGCCCTTTCTTTTTTTTTTTTTCATTATTTATTCAATTGTGCGTGTGCGTGTGTGTGTGTGTGTGTGTGTGTGTGTGTGTGTGTGTGTGTGTGTGTAGAACCACGGATGAATTCGGGAACCACCATGGACTCCTCCACCTCCTCCTTGTTTACTCTGCCCCGGGATTCACAGGCTCCGCCCTACCAGGACCAGAAACGCAGGCCCACTTCTGCCCGGCGTCTATACGTGGGGTCTAGGATCCGAACTCAGGACCTTTCAACTGCAAGGCAGAGACTTAACCCCTGAGCCACCTCTCCAGCCCCTGTGTGCCCTTTCTTAAAAAAGCTTTTTCATTTTTTATTTTACCTAGTTATGCAAGCTCAGTGAGTAGGTATTCTCCCCCCACTTCTCCTTTCCTTTCCCCTTCTGTCCTTCATTTTCCCCCCTTCTTCCCTCTCTTCCCCCTTCCTGCCCTTCTTCCCCTCTTTTAATGTATCCCACCTGCTCCCTCCCACCCTCCTGTCCATCAGCTTGTGTGGGCCCCAGAATTCCCTCTGAATTGTCTACTGTAGTGGGGGTTCAGGCCTCTGTGGCAGACCAGGAGGTCCTTCCTTGGGCAGCCCACTAATATGGGTACTCCCCTATACCTGTTTAACCCTTTGACTCTAAGAACTGCCTGAAACCATCTCCTCTGAGATTTCTCGCTAGTTTATGGGGGAATATTTCTCTCTCTTTTTAAAAAAATTTTTTTAATTGTTTTATTCAACTGTGCATGCGCATGTGTATGTATGTGTGTATGTGTGTGTGTGTAGAACTACCATGGACGGCCTTCACCTCCTCCTTGTTTTGTTTACTCTGCCCCGGAATTCACAGGCTCCACCCTACCAGGACCAGAAACCCAGGCCGCCCCCACTTCCGCCCGGCGTCTATACGTGGGGTCTAGGATCCGAACTCAGGACCTTCCGCCTGCAAGGCAGAGGCTTAACTCCTGAGCCACTTCTCCAGCCCCTCTCTTTTTTTTTTAAACATTACATTTATTATGTGAGACTCCCTCTGTGCTGTGGAGATGGTATGATCAGTTCCCTCATTCCTGCTGGTAACTCTCCCACGGTGATGGTGATGTTATTCTGCTTCTCAGTAAACTTTGCTTGCTTGCCTAAGGAAAAGATTCTGCCTGCAGTTTCTTTTAAAAAGTCCCTCCCCCCCCCACCTCAGTTTAATGGGATACTGGGTCTCTACCCTGTGATTTTCCATCTCCCAGCTCGATTCCATACCTGGCCTCTTCTGAGGAGGTTCAGCCTTGCATTCAGGGCCCACTCTGCATCGGTCTTTGTTGTAGAGCAATTGCATTCTGAAAGCCATGCAGCACACAGAGTCAGACTCCGTCTCAGCCTGCCTCTCTCTCTGCAGCTGGCTAGTGTTTTCTGGGACAGAGGAAGGTCCAACTTCTACACCCTGACAAGCTCCAGCATCAGCAAATGGGAACTGGATGACTCTTCAGAGAAACAGACTCACAGCTGGGATGTGCAGAGAACCCTGAAGGAAAGCATCACGGATGCTATTTGGGTGAGGAGCAATTGCTGTCTTCCCAGTGTTCATTCCTTGCTCTGTTCCAGCCATGAGCTCTGAGGCTGCCTCAGCTTCCTGAGCGTTGGAAATACACTTAGGCCATGTAAAGTATTCCTGTTTTCACTGGAAATCACTAATTTACTTAGTATTTGGGGGGAGGACAAGTTTAAGATAGGACCAGGCTGACCTCAAACTCACCCACCTCCCAAGTGCTGGGATTATAAACATGTGCCACCAGTCCTGACTGACTGAAGCATGAGATGGAAAAGACACAGTGATTGCTGAGAGCTTAATTTTGGTATTTCCATTCAGGGATCCGAAAGTAACTACGAAGCTATCAAAGAAGGAGTCAACATTCAGTATTTGGACTTGAAGCAGAACTGGTAAGCCATCCTAAAGAAGTTGGATAACTGTTTGGGAAGTACACTGCAGTCATGACAACAAGCATCCTCTCGGCTCTCCTGGGCCTTCTGCTCAGCTTCTGACTGGCCGAAGAGCACTGTCATTCAGTGTATTCCTTGGAGAGTTGGGTTTGTTGCCTGGTGTGTGGTTCACTCCTTGCACTGCGAGTGCGCCTGTTCCCTGCAGTCTATGAGAGCCTGTTAGAGCTATCAAGTAGGCAAAATAATAGTGCTACCTAATTTCCACAAGCATTTTGATTAATTTACCTGTTTCATTTATCTTTACCAGACTTTTGGGAATTTAGGACAGCTCATTGGAATTTTAGAGTGCTTTCAGGTTGAGAATGAAGAACAGTACAACTCAGTTAATGCTGAGGCTTTGCTGTTGTGCTGGCCTGTGTCAAGGTCTTTGGGAGACTGGAATACATCATCCACCTAGACGACTATTTTCTCTGCGGTCTCTGGAAGAACCTTGGGGGCCTTTACCCATACACTTTCCAGCATGTGGGAGCAGCAGCTCTTCCCACTGAGCCTACGCTCAGCAAGCAGGCTTGTGAGTGCTGTGCTGAGTTATTATTGGCAAACACAACCACCTTCATTTCAAATATAAACCACAGAGGTTCTTTGTTCTGTTTTGTTTTTGAGACATTTTACTCTATTAGCTCAGGTTAGCCCAGAACTTGTTTTTCCTGTGATTTTCCTGACTCAGTTCTCCAAGTGTTGAAGTAGGCATGTTAGGCCATACCCAGCCCAAATTAAAAATACATATTTGTGTGCCATGACACAAGTGTGAAGGTCAGAGGACAGCTAGAAGTTGTCTCTTCTTCCGCACTATGCTGTGCTCCAGGGATCGAACTCAGGCCACCAGGTTTCCAAATGGTGCCTTTATCTGTTGAGCCATCTTACGAGCTCCCAGCTGAAATCTTTTAATCTAAAATTTATTAACTTAAATATTCCTGCATAATTTATTTGCATATTTTAGGTTTGTTTTTCATCATTTTCACTTTATCTAAAATAGTTTTATGTTTTTCAAATTGGAACTTTTTTTTTTAAAGCAAAGATATAAAAATTGGTGCTAATATCATTTCTAAGGATCTTGTTAGGTGATTATAGCAGTTCACCTTATGGTTGCTGATAAAAATCACCATCAGACTGCTTAAGGGGACAAAGGGTTTGTTCTCTCTTAGTCTAGTTACAATTTCTAGTCCAGCTTGACAGGAGAGCTCATAACAACGCCAGGGCCAAGGGAACTGGCCACACCATCTTCACATAACAGCTGAGAGAGGGACAGATCAGCATGTCTGGCCAAATATACACAAAGATGCCCACTTTCTCAAACAGTTTCCTCCCATTTTATTCCCCTTCCCCAGGGGACTAGTCCCACCCACCATGATCTGGGCTTTCCCCATCCACTAGACAATTTCCTGCAAGTTTGCTCTAGGCTTAATTCTTCTTCTGATTCTCTACAAATGTGCCCAGTGGAGCTCAAATCTCAACTGTCAAGTTGACACTTGATCTGACAAGGTCAGTGATCCTCCACACTTGCTGACATAGTGATGCACCTCAGCGATCCCCTTATCATCCTGAATAATTGTCATCTGCCATGCCACCTGCTTAGGACATCCAGAAGACTTCCTGAGACTGTCCTCACTTACAGCAGAGGCACACTGCATTGAGAATTTGAGCCTCATTTTCTTAAGTTCTTTTGAAAGGTCTGAGTGGCAGCATAGGGTTTGGGCTTGGGATAACTGAGAGAGGGAGGAATCTAGTCTTGTGTCATTTGGCCCTCCCTTTTTCTTTTAGGAGTGGCTCCTTTTGAAGGGTGTTTGCTCCCTCACACGAGTTCTGAGCCTTGATTGAAGGTCACTAATTGTTATCTCTGAAGAGTTCACATTAGAGACCATTTAACAAACAAAAATGGGTTTTCTTATATACAGAAGCTTGAAATTTTTATAACCAATGGTTAAAACTGAAAGCAAAATGTTTTTCCTCGAACAAAGGTAAATTGTAAAGAGCACAACCTAATCTAAAGATTTTTAGAGTATTTAGATGCAAGAACCCTACAGCCCGGAGTAGAGGGATAGCTAGCTGCCTCCCAGCCTTAGAGCCTAGTATGGGTTCTGCTTGGCCTAAGACTTGAATTGTGCTAATTCCTAGGTGATGTGTTGATTCTGTTTTCAAAAAGTCAAGTTTATTGAGCCATAATTTACTGTTTTCTAATACTGATTGATTCTATACATAGTTCTGTGAAGTGTTTTAGGTTATTTTGCTTTGAGACAGAGCCTTACATAGCTCAGACTAGTCTTGAGCTTTCTATGTAGCCAAGGCTAGTGTTGAGCAGCTGATCCTTTGGCCTCTACCTCCCAACTGATGGATTACAGATGTGTGCCACAGTGCATATAGGGGAAGTGGAAGGGATAAAGAAAGAAAAAAAAAAGTTCCCTCACCCTCCATCCTATATTCCCATGGGCCTCTGTCAGTCATTGGTCTGTTCGCTGTCCTTGAAGTTTTGTCTTTTTCAGAATGGTATATAAATGGAACCAGATACTATCAATGCAGCCTTTTTGATTCTCATTTCATTTACTTGTCATGACTATTTCAGTTGATTCAAAAATTTCTGTTTTCATTAATGAATAGTACTCAGCTGTATGGATGTGCTGGGGTTTAACTGCTCAGCGGTGAAGGACTTTGGGTTGTTTCCAGGTGAGGAGGACATTGTCATATAGCTGCTGCACACAGTTATTTATGAGGACTTTTTTTCTTGGTAAATACTTGTGTGGCACATAATTATGAAAGAACCTGCCAAGTTTTTTCCAAAGAGACTACAGATTTTCCTTTTCCTTGTCTAGTGATGGACTCCTGGTTTTGGCAGCAGCATGGCACCCAGGGGACAGTCCCTGCCTCATCTATTACACCCTGGTAACAGTGGCAGACAGTGGCAACCAAGTGTCAGATGCAGTGACTGTGGAGGTCACGCAGTATAACCCACCTTTCCAGGTAAGTGAACTTACAAGGAGGCTGTGACTCATGGAATGCTTACATTGCTACTGTGCATTCTTAGAAGTTCATCTGCAGGGCTTGGGAATATCCCCAAGAGCTCTGTTCAACCTAGAATGAAGAGGAGGGTGGAGGCAGCCCACAGCAGCCATCTGGTTCTTCTGCTCTAGTCTTTGCTATTGACTAGAAAGGAAATTGGATGATGAAGTTCAAGGTGAAATACTGCAATTCAGGTTTTGTTTTGCTGTTTTGTATTTTAGATAGTCATTCTATGAAGCCTAGTCTGACCTAGAGCTCAACATCCTTTTTTCCCTTTGCCTCCCAAATTGCTGGGTTACAGTTGTGTACCACCATGGCTGATGAGTTCAGCTTTGAGGCCTCTATGTTATTAAAAACTCCTGTGTGTTGAGGGCAGAGGTGTTTGTGTTCTTTATAGAATTCTGTAAGCCACGAAAGGCAGGCTCGTTAACTGAGCTTATGAACAGAACTGAACTCGCCTAAACATGATGCTCAGGATCGAAATCACTGACAGCTGTAAGACATTTCATTTTCCTTTGTGCAGCCAGGTCCTTGTATTATTTATCCTATTATCTATTATATTCAATAATATATTATATCCATTATGTTTAATTAAACATTCTAATCCTATTAAGTTTTTATTCTCAAAATTATTTGTTTAGCTGAATTCCATAAGAAAAATCTTTTGTTCTTTTATTTCTAACCTACTATTTTTGAATTTGCATAATTAGAAATATACTCAATGTTGTAAAATGTTTTCAGAAAGTATAAGGATACAGAGAAAACTAGTTTGAGAGGGAAAAAGTGCTCCCATTGTACTTCAGTGTTTAAAAATAGCTTCTTTTAGAGATGGAGAGGTGGCTCACAACAAATTGATCCCAGATCTCATGTACAAACACCAGGCAGAAATGGTGGTGGCCTATACTTCCCTTCTTGAAAAGTAGAACCTGGAAAACTCTGATACACACACACACACACACACACACACACACACAAACATACACTTAAAAAAAAGCTGCTTTAGTAATATATTTTATCATTGAACAAATTCTTGTTTTATTCTGTTTGTACTTCTGATTTTATACATGAATTAATTAATTTTTTCTATAGGTGAAAGCTTTGTTTTGGCACCTCAAGGCTTGCACATTATATGGCTGTAAAATTAGAGCCAAAACTAAAACTCTTGTCTTCAGCGATTATTTATAAATGTTTGCAGGTTCTAACATAAAAATAAATGGAGACTTTTATTTTGTATCTTGTATGTCTAGTTGTTATTGTGCCCTGTAGGGTCTGTGGGGTGGGTATAGTTTCTGGCAGCAGCATAGCTCCCAGGAGACATTGCTGAGCACATGTGGTGGTCAGAGGACTTTGAGGAGTCAGTTCTCTCTGTGCGTCTTATGTAGCTAAGGTCCCTCTTGTTCCTGCTACATTGTGTACGCCAGGCCAGCTAGCCTGTGAGCATCTGGGTGATTCTTCTGTCTCTACGTCTTGCTTTCTATCATCTTGACTTAGGACTTCTGTCCTTGCAGACGCCTGTCACCACATCTGTTTTTTTATGTGGATTCTGGGGATTGAACACAAGTTGTTGGGCTTTACATCACTTTGCCCACCAAATCATCATGCCAGCACTTGTAATTATCTTCTGAGCTCCCTGGGAACATCTTCAGATTTGCTAATCACAACTCATCAAGTGATTTCTATAGGATAAAAATATCTGAGATTGGATAATTTGTAAGTGGTAAGAAATTCTGGAGGCTATAAGTCAAGGCTGCCAGCAGATTCAGTGTCCGTGCCTCATAGACAGCGCCTCGCCGTGTCCCCACATAGCAAAAGGGGCAGACAGAGTGACCCAAGCTGAACCCTGGTGATTTGACCCTCCTAGAGCCCTCCTGCTAACAGGATCACTGTAGAGGCAGGATCAACATGTAAATCTTGGAGGACCACAAATGCTCAAGTGGTGTTGTAAATCTCTTGTTTTGTAAATTATCTCCTGCATAGTGAGTATGTTTTACAAGGAGAGTCAGTGAATGAAATTTTTATTTTTATGGAATGGTGTCAGATAGGCATGTGGGTTACAAAATCACACAAACTTTTAAAAAATTTTTTTCATGTGTGTGCTAGAGAGAGAGAAAGAGAGAGAGAGAGTCAAAATATGTATGCCTGTGGAAGTCTTAGAGTAGCATCAGAAATCATCCTTGATTGTTCTGCCTCCTTATTGTTTGCTCTGGGATTTCCCAGGCTTCGCCTTCTAGGACCAGAAGTTGAGGCTGCCATCATATCTGCCTGGTGTTTTTAATGTGAGATCTGGGGATCCAAGCTCAAATCCTTTTGCTCATGAGCAAAGACTTTACTCACAGAACCATTTCCACAACCCACAAATAAGCATTTTTGTCTTAATCTTTGTTAACTATAATCCTACATTTTCCTTTTAGTCTGAAGACCTGATTACATGTCGGTTGATGATCCCAAGCTTCTCAAGCCAAGTGGCCTATCTGTACATGGAGAATGCTGTCTTTGTATGCTCCACGGGAACTGGGAAATTTTCTCTTCCGCAGGAGAAAATTGTTTTTGATACACAAGGTACATCAGCTATCTTTGAATTCATGACAAGCAAAGCCACTAGTCCTTGATAGTTTCTGTTCTTTTTGAAATATTTGTTATTTATTTAATGTATCAGACATATGTGTGTGGTCACACGTGACACGATGCACATGTGGAGGTCAGAAGACATCTTAGGGAGTTGGTTTTCTTTTCACCAAATGAGTGGTGAGCATTAGTCAGGTTATTAGAGTTGGTGGCTAGATGTTCACAGCCTCTTCCGTATATGTTGCTCTAGACTTGCTATCTGCAAGTAGTCATACCTATCTGAAGCATTTATTCATACCTATCTGAAGCATTTATACCACGAGTATAGCAAGACTGTCTCCAAAATCAGTCTACAAATTATGGCTACAAATGAATAAATCAATAAATTTGTGCAGCAGCATTTAAAAAGCAAAAAACTAGGGTCATTTTGTAAAGGAGAAAGGATGTATATCACCATTATTGTTTTCTCCCTTAGGTGGTGAATTTCAGAAAGTATTTCGTGACCTATTTGTGTGTCTGTCTCTCCTAGGAGATGGAATTCTGGGGGCTGGCTCCTGTGGCGGTGTTCCCATCCTTTTCTCTAGGAACAGTGGTCTAGTGTCTGTCACTCCAAGGGAAAGTGCGTCCCTGTTAGCAGAAGACCTGGAAGAGTCATTGGCCTCTTCAGTTGCTGGACAAGGCAGTGAGGTATGATGCTCCCTGCATTGCTTACTCTTTGTTTTACACAGACAGTTTAGAAAAGATGCAGGACATTTTTCGTCACCCTCATCCACTTGGTGTTCTTTCCCAGAGCAGCTGAGTTTAGGTCTCAGCTGTTCCTTCTGGTCTTTGCTCTGCATGTCTGCCTATAACGCGTGTGTTGCTTTCTCTCAAGTCACCAGTTTTGAAGATAAGGACTTGGGGTAACTCATATTATCCTCTCCTCCAATGTGATGGCAATATGAATATTGGTTTAGGGTTGCTGATGACATTTTCCACAACACACAGTGTTGAGTGACTTTTGTTCATTGGTGCTGCTGTTCTCCATATGTCCAGTACCCAGCAGCTCTGCGAGATGCGTCCCAGGCAGCTCTTCCTGTGAATACCTTGGAAAGCGCCATAGCAGCACGGCTCATTTGCAGCTTTCTCCCTGTCCAGCCTGTCGGGACTTGTTCTGTCTGTGCTGGAGGGTCATGTGCTAGGCAAGCTCACAGGCTCTGGGAGCACTCTGTCTGCTTGTTTCCTCAGCGTGGTGGTCTCTCTGGCTCCTGCTTGTAGGGGACTTGCTGGGCCTGGGTGTAGGTGCTGCTGCTGCTGCTGCTGCTGCTGCTGCTGCTGCTGCTGCTGCTGCTGCTGCTGCTGCTCTGCTGTGCTAGTTATTCTGGGGTGAGTTTAGAGAGGGATTGTGAAATAAAAACCATCAAGTCATCTTGAAACCTGAGAACCTTTTCAATAGATTTGGCTTTAAAAAAAAATTTGCAGAAGGCTAAAAATAGTTACTATATTTTTCATTTAAAAAATATGTAATATGTGACATAAGTAAACTTTTTATCTTGCTATATGCAGCCCAAGCT
This sequence comes from Typhlomys cinereus, assembly GCA_023101885.1. NCBI lineage: Eukaryota > Metazoa > Chordata > Mammalia > Rodentia > Platacanthomyidae > Typhlomys > Typhlomys cinereus. The sequence goes on along the minus strand of JALPQD010000140.1, from coordinate 5,234,570 downwards.
GTCCTTGCACTCAGTCTTCTGCCATAGCCACCCCAGTGCTAAGATTACAGGCATGTGCCGCTATGCCTGGCCTTATATAGTGTAGTCTCAATCTTTATTTTTCTTTTAATTGAGGAGAGAGGAGAGAGAGAAGGCACACATGTGTGTATACCATGACACATGGGTAGTGGAAGTCAGTTCTTCCTTCCAACACATTACTTCTGGGGACTGAACTCAGGTTGGCAGGTATATGCCTTACCTTGCTGTTCCCAGACTTGAGTTTTCTCTCCCTTCCTCTTTCCTGTCTTTCATTCTTTGCTTCTTTTTCTTCTTCCTTTCTTCTCCCTTCCTCCTACTTCCTCCTGTCTCTTTTTTTCATGACTGGTGATTGAGCCTAGGCAGCTTGTACATGCCAGGCAATCACTGCACTACAACAGACTACTTTTTATTTTTTTTTATTATTTATTTATTCAATTGTGCGTGTATGCGTGTGTGTGTGTGTGTGTGTGTGTGTGTGTTGTGTGTGTGTGTGTGTAACCATGGACAAATTCGGGAACCACGATGGACGCCTCCACCTCCTCCTTGTTTACTCTGCCCCAGGATTCACAGGCTCCGCCCTACCAGGACCAGAAACGCAGGCCGCCCCCGCTTCCGCCTGGCGTCTATACGTGGGGTCTAGGATCGGAACTCAGGACCCTCCGCCTGCAAGGCAGAGGCTTAACCCCTGAGCCACCTCTCCAGCCCCAACAGACTACTTTTAATTAAAGCAATTTGTCAGTTTCCACAGAAAGCAACGTTTTCTTGGCTTTGTGGTTACTGTCACACTGTTGCAAGTCCTGAAGCTCTCATGCTATTCATTTCTTTATGGCTTTCCCAAATCCTCCTCGTTGTGTCATTACCTTTGTGCTGGGCAGTGCACGTTGTGCTGGGCCATGATAAAGGCCATGTTACTCGACCTTTTGTGTGGCTTTTGTTAGTAACCCACTGTTGTAAGCATGCACGTTAAATTCACACAGTGGTCACTGAGCAGCTGTGTGCTTGCTCCCTTGTAGTGTGGTCCTGTTCTTTGATGAGTACAAACGCACTTTTACTTCTGAGCTGTTGCTTGTTTCTTTGCAGAGTATGGTTTTTGAGACCACAACAAAGAATGAGACCATAGCCCAGGAAGATAAGACGAAGCTGCTGAAAGCTGCTTTTCTGCAGTACTGCAGGTACAGCGTGGGTTTTTTCTGTCAGATCTCACAGCTTTCACAGGAAACATTGGTTGTTAACCCTAGGTAGTAGCAAAGGACAGTGGGCAAGGTCTTGTGTAATATCCAAGTGAATGTGTTATAGAGCTTTGTGTGTGTTATGAAAGACGTAAACCTGGTTTGTTGGCCAAGGTTTGGTCTCACAGGACTTAGTGGTCCTTCAGTCAAGCTTAGATTCTGCACTTTGGCTATTGGAGGTCAGGCCAGGTGGCAGTTGGACAGGTCCTGGCTGGGCTCTCGCTGTGACCAGTTGCTAGGCTGGCTGCTCATGCCTGGACTCTTCACATTTTCCTAGCCTTAGCTGGCCAGTTCTCTGCTTCCTCCCATCACTGTGTTATTTGAGACAGATGACTGTCGGGGGCATCTGGAACTTGTATACTGTGAATAGCACTTCTGGCTCCTTCCCATAGAGACAAGTAGCACGCTCCCCTCCCCCACCTTGTTACAATCAAATTATCTTCACACACTCCCAGGTGCTCCCTCAGGATCAAAATTGCTTGATAAGACCTTCAAATGTTGTCCATTTGATTTTTGTATTATTTTACTTCCATTTTACTTAGCCTCCCAAAATATAAATATTGAATCTTTTGTTCATGAGAGTTTGGGGAACCTCATTCTGTACTTGTTGGATGGATATTATGCAACATTCAATGAGACCAGGGCTCCAGTATGGCTGCTCACACTTTCAGAGACCGCTGTAACTAGCTCCTTCCATCTTTGTTGCCTCCCTGTCCTCACTGGTCCTGGAGCATGTCAAGATGAACCCCTGCAACTTATTGCCCGTGGACTTGTCCACTTTGCTGTCTCCCTGGCCACCTGACTTATCTGTCGGACACAATGTTCTAGACATACTGGAGCACACCCTGAACATAGCACCTTCAAGACTGTCAGGAAGGTGTGCTGGTGTCCTGCAGCCATGGCGAGTCACAGAAGTGTATTGTCGGTGTGTTTTTTGCCTAGTGTACAAGAGTCCTTCATAGACATAGTCAGTTCACATTTGAATGACCACTTGGAAAGACCATGTCCCTGCCTTGTGCCACTTCATCTCCCAACTTCCTCCTCTCCAGAGCTGTGACATGTTGGGCAGGTTGCTTACCAATTCTGACATTCTCTTCCTTTTTGTGAGAGGAAGTGGGAGTGTGGTGGAGCACCAGTTTACCTAAAGAGCTCTCTGCTTCTGCTTTCAGCGCTCAGGCCCTACCTCATCATCCCACTTGGCGGTACAGTGCTCACTTAGGGGCTGTGGGCTCCAAGTCCCATCTGCTGGATGGTGGGAGTGATCTATGTTCCATCTCGTCCAGGAGGGGGCACTGCTAGACAGGGTGCAGTATTTTCATCTGTTGGGCATTTCATCGTGCACGTTTCTCTTTAGTTACTGTTCTGTTAAGAGTAGTGATGACACGTAATTATCCTGATTTCTTGTGGCTACCAAAACAAATGACTACAAGCTAGTGATTTATGGGAGTCCACATCTTCGATTACAGGTTCTGTAGAGCTGTGCTTGCTTGGAATCTCTGCTCCTGGCAGCTGGAGCCACTGCAGGGCCTAATGCTTCCCTGTTTGTGTCTCCACAATCACAAACTTCCCCTAGCATTTGCCTTCTTTTTTCCGAGACAAGGTCCTCCTCTGAGACCAGAGTTGGAACTTGAAACTATCTCATCTTAGTCCCATACCCCTGGGACTGGGATTATAGGCATGTACTACGACACCATCTTAATCCTTATTTTAACTAAAACTGGGAACAAGACTATGGGCAGTTGAAGGTTTCTTATAGGAGAGAATGCCAGGGTGTGGAAAGGGCTCTCCAGGTTAGGTCCTGAACCTCAGGAGCAGCAGCGGTACTGGGCTCTAGTACAGCTGTGCCCTGGATTCTGAGGAGCTCCATTTCAGCCGTGGTGGTCCTGAGGAAGTAGACTACATTCCATAGATTCTCCACTCTCCATACTTCATAATTAGAACTGGGGTCCTTATGTTGTCCCTGGTGGTCCTGTGGTCTTATGCAGACCCCCCACATAGTCTTCAGGGCTCTCTGTGCTCTGGTTCTATGGTTCATTCTGAATGCAAGCCACATTTGGTACCTGCCCAGTTTAGGGGAATCCCTCCTCAGTGGCTTCTCGGTTACTCTGGAAGTGATTTCAGAGCTCCCTGCTCTAGGTACTTGTTCCCTCCTTCAGGGCTCCAGGCCTCAGGTGCTGCCTCTTTGCAACCAGCAGGGCCCATGATATGTGCTCCATGGGTAGCTGTCACCTGTCACGTTCTCTCTGACCCCCTTGTCTTCTTCCCCCTGAGAGCATTCTCTACCCTCTAATGGGCTTGTTGTTCCTCCTGTGTGCTTGGTGACCCTGTCTTGGTTCTGCTGACACTGACTTTCTGAAGCCTTGTACTGTCTTCTGTGTCCAATGCCTTGCCTAATGGAAGCATTCAGTGAATTGATATCAGACTGTACAGTTCCTTTAATAAGATAACCGTTTTTCCAGTCCTTTGGGCTAAAAGGTATATGGGGGATTTTAATTGCACAGTTAATTTTTTGGAACTACATTTGGAAATGTTCTGCTTCCGATCGTGCTTCTGTGTTCCCATCTTACTGCAGGAAGGATTTAGGCCGTGCACAGATGATGGCTGATGAGCTGTTTTCCTCCCACATTGGCTTGGATTCAGACTCTGAGCTAGACAGGGCTGTGACCCAGATCAGCGTGGACCTGGTGGATGACTACCCGGCCTCTGACCCTCGGTGGGCAGAATCTGTTCCCCAGGGTAAGAAGACTGATTCAGTATGTTGGAGGACTCACGGCAGAGTAGAATGAATGGAAGAATGCTTGGCTCTCTATTCGATAACCACTTAGCATATTTTTTTAGATTCTCAAGCAATTAAATACTAACTAAAAAAAAAGTGTCTTAACATTTCCTTAGGCAGGTTCTGCAAAGGGCCCAGAGCAGACTCTACTGGGCCGCCTAGTTAGAGTAAAAGCTGAGAGACAGTAGAGCAAGTCCTGGTGAGTCTCAGCTTTAGATTCTAAATGAACTCAGTGTCGGTAGACATTTGGTACTCATTTTCCCGAAATTAAGGAAGTATACAGCAAGTCTTGATTCTGTATGCAGAAATGAGCATTTTGTGTCCCCTGCCTGCCTCAGACGACAGCCCTAGCCACTTTGCATTCTCACTTACCAGGAAACGTTGCAAATCATCATTTCTGCCCATGAACCTTACCAGGGCTGGGAAGCATCTGGAACTGCCTTCTTTCCTTCTGTATTCCCAACTGTATAGTGACTAAACCAGGGCATGGTTTCTGTTTTGAATAAGTGCACTATGAATTGTCTTTTCCCCACTAAGTTTTCCTCCAATTTCTTTATTTTTTTTTTTCTTTTATGTGTATGTGTGTAAATGTGTATGTGGAGTGCATGTGGCGGCTAGGGGTCTTCACCTCCCCAGCGCTGGGAGTATAAATGTGCACCTCTGTGCACAGCATTTTTACATGGGTTTGGAGGTCAAGCTCAGGTCCTTGTACTGGTGATCCGAGTACTATCCCCCAGCTATTTCTAAATTGTAAACATTTTTTAAATTTTTATTTGGGAGAGAGAGAGGCACACACATTTACCATGTGGGCTTCAAGGTATAGAAGTCAGGTGGTCAAGTTTGTGAGCAGGTAGGTGTCTTATCCACTGAGTAATCTCATCAGTCCTAAATTGTAAAATATTTTGTAGATAGTGTCTTCTTGCTCTATAGCCCAAACTGTCTTACACTTTTGTGTATCCCGCCTTGCCTCAAACTCAAAGAAATTCTTTTATTTCAGCCTCCTGAAGGGAAGATTTCAGGTGAGAGCCACACCAGGTCTTTTTCCCCCTTGCTGGGGATTGAACTCAAGGCCTCATGCATAGGGACAAGCACTCTACCACAGTTATATCCCGAGCCCTAAGTGTTAGAACTCTTGAGTACTATAAATAATTTTATTAAAGGGTTAGTATAACTTTTCTTCCTTTCAGATCTTAAATTTTCCTTTCTAGCAGTGATCGTTCCACAGTGTTTTGTACTTACATCTTGTTGCTGTGTTCTGACAGAGGCCCCTGGGCTCAGCAACACCTCACTGATCATTTTGCACCAGCTGGAGGACAAGATGAAAGCCCACTGCTTGCTGGTGGACTTCCTTCACCAAGTAAGTGTGGTGTTGGGTAGGGAAGTGGGCCCGATGCTCTATCCCATTGTGTGTTTCCTACAGGCTCCAGAAATGAATAGTCCAGGGCTATGTGGAGGCCTGTTTCTCCAGGAATGAAGATTGCATGACAGTAAGACTGAAGGAAGAGAAGCAGTGTGTTTCAGGAGAAATGTCACTTTTACTTTTTTACTTTTTTTACTTTCATATCTGAGGCAATTTTTGTTATCTTTGAGTTTTGACACAAGCCTGTCTTGAATTTCTGATCCTCCTGGCTCCACCTCAAGTGCTGGAATTGCAGGGAGTGGCACTTTTCCAGCTGAGGCCAGTGCTTTTTAAAAAGAAGCTTACTTAGTGGGCTTATTTGGATTTTGGAGGTGGCACCTCCCTTATGTGGGTATGTTACTCAGGCCCAAATAATATACCAAGTAACTCAGAAAGCTACTAGTTTTGAATGGGGTCCAGAACAGAAGTTCCTTGAATACTCCTAAGCTGCAATACAGGCTGCTCTGCCATTTGGATCACATGATCCTGCAGACCCAATGGTACCAGAGGTGTGAGTTACAAATGGAGATGCATTTGGAGTGTTTGGCAGGTTCCCATAGGCTCCTCACAGAGAAGGCCCTTGGGATTTGGAGTAAGACCCTGCCATCACTGACAGACAACTACTCTCCCTTGTCCAACCTAGACGGAAGGATCAAGAAGCTGTCTTCTTCCAGTGGATAGCCGGCAAAGTCACCGCGAGAGGCCATGTACTGATGCAGGCCACACCCGCTTATCAGAGGCCCAGGCACCCAGGGTGTGGGCTATGCAGTTTGCAGAGGCCCAGGTGGAGCTCAGCTGCCTGTGGCTGCAGCTGCACGTGCAAACATGATTTTTTGTTTATTTCCTTAATCTCTGTGTCTTACTGCTAAGGAATTATTTTGTTCATGACCAGTTGCTCTGAGAGAATAGTTTTGCATCAGTCTCTCTGTTGCCAGAATCTGTTCGAGGCCAGCAAGGCCACATCCTTGCAGGGGATGAGGTGTGGTTTTAGTGCTTTGCCTGTTCTCCCTGGGGTAGATAAGCAGAGGGTTGCTGGGCTAATATTCTCTGGGTGGCTGGTGGGCCATTCCATGTCCTGCCTGACTACACCTTCTGGGTCGCACCTTGAGTACTTCCTGATGACTATTCCCACAGATACATGAGGATGGTGTGAGAGAGCGGAGCCGGAAAGATGGCCCTGATGGCAGAAGTGCTTGCTACATAAACCTGACAACCTGAATCCAAGCCCCAAAAGCCACACAAAAACAGGATGCAGTGATGCACATCTATTCAAGCACTCTTCTAGTGCGATGGGGTGGGAGCAGCCAGCTCACAGCTACCCTGGCATGTATGACACCATGGCAGAAACAGAGACCCTGCCTCAGCAAGTTGTCTTCTGATCTCCATGCATGTACCCTGGCACGTGCCTGTGTATCTTCTTCCCTTTCCCCACCGCTCTCTCTCACTCAATAAAAATAACGAGGGAACCAGAAAGTACATAAAAACTGTAACTTTTACTTTAAAATTGCTAACTAAAAAGTTGAATGAGGCAGACTGTCTCATTCATTTCGCAGCTGTCTCTGTATATTATAAAAAATAAGGTGCCATTAGGTGAAATATGGTTTGGAGCAATAGTCATGGTAGAGGACCCCTTCTGTATTTGTGGTGAAGATTCCTGCTTATTTTGTTTTGTGAGACAGGGTCTCATGTCACCAAGGCAGACCTTAATAAGCTGTGTAGCTGAGACTGGTCTTAATTCCTGACCCTCCTGCCTTACTACCTCATGTGCTAGAATTACAGTCATGCACTACACGAACCTTCTGTGTGTGGGTGTGTGTGTGTCTGTCTGTCTGTCTGTCTGTCTGTCTGTCCATCTATCTAATGTGAGTGTGTTTATAGAAGATGTCAGAGGACAACTTGCATGAGCCAGTTCTCTATCATGTGGGCTCTAGGGATGGAACTCAGGTTGTCAGGCTTGGTGGCCAACAGCTTTACTTGCCATCTCTCCAGCCCCACTTTGTGTTTGTAAAAAGAATGTCAGTTGGACTGGAGAGAAGTCTCTGCCTCGAAAGCAGAAGATCCTGAGTTTGGATCGAGTTTGGTCCCATGTAAAAATACTAGGCGGAAAAACGGCGGCAGCCTGCACTTCTGGTCATAGTGGGCAAAGTCTAGGAAATTAGAAAAAAGGAGGAATAAGCAGTCCAGGATGATTCCTGAAATCACTCTTGGTCCTCCACAGGGACCAAGTGCCTCTGACACACACACACACACACACACACACACACACACACACAATAAGTAAGGTTTTAAAATTAAAAAAAGAAAGAATATCTGCTAGGATATACAGAAATAGGAAGAAATGAAAATAGGAGAAATCTGTAATATTAATGGAAGGAATGATACTTCAGTCTGGAAAGTTATTAATCTTTGCTCTTGGAGTCCTGGCTGCTTAATAGTTCTTGTTACTACTTATTAAATGAAAAAGCTAGATCCCAGCAACCCATCAGAAATGGGGCATATAGGGCTAGAGAGATGGCTCAGGGGTTAAGACTCTGCCTTGCAATCACAAGTTCAGATCATAGGTCCCATGTAAAAATGCGAGGTGGAAAAATGGTGGCCTGTACTTCAGACCCTGGTGGGCAGAGCCTGGGAAATCCCATATCGAAGCAAGGAAATAGAAGCAACTCAGGATGATTCCTAAAGTCACCCTTGGTCCGCCACAGGATACACAATGCCCTCTGACACACACACACACACACACACACACACACACACACACACACACACACAAATAAAATATTTTAAAAAAGAAAAAAGAAACGGGGCACATGTATAGAAGGTGCAAAGGACTGGCCCCTGCCTTCTAGCCAAGACTCTAGGACAGCTCTTTGAGTTAGCAGTGTTGTTTCCATCCCCTACGGTCTAGAATCTAGAGAAGCTCTTGGTACAGCTCTTTGATCATTTTGATAACTCCACCAGTGGTTTGAGAAACATAGCAGTCACAGATAGAAATGCTGGGGCGATCTGATGGGAACTCCTGCACTTCTCTGAGGAGCACATCGGGAATGGTGGGGGTGGTCCATGATGGGCAAGTTCCTGGGACAATGTGGCTATGTTCAATGCAAGTGTTTTCTGAGAATAAGTGCTTGTCTTTTGCAAGGTCGGCTTGTTTAGGCGTCTGGGCTCCTCTCCAGTCAGAGGGACTCCAATGACCACCCGGCTGCTTCTCTGTGAGCATGCAGAAAAGCTGTCGGCTGCCATCGCTCTCAAGAACCACCACTCACGACTGCCAGAGCTCGTGAATGCGGCCATCCTGCTCGCTCTGAACAAGAGGGAGTGCGATGTTCCATCCTGCCTGACTCCTGCTGACGTCTTCTTTCGAGAGGTCAGATGTGTCTTCATTCCTGCCTTCCTGTGGCTTCGCAGCCATGAGCTGGTCATTCCTAAGGGGGCGAGCTGGAAAAGACCTTGCGAGTCAAATCGGACTCCCTGCTTTGTGGATCTGGTCACTCAGTGTACTGCTCACTTGCTGTCTGCCTGTAGTTGCACTTGACTGCTTCAGGTTACCTCTCGCCCTTGTTCTCAGATCCCCCATGACAGGCCAGGATGCTGGACTTGGCCATCAGGCTTCCTGCTAGGATGACAGGTGTGGGCTGTGAAGGCCCCACGTCAGAGTAGCTACTTTCTGGCTTCCTCCCTTGCCTGTGCCCGTAGCACATGGGCTGTTAACCCCCCTTCTATCTAGTGAGCTGTGTGCCAGTGACTGGTCCTTTCCCTCGTTCCTTCTGTACTAGTTCCCTGGCCATCCCTGGGGTGCCCTCAGTCTCACTCACATCTTGGTGAACAGTCCCTTTCTGAAGTCTCTGAGGCTCTCGTGATCTTTCAAAAGCACAGATTCTGTGGGGTGGGTCTGCTGTTAAACTCTGGAGGCATAGGAGATGCCAGCTGGCTCTGTGATGCCTCAGCCTTGTGCAGTGGCAGGGCAGACTTAGCCCCGCCTTAGATGCCATGGGGCTCAAGTGACAATTGTCCCTATGGAGAGAGCAAATTAATCTCCTTGTTCTCTTTTGTCTTTTTCCCCCCCGGGTTTATAGAATATTTTTTTCTTTTGCAAGAGCTGAATAAGAGTTTGATTGTCTGCCTGTGTTTGAATAAGAGGTGGGACATGGGCTGGAGAGATGGCTCAGGAGTTAAGCCTCTGCCTTGCAGGCAGAAGGTCCTGAGTTCGGATCTTAGACCCCACATATAGACGCCAGGCGGAAGCGGGGGCAGCCTGCGTTTCTGGTCCTGGTAGGGTGGAGCCTGTGAATCCCGGGGCAGAGTAAAGGAAGAGGAGGTGGAGGCGTCCATGGTGGTTCCCGAATTCGTCCGTGGTTCTACACATACACACACACATGCGCACACACATACACTCACAATTGAATAAATAATAATAAAAATTTTAAAAAAAAAAAGAGGGACACAGTGGCTAAGTCAGGCATGTTCACTTTCTCTCTGACTGTACCAGAGGGATCTGAAGACATAGGTTTCAGATAGAACGTATGAGACATGTATAATGTAAAAATGCCCTCTTCAAAGCATGGTCCCCTAGTAGGGGTGCGTTAGATGGCTGCTGGGTCTCCCCTCCTGACACGTGTGTCCAGCTCCCTCAGGTGCACTGTGCAGCCCTCCCTGTGAAGGAGCTGTAACAGATCCTTGCAAGGTGCCTCTTCTATCTCTGTCTGTCTCCACTGTTAGTAGCAGCTTACACTTACTTCTAAGGAGTATTACCATTTTAAGATTGTGTCTAAACCAGTCTCTGGTTGATGGGCTTTGAAAGGAGATTTTTTTCTTTTCTTTTTTTTTTTTATTTGGCAGATTCCTTAGAAAGTTAAAGGACATAGCCTGTAGTAGAGGTGTAGGCACCACCTTGCTCTGGCCTCTGTTAGGAAGAGCCTGGAACTGTCCAGGGTTCCATGAAGGCAGAGTTAACTCTTTAGGCCGCACAGCACGTGAGCTGTTTGAAACCACTGGTGACACTGGTAAGAGCTTGCAGTGACTACTTTCAGCCTTAATACTTGCTTCTGTTTTAGATAGTTGTCCCTTTGTGTCTGCAGGGGATTGGTTCCAGATCCCTCACTCTGGATACCCAAATTCAAGAGGCTCACGTATAAAATGGCATCACATGCAAACTGTACACGTCTTCCTGTATTCTCAGGTGTCTCTAAACTCTTTGTAATACCTACAATAGCAGTAACTTGCAGTACAAGTTAGAAGACTCTAACTTTCTTGGGTTTATATTTACCCTCCCCATCAACTGATGTATTCCCTTTTGTATGACTTCAGAATGTAGTTTGCTAAGTGGGACCCACTGAGTGGTCATGCCCTGACTCTGTGTGCCCTCAGGTATCCCAGGTGGACACCATCTGCGAATGCCTGCTGGAGCACGAAGAGCAGGTGCTGAGGGATGTGGCACTGGACTCTGTGGAGTGGGCGGACGTGGTGATGAACGTCAACATGGTCCTCAAGGTATTATTCCATGGTGGTGCCAGCAAACCTCCGCCCGGTGCTGGGAGGGACAGGAGAACGATTTTAATTCAAGAACACACATTTCATGAACAATATTTGAATGTTTCTTTTGTGCATATCAGTATATTTCTATAATTCTAACTTTCTGTTCGATAAATCTTTTCTTTGAATGGGAAAGTTTTTATCATTTGCAGACCAGCTAGAATTAATGCAACTTTTAAAATTCTCTTGTTTCTCTGATCTTTGAACTACTAGATTCCAGGGATCCTGCTTTAGCTTACAAGTATCTGGAACCACAGCCACTATACCTGCTTTATGTTTGTTTCTTTTTTTTAGTACACATTTTATCTGTTTATTTAAGAGAAGAGAGCATTTGTGGAGGCCACAGGACAACTTTAAGATGCTGGTTCTCTCCTTCCACCCTGAAGTCTCCAGGGATTGACCTCAGGTCACATGTACCTGATAAAGCATCTTACTGTTCTTTATTGAATTCACTGATTAGACTTTATAGTGCTGACTTTTCTGCTCTAGCTACTATAGTTTTCTGAAATTGAAGTTAAGTTATACAACAAATTTTAGAAGCTGAAAGATCCCATGGGTACTGAGATGTTTCAGGCACCCGCTCCCCTTGGGCCGACACACTGTACTGCCTCTTGCGTACACTGACACATTTCATTTTCCCAGGACATGCTACAGGCTGCCACTCATTATCGCCTGAACAGAAGCTCCATGTACAGTCGGGAGGACGCCCTGGGGAAGGAACCCGAGTATGTGCCGTGGACAGGTACGGTGCTGATGTCTTTACAGCTGTCCAGGCTGATTCCTCCGGTCCACTGTGTTCCATGCTGGTTAGTCCCCTAGGGCAGGTTTGTAAGCGAAATGGAGAAAAATTGAAGTGCCATCTTCAAAATTTACTGTTTTTGCCAGAATCACTGTGTTCCCTTGAATGTTTTCTGCATGTGGTTTACGATGCATCTGCTAGGTTCTAGTGCCAAGGGTGTTTACAGAAACAAGTGCCAGCCCTGGAAGAATGGATTCTCGTACATGTTGATATCACAAAGTAAGAGTGGAACACTAATAGAATTGAGAAGGAAGCACAGTCACAGGTACCTGTGTTGAGGAAATCTCTACCAAGAAGCAAGATGAATTTTAGGCAGGAAACAGACTAGTGCCACCTGATACTGATTCAGTTTTCTGGAGTAAAGCAGCCCACTTTTTAAGCAGTTGATCTTTTCTTTCGCCATCATAACCCTTTCTTATTGAGTCACTTTGTGAACTTCACAGCCACAAGTGGTCCTGCTGGCATCCGCACGGCAATTATGCGCCAGCACGGAATCATCCTGCAGACAGTGTACCCGCAGGCCGACAGCAACCTCCGGAATGTTGTCACAGAGCAGCTTGTTTCACTGATTGACTGCTTCCTGGATGGTTATGTTTCTCAGCTGAAGTCTCTCGAGAAATCCAGTGACAAAGAACGATACAGCAGCCTGGAAGTGGAGTACCTGCAGAGGAGGTCGGACCTCCTCTCTCCTCTGCGTGAGTAAGAGGCGATGGAGGGTTGAGGGCTCACGCCGTGCAGCGTCTGCATGAAGCGCGGCACCTTCAGTAGCTTTCTGTGTTCATGTCGTCAGCCTTTTCAGCACTAACCAGTCACATGTAGATGAGTTAAATACAGAGGTGCTTCAGTCCAGCTCAGCACACTGGCCTGGTGATTTTCTCTAGCACTTGGGAGGCAAAAAATACTCAGTACTTCAGACCCTCACAGGATTGACTAGTGAACACAGACTGACAGTGGCCAGGGGAGGGTATAGGTAGCACAGTGTGGCTGTTCCTGTCATACCTGGGGCCAGGAGAGTTCATTCTGCAAGTGTATGAAGGGAGAGTCTTACCTGGAGAGGCAGTGATGGGGCGGGGGCTGTGTTTAAGTGTGTTTCCATCATAAGGCGGTTTGCATTTCATCAGTTAATCTCAGTTCATTTTTTAGTCCCATATTTGAGTCTCTGTAAGCACTTCTGTCTGTTCTCCCCCCACAGTCACGCTAGGCCAGCACCTTTGGGCAGCTTCCCTGGCAGAGAAGTATTGTGACTTCGATATTCTGGTCCAGATGTGTGAGCAGACAGACAATCAGGCCCGACTGCAGCGGTACATGACCCAGTTTGCTGACCAGGTAACTCCACTGGCACGTGGGCCACAGTATGTAAAGGCTCTGCCCTTTCCAGTAGTCACTGGGGATTTGGGGTGAGACAGTCTTTTTTGTAGATAACTCACTGTGTAGCTCAGACCAGCCTGGCTACTGCGTGCTGGAATTGTCAGGCCTGCAAACTTTCAGTCCTGCTTGCACCTTTGAGTTGTAGTAAGAATTTTTCAGTGCAGGAACATGGGCAGCATTGAGAAGCTGCCTAGAGCCCATGATGCCCCCAGGCTCCTGCTGCCATCAGGGTTGACATCAGCTTCCTGGGTATCAGCAGTAAACCCATTACAATGTTCACAAGACAGCTTAGGCTCTCAAAAGCCAGTTTATTTTTTTCCTGTTACCAAAGGAATATTGTGTGAAATTTAGAAAGCAACTGTGCAGTCTTCACAGTACACTCTGACCATTTACAAAGAACCTTCTGATCATGTGGTTTATAGTTCCACTTATGTCTCAAATACATCTGTGCCATTGAGCAGCCCACAGCAGCATGTGTGACGGTGTTGTCATGACCGGGTGCCTGTGATAGACTTGCAAGTTGGGCAAAGCATAACACAGTAATGCCAAACTAAATACTTTTATATGACCAGTTGTGATTTTTTAAAAAATTGTTTATGGATTCTTCCAATCTGTTGGCATTTTTGCACTTTTCTCTTTTTAATTTTTTTTTTTTTTGTGTGTGTGTGTATGGTGTGTGCATTTGTGTATGGGTGTGAGGGTATATGTGTCAACAGTGCACATCTGGAGGTCAGTGGGCAACTTGGTAGAGTCTGCTCTGTCCATCCTCTGTTATGTGGGTTGTGAGATCAAACACAGGTGGTCATGCTTATGCAGCAAATCCATTTACCCACCAAGCCATCTCCCTGGCCTCCCCTTTGCTTTAACGTTTGATATACTGTAAAAACCCTTCTGTGCTAACATCACAATCTGGTCATTTTTGGGTTGGTTCCAGTTGCCTGCCTTTTACATTGCCTCATACAGCATTTAATTTTTCAGCTGATTTTTGGTCATATATGAAGCAACCAGAGACTAGAAAGGGGTGCTCTATGAGGGTCCCCTTTTTCAGGCAATGTTGCTAAGAGGCAAAAGCTCACCAGTCCTAGGAACAGACCTGGCTGGACTTGGACTTCACTTTTCCCATGTCCATTGTACTTCTGGTCTCAGGTCTTTTGGGAATTTGTAGTGATAGCCAGCTTGTTGCTTTAGTGAAGAACTCCCTAGGCCAAGAGGCTGCAGGACAGTTTAGCTCCCATTCTATGCATATTCCCCAGCACCCCACTCAGTGCATGCCCCATGGGGAAGACCACCCTCCTGGGATGTTTGTCACCCGACCCAAGGGTGCAAGGTTTGCACCTGAGAGCCTCCCCTGGCGCTACTGCTGATAGAACTGTGATGAGGAGAAATGGGGTTTGTGTTGTCAAAAGGGGAACCACTGACTGCAAGGGGCTATGGTGTCCTGAGTTGTGGCCAGTACATCTGAAGAAAATAGAGGCTTTATGTAGTTAAATTTCACTAGCTACATATGGTGGTAGACTCCTAAGATGGCCAGTTCACATCAATCTCCTGTGATGAGCACTGGCACTCTGCACCTGTGTTCCTAAGCAAGATCCCTGCTGAGTGAGTCTGCAGGTTATCAAATGAGGTGGGAATGAGTTGGCGGTGGGGGTGTGCGCTAACCTGTGAAGCCAATCGTTCTTACAATAAAGGAAGTTACTTTCAAGTATTTCACTTGGAGCTCTTTGAAGGCTACTCAGTGTTTGATTATCCGAACTGTATTTTTAAGTCTGTTCTGTTGTAGAATTTTTCAGACTTTCTCTTCCGTTGGTATCTGGAGAAAGGAAAACGAGGCAAATTACTATCCCAGCCTATTTCTCAACATGGACAGTTGGCAAATTTTTTGCAAGCCCATGAGCATCTCAGCTGGTTGCATGAAATTAATAGCCAAGAACTGGAAAAGGTAAGAAAAATTTGGTTGTGCGGAGCAGTGCTATAAAGTCTGTTTCAATTATAATTTAAGTAAATAAAATACTACTTATAGCTAAACATCTGATAAAGGGTTAATATTTAATATATAAGGAACTCAGCTCAACAGCAAGAAAACAAATAATTTGAATGAAACATGGATAAAAGATCCACACAGACATATCTCAGATCCCTTGAGAAATTCTCAGCATTATTGGTGAGGAAAATGCAAAGTAAAATCCCCAGGAGCTCACTGCACTTTGGTCACAGCAGCCCTTTATTAAAGAAAAGAAAGGAAAGAAAGAAAGAGAAGGAAGGAGGGGAAGTAAGGAAGGAGGGAGGGAAAGAGGGAGGGAAGGAAGGAAGGAAGGAAGTAGAAAGAGGGAGGGAGGGAAGGAGAGAAAAAGAGAGAACGAAAGAAGGTGTTGGGACTGTGGACCGGGACAGCTTTTCTGCACTATGGATGGGGCCGTCAGCCAGTGGATGAAGGAACGTTCTTCTGCCTGGAGGCAACATGTACCTCCAGCAGAGTAAGTGTCCACTTGGCTTCCTCACACCTGCGTGATGTGTATGTGCACACATAGTGGGACAGCAGCCTTTAGAAAGAAGATGCTGTCGTATGCACCAATGTGACTGAACCTAGAACTTCTGCCTAGTGACCTGCAGATACTGGACAACAACCTGTGGTGTCTGTCATCTGTGCACTAGAAGACAGTCAACTCTGGGAAGCAGGCGGAAAGAGCCGCCAGGACTGGGGGGAGTGGAGAGGTGAAATAGAGTGAAAGGTTGGCCAGAAGTTTGCAAAGACACTGCCCTGCAGTGAGTTGTAGTGGATTGCATGTTCCACACTTGCTTGAGTCAGTTTCAAAATTAGTACAAGAAATTCTTCCTGTTGAGGCAACTTAGAAAATAGCAAGAATTTAGCCTCTGCCAAAAAATAAAATAAAATAAAATAAAATAAAAACATACCCTCTTGTTTTTAAAATAAACTTTTAAAAAAGAAAAAAAAAATAAGTCCTTGATATGCTACAAATGTTAATTAACCTTAACTCCTCCCGTGATGTATGTTGATGAAACATTGTGGTTTATACTCCATAACTGTAGCTATAACTTGGTGGCCTCTAATAATAAAGACAGTATTTAAAAAGACAGTATTTGGAGGTTCTTAACACATCACTTAATCTGAATGGTATTGCCAGTTTGGAATTCTGTATGAAGGCCATTGTGCTTTGTCTGCACTCACAACTCTTAAAAACACTGCTTTGTTGGAAGTCATTGGTCTTGGGAGAAGTAGATTTGAGACCTCTTGAGTCTTTACTTCAGGCCAGCTATGGTTTCATGTTTTGTATTGTAGGCTCATGTGACACTTCTGAATTTGGCAAATACAGAAACCCGGTACTTTGCAAAGAAAAAAACCCTCCTGGGCTTGAGTAAACTGGCTGCGCTGGCTTCTGACCTTGCAGAGGACACACTGCAAGAGAAAATTGAAGGTAAGAGAAAGGTTGTGTGAGAAGGCTCACGAATTGGTGGGGCTGTCAGTATCTGTTACTACTGCCTCTTTGAGAGAATGCGTTACTTCTTTACTTAACCCTGTCCTTACCACTCAATCGTATGCTGACATTTATTATTATTATTGAAAAGAAGTTGTCTTTTTACTTTGAGGCAAGATCTCACTGTCCCCAGCTGGCGTCAGATCTGTCATCTTCAGCCTCCTGAGTGGTAGGATTACTGGCCTGTGCCACCAGACCCAGCCAGTAATTCATGTTTTAAATGAGAATAAATCCAAATGATCTTGAGTGGAGGCTCTGGTTACACACTGCTGGTAAGATACACATTTCAAGTTGCAGAGGGACATGCCAAGTGTGGTGGTGCAAGTGTCCTGTGACTGCTTTTTTAGGGAGAAAAGTAATAATGGTTTTATTCTTTTTTTTTTTTAATTATTATTATTTATTCAACTGTGTGCATGTGCACGCACGTGTGTGTGTCTGTGTGTGTGTAGAACCACGGACGAACTCGCAAACCACCATGGACGCCTCCACCTCCTTCTGCCCCGGGATTCACAGGCTCCACCCTGCCAGGACCAGAAACGCAGGCCGCCCTCACTTCCGCCTGGCGTCTATATGTGGGATCTGGGATCTAAACTCAGGACCTTCTGCCTGCAAGGCGGAGGCTTAACCCCTGAGCCACCTCTCCAGCCCTCTTTTTTTTTTTTTTTAACTTTGTTTTATTTGCGTGTGTGTCCCTGTGGAGACCAAGGATGATTTCAGGAATCATGGATTGCTTCTACCTCCTTTTTGCTTTGCTCTGGGTTTTCCCAGGCTTCACCCACCAGAGCCGAAAGTTCAAACCTCACTGCCAGATAACATGTCTGTCCAAGTATGCCAGCTAAAGAAGCATGGCAGTGGCTCATGCCCGTGGAATTCAATGGACATCTCAGCAGTCCCAGTCCGGTGCTGGAGAATGACAGTTTACTAAGCCAGCATCCCCCATTTCATTCACCACCCAGGGACTAGTCCTACCTGTCATGTCTTCCCCATCAGTTAAACAATCTCGTGCAGGCTTGCTCAGGGCCCAACTCAACTAATACTTTACAAGTGTTTCCAGAGCTCAAGCTTTCAGTGGACAAGTTGACACCCATACTTGACTCTCATGTATACATTGTGGCTATATGTCATATTCCTCTGAGTGAGACTGTACAGTCAGATCCCACAATTGGTACTCAGACCTAATGAAGCAATGTTAGCAGCTCCCTCTCCCCCAGCTGCTTTCCATTGCTGAGGTCATTCATGAGCCTCAGATCAACCCATAAATATGTTACCAACATAACCAGCTGATCAAAAAGCAAAGTGAATTTGTTTCTAATTTGCACTTGGTTGACAATGGGTCATCACTGTCTCCGTTCTTGGTCACTAGTGATGGCTGAGCAGGAGCGCTTCCTGCTGCACCAGGAGACCCTGCCAGAGCAGCTGCTGACCGAGAGGCAGCTGAGCCTCAGTGCGATGCCTGTGTTGACCGCACCAGAGCTCATCAGCGTAAGTATCACAGGAAAGCCTTTGCTGGGCCATACCATACAGCTCCTACAGGGTCCCTTCTCTTTCTACCTCCTGAGAATCTTCTGGAAAAGACAGGAGCATTCCTTGAACAGGGGAACGAGCCGAGAGCAGCCGGTGTCCAAGCAGTAACCTGCAGACAAGCAGCTGGCGCTGTGCACGTGCCCTCTCCATTTTTCCAGGACTTTACTTTTGTCTGCTTCAGTCACAGTCAAGGGAAAGAAAGCAATCCGGAGCGGACAGAGCGGTGAGGTGGAGCTCACTGCAGCCTCTTTTGAGAGATCTAAACTGCGGGCTGTGTTTCGGTGTCAAAACACACTACTGCAACAGACTAGCTGACCCAAGCTTCTTGGGGAGAAAGGGTTTCATTGCTTGACAATTCCAGGCTGTCGTCCCTCAGTGCGGGGCAGTTCCAGCAGGAGCTTGAAGCAGCTGGTCACATCACTTAGGGCACATCACAGCAGGAGCAGGGAGCAGTGAGGCTGCACACACGTGCTTGCTCGAGCTCCATCTTTATTATACAGTGCTGCCCACAAAGGGCAGGTTCTTCCCACATCAATTCATACATTCAAGACAATCTCACCAACATGCCTACAAGCCAACCTTAATCTAGGGAATCTCTGATGGGGCCACAATTCTTCTTAGGTATCAGGTTGACAGTATTAGCCACAGGTTGTAGCCACATTAATTTCACTAAAAAAGACACACATCCATTTTAATGGCATTTCATTTAATCTATTTAATGTCATGTTTTGTGAGCCAGGGGATTTGAAGAGTTTTGGGTTTGCACCTTATAAGACAATAAAAACTAGCACAAATCTAACTTCTGAAAGGTTTTAGATACTGTTAGAGGATTATATACAGTCTTTAAAAATGAAATTTGGGGCTAGCAAGATGGCACAAAGGATAAAGGGGCCTGTGCACAAATCTGGCAACCCAAGTTCAGTGCCAGAGTGCACTTAATTGAAAGAGAGCTGATCTCCAAAGCTGTCCTCTGACCTCCACTGCAGTCTGTAAACTACGTAACCTGTGTGCACACATATTCTCTTTTTTCTCTTCTCTCAAATAGATAAGAAAAATAATAGAACTTGACCTGTTAAACAGTTAAAAGGAAATTAGGAATCCACACTGATAATTTTAAGCAGATATGTTTGTTATTGTAGAATGGCATAATTCTTGAGGAGCATGCAGCCTGCTTTCCTCCAACTGTCCAGGCGACTGGGTCACAGGGCAGGATCCTCTGCGGTGCTGAGGATGAGCCCAGGGCCTTGCACGTGCTTGGCCAGCACAGCTGTGTTCTCACTGTAGCTTCTGAGTGAGCTGAGCACAGTCACATGCTGCCTTCTGGTCAAGGTTTTTAAAGTCATTTAAAAGATACGAGTGGCCACAAGTGCAAGGACAGGAATTTCCTAGATTACGTGTGGCTGCTGAAGTGTTTATACTGTCTTCTTGATCTCCAGAATAAATCCTCTGACATTTACAAGTATAGCCCATTATAGAATCAGTTTCTGGGTTAGGATGTGTATTTTCAGGAGACAGTTTATTGTGAGGTAGATGGACTATGACTGCGGATGATGCGGCAAGGCTTGTGACTCCAGTGTTGCCAGGGTTTAGTTCTGTTACTGCTTGACTAACCCGCCTTGTAATTCCTGCAGCTCTACATCTGTGAGGAAAACAGGAGAGCCAATGAGTACGATTTCAAGAAGGCCTTGGACTTGCTGGAGTATATTGATGAGGTAAAAAAAGCTACTCAGTCTCAGGCAGCTGCATGCATTCAAAAGAGGGAAAGATACTTGGTTTTGGTCAGTCATAAAATATGAAAAAAAAAACTTAACTTCAGGTCAGCTCCCCTGGCTCTTCAGAAGTACCCAGCATGATTTAGCCATAAGCTCTCAGGGTTCCATGTGAAGTCAGAGTGCTCTGGGCAGTACTGGTCTGCAGTGGCGGTCTTCTAGGCAGTACTGACATTTTAAAGAAAAGGAAATGTTTAAATTGTGAGTTACAAAGCAACAATATGCTGGGTTAGAGGTCAGAACAGATAAAATTTAAATGTGTTTCATTTTTAAAGACAGACTTTGAACAGAACGTTTTATTTTCTGTGAAGGAGGAAGATGTGAACATCGGTGACTTGAAGCTGGAGATCCTGTGCAGAGCTCTGCAGAGGGACGAGTAAGCCCCTCCTCCCCTGCCACAGAGAAAGCCACAAGGCAAACACAAGTGTCAACTTTTTGTCTGCATTAGAACAACGATTTCATTTCCCTTATGGCAATTGTGTTTTCCAGCTGGTCCAGTTCAGATGGCAAAGATGATCCAATTGAAGTGTCTAAAGACAGCGTATTTGTGAAAATTTTACAGAAACTTTTAAAAGATGGTAAGTGATGTGTTACTATTAGAAATTAAATGTTATTCCTTGATTTGGAAATTGCCGGCCAGGGTATTGTCATTATGAGACCCAGCGTGGAGCTTCAGGTCAGGGGGGATCATTTGCAGAGTGAGTTTTGTGTGCAGGGAAGAAAGCTTTCCCACCTCTGTCTTGGGGGAGCAGGGTCAAAGTAGTCATCTCTCCCCCTCCATCACATCCCCAGTGGGCACAGACACTGGTTGTGATACCAAAAATCTGTCCTGCGGAAGTAATCATTTCCTTTAATTTTCAGTTAACTCATGGAGCTTGAGAATTAGAAATGAGACCAACTTTTTTGCTGTTACCTACCGAATTCACTGAACTAAGCTTAAGATTAAATGACAAGATATTATACAAATCCATTGTAGACATTAAGATGTTCAAGTTCTGTTTAGAAACAAAAGACGATATATTTTCCAATGTTCAGTATGTAAAGCAAAATTCAGTTTGCCAATAAAGACACAAAGTCCTCTTAGCCAAGGGAAAGATGACAGTGAGAATACACTGTCTGCTGTCTTCCAGGTCCTGGTGAAAGTGTAGAGAACATTGGAAAAGAAATGAGAATACATTTCATCCAGGCAAACATATATGACTTATTAAAAAAAAATTCAGATCAAAATGCAGACAGCATGCAGGAGGTGCCTAGCAGCACCTGGCCCATCTTTTCAAGTTCAGGGACACTTTTTGTCATGGCTGGGCGTAATGTCCAGTTGTCCTGCTGAGTAAACATGAATGATGCTCTTTGGGGCAATGTCACATGCATGAACTCTTTTCTGTGCACATTCCTGCAAGTGGCAATTTTTCATCTACACGAAACATGGCTGTCCCTGCCTGACATGTGGAAGAAATTCGTAGGCCTTTATGCTTTGATGGTGTGGAGTCATGTACAGGTCTTTTAACAACTACAGAATGATTGTGCTGAATACCTCAAGACTATTATCATCAGGGCTGGAGAGGTGGCTCAGAGGTTAAGCCTCTGCCTTGCAGGCGGAAGGTCCTGAGTTCGGATCCTAGGCCCGGGGGACAGCCTGCATTTCTGGTCCTGGTAGGGCGGAGCCTGTGAATCCGGGGGCAGAGTAAACAAGGAGGAGGTGGAGGCGTCCATGGTGGTTCCCGAATTCGCCCGTGGTTCTACACACACACATACGTACACACACACACGCACACGCACACACGCACAATTGAATAAATAATATAAAAAAAGACTATTATTATCAGACAGGTGCCTTACCTACCCATAAGCCACAGCAACCCCTCTCAAAGTATTTTTTTTTAAACTAGAGAACCTTATAGTAGTATCGCAAATTCTACCATTACCTTATTCAAGATTTTTGTCTATTTTTCTTTGTCAAATGAGAAGGCTACACTTGCTTTTGTTTACTGATATAGCTTGAATGGTCCATTGAGTTGGTGCTCCCTGACTTAAAAGTTAATAGTTTATGAGAGGGAGAGAAGAGAGACGAGAAAGAGAAAATACGCCATACAACACACATGAGAAGATCAGAGAAAGTTTTCTCCTTCCACTTTTGGTTTCCAGGGATCAAACCCAGATTGCTAGGTTTGTGTATAAGTCCATTTCCTTGAGCTTCTGGAATAAAGGGAACCTCTGCCTCATGGGCCTGAGTGGGGGAAGGACAGGTGCCCAGTTTCACTGTAACACATATACAGTGTTGTAACAGCATTCTTATTGAATTATTCCCCAAGTAGGGCAACATAGTTACTGAAAATACTGGCCAGATAGCTCAATAGATTAAGGAGCCTGCTCCCAAACCTGGCAACCTGAATTTAATCCTTGGAAGTCCATGCGGTAGAAAACCCATGTGTCATGGCATACATGCACATGCCTTCTTTCTCTCTTCTCTCTCGTAAGTAAATAAAAACAACTTTTGGGGGAAAAAAGTGTGAAAAACATCGGAAAAAAATTAGAATACATTTCATCCAGGCAAACATATATGACTTGTTAAAAAAAAATTTAAGAACAACGGCAGCCTGACTTCCATCCCCCCCTGATGGGCGGAGCCTGGGAAATTACAGAGCAAAGCAAGAAGGAAGTAGAAGCAATCCAAGATGATTCCCAGAGTCACCCTTGGTCTTCCACAGGGACACACAGTACTCTCTGATACACACACAATAAATAAATAAATAAACAAACAAACAATATAACACAATACAATACAATATTTTTTAAAATATTTAAGGTCCAGATGCAAGCAGCATGCAGGTTACTATTTCCAAGTTATTAGCTGGAAACTCTTCTCATCAAAGATGCGTCTTAAACCGTAGAGTAGGAGAACATGTAAGACTCTGCTGAAGGTCTCACTCCAGTAGCAAGGGCAGCGCCCAGAGTCGGTGGCAGAGCCGTTTCCTCCCGGAGAGTCTCAAATCAGTGACTTGTCTTCTGTTTGCAGGCACCCAGCTCAGTGACTACCTGCCGGAGGTGAAGGACCTGCTACAAGCAGAACAGCTGGGAAATCTCAAGTCCAACCCTTACTTCGAGTTTGTTCTGAAAGCAAATTATGAATACTATGTCCATGGACAGATGTGATTTTTTTTTTTCCTAAAAAGAGTCATCATCTAAAATTGGTACAAATGTGTGCTTACCAAAAATTTAGGCCACCGTATTGGAAGCTGTAATAACTTGAAACTTGTGCCGTTTCATCGTTGCTGAAGTCAAGTATTTCTTCGCTGTATTTGGAGGTTAACATGAAGTCCAGTGTATCTGTGTCTTTGGCGTTCAGTTGCAAGTGCTTCGTTCCTTCCCACACGTGTTGGGTGCTGCTGTCCTTCTCCAGCTTCCCTTGGGTCAGCAAGGCCCAAGGCCCCGCTGGTACCGTGCCGTGTGCACCACTCCCGTCTGAGCGAGGCAGGTGTGATGCCTCACTTTGTGTACTAGCGTTCCAGAAGCCAAGGTCAGCCTGACTTTCACAGTGAGATCTTTTGTTTTCATTTATTTTGTGTGCTTCTATCAGAGGGCATTATGGAGGCCAAGAGTGACTACTCGAGGAAATCATTCTGGATTTCTTGCTGCCTCGCTGCTTTGCTCTGGAATTTCCTAGGTTCTGCCTTGCAGAACTGGAAGTTTAGGCTGCTGCCTTTTCTGCCTGATGTTTTTATGTGGGATCTGAGAGAACTCAAGTCCTTATGCTTACGAGACAAAGGCTTAACCCCTGAGTGGTCTCTCCAGCCCCCACAGTGAGATCTTGTGACCCTGGATATGCTGGTGCACTGAGGATAAGCTGTGGTGCTGCCATTTGGTCAGAACCAATGGGAAACACCTCCTTGGGGATATAAATGACAGATTTCACCAAGTTACTACACAAATCAAAAACCAAAACAGTGGCGATCTAGCCCCTCATGGCCCTCTAGTGCCATGAGTCCGTTTCCAGCCGCCTACTTCTCTTGGAGGCTCCCTAGCCCCTCTTGGCACTCCAGTGCCATGAGTCTGTTTCTCGTTCCTTGCTCCTCATGAATTCCATGCCTAGGCACCGTGAGTTCTCATGGGCTCCCTAGCTCCTCATGGCACACATGAGCTCTGTTTCCTGTCTGCTTCTCATGGAGACGTCCTAGCCCACGTCTGGAGTCCGTGAGTTCCAACCTTCTCTTCTCTAATAAACTCTACATTAATCCTCAAAAAAAAAAAACAAAACAGTGATCTGATTTCTAAGTTTGATGCCAGCTTAATCCTAGGAAATTCCCCACTTTTCTCCATAGGTAGTGGCTGGATCTTAATGAAAGTGTTTTAATAAGATACTTTTTGTGGCTTTTCAGCCTCTCAGTAAATTGTCATGGCTATCAAGTGTAGTCCTGGCATCCATTATAATGAGCATTGGGATCCAGTGAGCCTTGTGATCTCCACGGACCTCAGCAGTTTGTCCCTGCAAGTGCACGCACTGCAGACCCACTGTGGGCTTCCCTGTCGCAGGCCCCGCACAGTCCAGTTCTCTCAGCTGCTTTCCCACCATCCTGAGCTCTCGGGGAGCCAGGCTAAGGCCATCTGTGGATGATTCTATGTGAGCCGCACTGTCCTGTCTGAGGGGGGAACGATTCTCTGCTGTCTCTCAGGCAACAGTCAGAGCTCCAGAATGTTTGATATTTATACTTGTTCCAGTGTTGAAAATGAAATCGACTGACAAGGGTTTGAGGGTCTTTCTCAAACTGGATAGACCTTAATCTTCAAAGACTTAAAATGCTAAGTCAAGTAACCGAGGGTGCCTGCTGGTGCCTTGTGACTATATAAAAAATTCAGGCCTCTGGGTGGAGAGATGGCTCAGAGGTGAATACTCTGCCTCACAAGCAAAAGGTCCTGGGTTTGGATCCCAGGTCCCACATAAAAATGCCAGGCAGGAATGGAGGCAGCCTGTACTTCCATCCCTGGTAGGCAGAGCCTGAGAAACTCCAGACGAAGCAAAAAGGAGGCAGAAGTAATCCAAGATGGTTCCCAAAGTCACCCTTAGTGCTCCACAGGGACACACAATGCCCTGACACACACACACACACACACACACACACACATGTGGAAGTGCCACTATCCCACCCCTCTGCCCCCTCAAAAAAAAAATTGTGCCATAGAGACCAGAAAGATAGCTCAATGGGTAAGGAGCTTACTTGGAAACCTGGCAATCTGATTTCCATCCTCAGAACTCCACATAATGGAAGAGAATGTCCACCTGTGCAAACATGCATGCACACATTTCTCCCCAACCCTCGCTTGTGAATGAAAGTGGTTGTAGCAGGAGCTGGAGAGGAAGGGAAGTAGATAAACACTATAAACAGTATGTATAATGGACAAGTCTAATGATGTGATGGACCACACAACAGTTTTTTTAAATACTACAGGAAATCTCTTAGGCTTTGTTCAAGGTTTAACAGCTTTGGTGTCATGCCTCAGCCTCCCGAGAGCTAGGGCTGCAGGTGTGCACCCATCATGCCTGAAGGAGAAGATGCATCTATGCATGCCCTGGAGCACAGAGGACACAGCTGCTGGGAAGTGAAAGCCTTACTTTGAAAAAAAGGAAGAAAGAAAGAAAAAGGTGCATGTGAAAGAAAGAACAGATAACTCTTCAGTCGGAAAATCTTTGATTCTGGGTTTTTTTTTAATTTTTATTTTTTAAATAAGTTTATTAAATTTGCATTTTATATACATGCTTCTTGTTTCCCTCATCCCCCCCTTCCTAGGACTGCTGATTTTTAAACGAGGCTTGGAATGTGTTTTGTGGGGCATAGGGACCTCCTCCCTGTTGCTTTAACCCAGTGTCTCAGTCGAAGGAATCTTTTGGGGAAGTTTCTCTCCCTGTTACCTGCTGCTCAGATGGCAGTTCCCATGTGGAAGTCTGTCTCTTCCACAGCCTTGGAAGGCTGTAAACAAGGATTTTTTTTTTTGTCTACATCATGACCAACTTCACCTCTGTGAGCCAAGTGTCTTAGATATTGAATATATAGGATCTCAAATCAGTCTCAGGAATCTGGAAATGGCACCCCAAGTTGTGTAGCAGTGAGGAAGTGTCCAGATTGCTGAAAGAGGATGGACTGATCAGGATGGGCTGGCCTTGAACTCCCAGCCTCAGAGACACCTGCAGCCTTCATAGAGTAAGGAGCAGAACAGTCCTGGGAATCCGACTTCCCAAGAGCCATGCTGCTATCCCAGGTGTGCTTGGGAGGAGAATGTTTTTCCCCATATTGAGGTCTTGGTTTTCGGGATGTCCCCTCTTGACAGATGACTCTTGATCTCAGGATGTCTTTTGCTCTTTGCCAGAAGTCCTTTGAGGGTCTGTAGTGCCAGGACTGTGAGGGTGGAGTGGTAGAGAGCTGATCTTGCCCTATGATTCATCAGGGCAGGGAGCTGAGACAAACTGCTCATGTACTAAGCTATACCATGAATGAATGAATGAACTGAATGGAGGTGGGGGTTATATGTCCATTGGTAGTGAAGAGAGCTGAGACTGATGAAGAACAGAATAGGGCTGGGAAGATGGCTCGGGTTTAAGGCTACATCTCTTAACAGAAGGACTTGAGTTCAGATCCCACATCCCATGTAAAAGCACCTGGCATAACCGTGGCTTTCACTTCTGATCCTGGAAACTCCAGAGCGAAGCAATAAAGAGAGTGATCCAGGATGATTCCTGAAGTCATTCTTCAGCCTCCACAGGCTCACACAGTGCCCAGATAAACACATGCCCTTAAAAAAAGTTACATATGTAAAATGAACGGTGGAATATGAGGTATAAGGAATGAAGGGGTTGAGGAAATGTGAAGACATCAGTTTGGCTCTTCCTGTGGGTCAGGTATGGTACAATGCTGGCATTTGGGGACTGAGGCAGGAAGATGGTGAGTTTTTCAGTGGCACCCTGCAAGAGAAGGGAGGAGAGCAGAAGAAGGAAGGCACTGATGCCACCCAGGCTCATTTGCTGTGCTCACCTGCTGTGCCAGCAAATCTGTGGTTTGTGGACACTTGTTCATGGGACAGGCAAGTGCAGGGGCTGGAGGTGGGACAATGTAGCAACCACTTTGAGGTCAGGGACATTGAGCCCTTTCCTTCCGCCTTCAGGTGCTTCCCTGAAGTTGCTTGCTGTTTAGCATCTCCACTGACCCCTAACACAGGAGAGAGCAGGCTACTCGTCTCCAAAATTGTTGGCCAAGTTGGAGAAGCTACAGAGACGTCCACTTCAACTTCCTAGTGCTGAGCAGCCCAGGATTCACAAAGGCTGTACGGCCATCAGGGTCCACACCTGTCCCAGCTGCTGAGCTCCGCTACCAAATGTGAACGACAACTATTCTGGGAACACTTAAGCCATCAGAAAAGTGAATGGCTCCACTGTGGCTCATTCCACGGATTTGATGCATCCCTCAAAGAATTTCGGGGTGTTGGTCACACTTTCCTTTGGCTCCCCTCCCTGCCTGGACAGGCATGTGCCCAAGGATGACCTCTGCTGACCCCTCCCCCGTCTTCCATAAGTAGCTGACAGTCCTAGAAGCCTGAAAGGCAGATTCCCATCCATCTGTGGTATAAATAGAACCTGCACAGGCTTAGTAGGCAATGGCTCCAAGGTGGATGGGAAGAGCCGGCAGGCATCATTCTCTAAATATAAAGATGACTTTGCCGCAGCTCTTCGGAAGGAACTGCTACCAGGCTCCAACTGCAGGAGGGCTTGATCTTCAGAAAGTATAGACTTTATCAGCCACCAAGGCGGTGGAAGGTGGGGGCATTCCTTCAACCCGGCCATCCAATTAAGCGATCAGTTCTGGAGTTAGGGCTTGTCCCTCCCATCGAAGGGCACGGCTTGAACAGAGGAGACCGCTCAGTACGCTGGCCCCATGCCTCCCTCCCCCTCCTTCCTCTACCAGTTGTCTACACTGTGACAGCTGCATGCCTCCTAATGGCCTGGGATGGGGGAGGGGCTGACAAGTCATTTCTAGATTGGGGAGTTCTAGGGGAGAAAATGGAGTTTGTAATGTGGGGTTCGCCTTCCCTGTCTGGGGCTTCACCTTCTTTAAGTCCACCTGTCGACAGGGCTCCTTCCCTAGGTCCACAAGGCTTGGTCTGAGTAAAGAACACTAAAGTAGGGTACACTGTGGAACAATGACCAGGTGTTTTCTGAGCACCCCATGTGCTGAGGGTGGACTTGACAGCGAGACCTTTAAAACAGGTACAGCTTGGGGTGTGCAGACAAATACCAGCTAACACGGTGACCTTTGCCCCTGCCAGCTCCTTGGGCGCGCATTGGAACCAGCTGGGAGGGGCGTTCATCTGAGGAGACTCTCCATATATGGCCTGGTCCAAGCTACCTGGGCCAGGGCCAGTCCACTCCTTCTTTGGTCAGTTAGGGGACCCGGGCGGGGGCCCAGGCTATGAACCAGCTGCAGGAGGGGACTCTAGTGCCCAACACCCAAATATGGCAGGGGAAGGACAGCGGCATTCCTGAGGGGCGGTGTGGAGGAGCTCCCACGGGCTATATAAAACCTGAGCCCGGGGACAGACAGTCACGCAGCGGACAGCACCTAGTGAAGCTTTGCTTCCCTCCCTCATACCGAGGCTCGAGCCCAAGAGCAGCAGGCGTAGCCACCCAGCCAGGTATGGAGACAGTGGGGAGGGGACAATGGCAGAACCCACCAAGGGCTCTGGAGGCGGAGCCCTGCTGTTCAGTCTCAGGCCTGGGCACTGCACTCCACAGTCCCAGAGTCTCTGACACTGAAGACACTACGGTTTTGGGAATTTCTACAAACTTATCTGCAGCCCATTCAGGCTGCTCACCTGGCATTTAGGAAGTGCCTGAGAGAAGGATCCAGAGATGGCTGGCTCTCTTTCCCTCTCCCTCCTCCTTTCCCTTCCCTCCCTCTCCACTCCTCCTACCCCATGATCATTTGAGGTGAAACTCAGGGCCTCAAATATGGTAGGCAATGCTCTACCACTAAACCCTGCCCAAGCCCTCCTGTCTTCCTGTTTCATATTCTCTCTCTCTCTCTCTCTCTCTCTCTCTCTCTCTCTCTCTCTGTCTTTCTCCTAATAAAATCCAAGCTCTTATGATGCTAGGCAAGGACTGGCTTTCCCACAGAATGGAACCCTAGCCCCTGGAAGACTGATTTGAAAAGGGAGATTTAGCTGTTGCCTTGTCCTTGGGGCAGATTCCTCTCAGCCCAGGGCTGGAGCCCAAGGATTGGAGAGACAAGTGGAAGGTTTCCTTCTGAGTTTGGCACACTGGGTCAATCTAAACAGGCCACCTCTCCATAGATGGGGAGCTCCTTCCTGTGGCTGACTAGGAAAATGAGCGATGAAGTTAGAAGGCCCAGGGGAAATGTTGGCCCCCAGCCCTGGAGCAGAGGGTCTGCTGGGAAGATCTGGGGACAGCGTTCTGAGTGGAGGTCTTAGTGTAATCTTCAGACCACCGTGCTTCCCTTAGCGAAGGTGCGGGAAAGGGTCCTTTGGCCCTACACAAGAAGCTGGGAGAGGTGTCTCCTGATCTCCAAAGGGAAGGTGGACTGGGTGGGGGCGCATCTCAACTCCTTTGTGTACTTCTACACCACTGTGACGTGATCTTTGCAGAAATCAGACACCATGTGCGACGAAGACGAGACCACCGCGCTTGTGTGCGACAATGGCTCTGGCCTGGTGAAAGCCGGCTTTGCCGGGGATGATGCCCCCAGGGCAGTGTTCCCGTCCATCGTGGGCCGCCCCCGCCACCAGGTCAGGCTGCTCGGCTGGGGAGGGGGCCGGAAGGTCCACAGAGCGAAGCGGCCGCCACCATATTAACCTGATGTCTCTTCCCCAGGGTGTCATGGTAGGTATGGGTCAGAAAGACTCCTACGTGGGCGACGAGGCCCAGAGCAAGAGAGGTATCCTGACCCTGAAGTACCCCATCGAGCACGGCATCATCACTAACTGGGACGACATGGAGAAGATCTGGCACCACACCTTCTACAATGAGCTGCGTGTGGCCCCGGAGGAGCACCCGACCCTGCTCACTGAGGCACCCCTGAACCCCAAGGCCAACCGCGAGAAGATGACTCAGATCATGTTTGAGACCTTCAACGTGCCTGCCATGTATGTGGCCATCCAGGCGGTGCTGTCCCTTTACGCTTCCGGCCGTACCACAGGTAAGTGTCCGCACACCTGGGCCAGGTGCCGCTCCAGCGTCCCAGCCCTGAGTCGCTAGCTCGGCGCCCCCGGCCGCCTTGCGGGGCGTGTCCAGTCCCGGCACTGTCCCCCAAGGGCGTGCCGTCAGCGCGCCCGCCTCTCAGGTCCCTGTAGTCCTCTGCGCGCCCCGTCCGGCCTTCGCGGCTCACTCTCTCCTTTGCTCCGGCTCAGGCATCGTGCTGGATTCCGGCGACGGCGTCACCCACAACGTGCCCATCTATGAGGGATACGCCCTGCCGCACGCCATCATGCGTCTGGAT
The DNA here is from genome assembly GCA_023101885.1 of Typhlomys cinereus. Taxonomy (NCBI): domain Eukaryota; kingdom Metazoa; phylum Chordata; class Mammalia; order Rodentia; family Platacanthomyidae; genus Typhlomys; species Typhlomys cinereus. Next base: position 5,204,169 of record JALPQD010000140.1, on the reverse strand, counting down.
CTGGCCGGCCGCGACCTTACTGACTACCTGATGAAGATCCTCACCGAGCGTGGCTACTCCTTCGTGACCACAGGTTCGCGTCCCCGAGCCCCGGGGCGAGAGGGCCCGCGAAAGGGCGAGCGCCCCAGGCCGGTGCTGAGGTCGCCCCTCCGTTTCTACCTCTGCAGCTGAGCGCGAGATCGTGCGAGACATCAAGGAAAAGCTATGCTACGTGGCTCTGGACTTCGAGAACGAGATGGCCACCGCCGCCTCCTCCTCCTCCCTGGAAAAGAGCTACGAGCTGCCGGACGGGCAGGTCATCACCATCGGCAACGAGCGCTTCCGGTGCCCGGAGACGCTCTTCCAGCCTTCCTTCATCGGTGAGCCCGGGCTCCTCGGCCCCCCGCTCCGCCGGTGCCCCTAGACCCCCAGCTCCGCTGTCGCTCACGCTGCCTCTCCCCGTGGCGCGCAGGTATGGAGTCGGCGGGGATCCACGAGACCACCTACAACAGTATCATGAAGTGCGACATCGACATCAGGAAGGACCTGTACGCCAACAACGTCATGTCAGGGGGCACCACCATGTACCCTGGGATCGCTGACCGCATGCAGAAGGAGATCACGGCTCTGGCGCCCAGCACCATGAAGATCAAGGTGGGCGGCTCTCCCGGGGCGGCCGGGGTGCGGGGGGTCTCGGGCCGCGGGGTGTCTGACGCTCTCTCCTGCAGATCATCGCCCCCCCTGAGCGCAAGTACTCCGTGTGGATCGGCGGCTCCATCCTGGCCTCGCTCTCCACCTTCCAGCAGATGTGGATCACCAAGCAGGAGTACGACGAGGCGGGCCCCTCCATCGTGCACCGCAAATGCTTCTAAAAGCGCACCCCCATCCGTGCGCTCACTCTCCTCAGGACGACAGCCATGCTCAGGTTTCCCGGCGGCCGCGGCCTCGGCGACCGCTCATCGCTGCCAGCGCAGCCGGCATCTATTTTTAACGTGTACATACAATGACTCGTTTTACCTCATTTTGTTATTTTTAAAACAAAGCCCTGTGGAAGGAAATGGAAAACTTGAAGCATTAAAACCAGCCATGTTTTGCTGCGTGTACGTGTTTGTCTTTCTTTACTGGGGGCGGGGTGAGGCCGGGGGAGGGACCCATCCCCACCTGTCAAACTTCACTGAGGTCCAAATGGGGGCGCGCCCCTTCGCCCGAGGATTCTCTTCTGTATTAAATCCCTTCCCTAGCACGGGATCCGTTGGGGGTCCGCCGGGGTGTGGCGAGGCGCACTTCTCGCTCTGCGCTGAGAGCATGCCGCTGGGCAGGCGCTGACCGTGGTGCTGCCAGCAGTGCTCACCTGGCACGGGCTTGGAATAGAATCTTCAGCAAGCAAGGCGGTGGCTTTTAAAAGCACTATTTATTTATCTATTCATTATTTATTTGAGAGGGGAGCGCAGGTGCCCAGGCTCACTCCTAGCACTTTGTGCTTCAGGAATTGGACTTTGGTCGCCAGGTTTGCCTACTGAGCCACCTTGCTTGTCAAACTGGGAAATACTTTGGTTCTTGAGACTATGATCTTGTTATGGGCCACATGCTGTGTCTTCATTCCCTCCTTTCTTTCCTCTTAGCAAGCTTCAAAAATCTTTGAGGCCCCCCCCAAGGCAGATATCAAGAGCAAAGCTTAAGACTTTTATTCATTTGAGAGGGAGGAGAGAGAGAGAGAGAGAACAGGCATGCCATGTGCTCAGGTAGAAGTCAGAGAACAACTTTTCAAAGTCATTTCTCTCCTTTCACCATGTGGGCTTGTGGGGGTCAAACTCAGGTCACCAGGTTTGCAATCAGGGACAGGTCTGGTGTGAGCCTTTAATACAATAAGCATATGACAGTATATTTACTGAAAATCATCTATTACACCCATTCCTAATGATGATGTAAAAATGGGCTGAAGGAGAGATGGTTTACAGGTTAAGAGACTGCCTCACAAGCAGAAGCACCTGAGTTTGGATCCCTGATCCACATAAAAATGCCAGGTGGAAGTGGCAGCAGCCTGCACTTCTGGCTGGCTCTGGAAGGCAGAGCCTTAGAAATTCCAAAGTGAAGCAAAAAGGAGGTAGAGCAATCCAGGATAATTCCCCAAGTCATCCTTGAGCCTCCACAGGCACACACACTGAAGTGCCTTCTTCTACATACAGCCACACCCACACACTCACATCCACAAACAAAAACAGATCCACAAACAAACAAAAAAAATAGAAATAAAGATGCATGTTTTCTAGATCAATGTAATTTCTATGTACTCTATGATACACACAGATGCACACACAATAAAATTTTTAAAAAGTATTAAAAAAAGGCCAAAATCTAGACTTTCAGAGACACTCAGCTCTTACTGATGATACTAAACATCCATAGGAAATCTTGTCTGCTCACAACCATGTTTGCAAAACAGACATGATGCCTGAATAATTGACACAGCCTACAGTCTGGAAAAACATCATTTCTAACTTAGCTAACTGCTATCTTGAGCATTTTTTACCCAGGCAAGTCACTTTGTTAAGACTTAACTATGATATACAACAGCTGGTGGCTCATGTCACCCGTGACCATAATCAGTACAGCTTGATACTTGAATCTGACATAAATTTGAACACACTTGTATTATTTTCTTGAGTACCAGTCAATGTCTTCCACTGATAACAGGGACAAAAATTATGATTAGTATGATTTCACTGGAGATAGGTCAAACCTAAAATTACCTTTCCTTTCTGACATTTCTCTTAAAATAAATTTCTGTTTGTCTGTCTGTCTGTCTATCTATCTATCTATCTATCTATCTATCTATCTATCTATCTATCTATCTATTATCTATTTTAGTGTTCTATATTTTTGTGCTCTTTGACAAAGTTATTAGCATCTGGTAAACTGTGTTATTTAAATCAGGCCTGAATTTTTAACTCACTTTATTTATTTATTTAATTGTGTGTGTGTGTGTGTGTGTGTGTGTGTGTGTGTGTGTGTGTGTAGCAGAGGGCACCATGTGTCCTTGTGGAGGACCAAAGGTGACTTCAGGAATCATCCCAGAATTTCTTCTACCTTTTTTTGCTTCACTCTGGGATTTTCCAGGCTCTGCCCATCAGGGGTGGAAGTGCAGGCTGCCGTCATTTCTGCCCAGTGTTTTTATGCAGGACCTGGGATCCAAACTCAGGACCTTCTGCTTTCGAGATAGAGTCTTAATCCCTGAGCCATCTCACCAGCCAGGGGGGTGGACGGCAGCATCCCTGAAGCCAGCCAGTCCAGCTGAGCTGGTGAGCTCAGGTTCAGTGAGAGACCGTCTCACAAAACAAGGTGGGGAGCAACTGAGAAAGACCCTGGGTGGCAATTTCTGCTCCCTCTCCAGATGTGTATGTGCACCTGTGCCCACCTGGGCACAGTACACATTTGAAAAAAGTCACATTGTTTGCAGACAAATGGGCCCAACCAGAGGCAGTTATATTAAGTGAATTAAGTTACACTCAGTCAAGTGCTACATATTTTCATTTACAGTTCTTAAATTGTATGGACACACAAAAGATCATGTATGCATTTTCACATGCATGCATTTTACATGTGAAAGTAGAAGCGGATTGTTTGTTGGGACACGGCAGAAAACAACAACAGAGGCCTCAGCTGGGGAAGCTGTAGGTGAGCACTCTACCAATGAGCCACGTCCCCATTCGGTCAGGGACATCTATCTTCTTTTCCTCCACTGGCTCCCTGGTTCTCTGTCCGCTGAAAGGGTTGTTTTCCCAGCCTGGGAAGTCAAGTATTCCAAATGATTTATTTAGCTCAATTCCAGCTGGCTCTAGAACCTGCTTCAGGGGAGCCTTGAGGCTGCAGGAGGGTGAAGAGAACTGGAATGTTTTATGTAGAAAACCCAAGAAAAATCAAGGAGGATGGGAGCTCTGGCTTGGGCACTAACTCGAGGGATGTGAAATGGTGAAAGTTTTGTGATATCTCAGGTGGGCCAGCCGCACCAGGGAGGACCTACTAGGCAGAAGAAGGAGAGGGAAAGGGAAGGAGTGGGTGAGGGAGGGATCTAGGTTTCAGGAGGTGAGGGGCGCTGATGGGAGAGGGAAGAGGGAATGAGGAGGAGAGTTGGAAGAGGGGGAGGGGGACAAAAGGAAGGGAACAGGCTGCAGCTGTCTGTGGAAAACCCTGTAGCAGTCTGCCTGCCTGGGTGAGTCAACCAACTGCGCCCACTGCCTGTCTATTTTTACATCCATGCCTGCTCATATCTGACGTTATATAAACCTTCCAGCTGGCTGGAGAGGAATCCAATGGCGGAGGGCGAGAATGGAGGGAGTCATTTGGAAAGTCTGCACAGGAACTGTAGAACAAGCCTTCTCTCATTATAAGCTCTTCACCTCCTCAATAGCCAGCCCCTTTAAGCCTCTGCCCTGCCCTACTGAGAAGCTGCCAGCTCCGGGCAGCATTAGAGGTTCTGGGAACAGACTAGAGAATCTACCAGAACAGCAGGCTGGGACCCCAAAGGCATCTGAAGCTCCGGGGGGCATGGGTGCAGGTGGGCACTTAGAGGACACAGAGCTCCTGACTGCACAGAGGGTTCACAATGGTGGCCAGAAGCAAACAGGAACCACAGTAGAAGCCACAGAGCCACTGCTTTGCCAAGGGCAGTACCACATCTTTGAATCTCCCTTCCTCATCTGTAGAAGGGCTTTGAGCCCAGCTTTGGAGTTGGAACATTATAGGGACGTAAAAGGGAAGTCAGCCCTGTTAGCAGTGCTGAGAGGAAACTGGTTAGCACAGTCCTTCCCCTGCATGTTTCCAGCTGGGTAAGGGTCTGGGTTTTTCAGGAGACTGGTGCTGGCCTTTTTTCCTGACTTGCAATGGGCACAGAAACCTTTTCCAAGGTCACTACTAGCAGTCAAGGACAAGAGATGTTCTGTCCTGTCCCTTTGTTAACACTGGAGTCTTTCTAGGATCAGTCTTTTCCGGTGTGTGAGTGTGTGTGCATGCCTGCATGTGTGTGCAATGCTTGTGATTGTGTGAGTGTGCCCATATGTGTGCATGCATGCTGTGTGTACATGTGTGCATGCGTGTGAGTGTATGTGTATGTACGTGAGTGTGAACACGTGTGTATGTGTGTGCGTGTGTTCCGTTTTGTTGTGCTGGTGCTGTAAGTCAAAGTTGTATACCTTCCAGGAAAGTAAATGCTAGTGTCAGAACTCAGAATCATATACCTTCCAGGAAAAGTTGAGCAACTGAGCCACACACTCTCAGTCCAGTGGTTTACTCTGCTGTCTTAGGAAATGAAGCTCTGGGGAGTTGGAGATCTTCCAGATAACACTCCTGTCTCAGTCCAGGATATGGTTCCATGGCTGGGCATTTGGTGCAGCCAGATAGGCTCTGCATGGTCGTGCCTCTTAATATCACTGGGCTCACAGTAAATCATATGGTGGGTGCTTAGTATGGTAGTGGTGGTATCTTACAGGTACTGAGAAGGGAATCAAAGGCTTCGCTCTCTACCAAGAGGGACTCAGCTGAGTTAGAAGCAACAAGCATTTTCCTGCCATGCTTTGGGAATGAGGATTGTCGAGTAAATGTGTGTCCTTGTCCCCAGAATGGTACCAGCTGCCCGTTGTCGGGCTGATGGAGAGAGTCAGAGGCCTGTTGGTTTGCCTTCAAGAAGAACTCTACATTTAGAAAAATGTGCTGGTTCTCGGGGCTAGGTCTGTCTGCACACTGAGACAGAGCCAGACTCCAGTACGGTTCTGAAGTGTCTCATCAGAGGGGGGCGGGGAAGGGAGAGGGAGAGAGTGAGCAAATCCAGTTGGGGACCAGGGCCAGTGCTTAGTCTTAGACCGACCACAGTGTCTTCACACCTCCCTGTTTCTGTGGAGGAGCCCAACCTCTGCTTCAGATAGCAAGGACTTGCTCCCATAGTCCTCCTCCTTACCATCAGGTGTTAAGGACTTTTGCTGGGCACATTATGATAACGTCTGCCTGGGAGAAAGAGGTGGCCATGTTTCAGGCTTACAGACACCCTCTGCAGAATCCTCTCCCTGGTCTTGTTAATCTCGGGGGCTCCTGGAGTGTGGAGACCAAGCTTCCCTCATGACCGGGTTCCTTATGCTAGGACTGACTAGGAGGCCTCTCCACTTGTGACATGGGGTGAGGAGACTGTCCCTCTAGAAGATTCCCACTGGGAGAAGAGCTGCAAGGACTTCTGCTTAGCGTCTCTGAAGACCAAGATTGAAGGTGCCCATGATCACTGCTGCTGTTGTACCCAGAGACTGACTGTCTCTGCCTGCTGCTCCTCCCTGTGTTGTGAGGTCCTGGAGGGTGCTGGGGACCCTGGGCAGGTCCTTCCCTCTGAGAAATGTGGGAGGCCTCTCCAGATCTCAGGCAGTGCTCCTATGGCCTCAGTTCTGTTGGATGGGGCGGGGCTGCGACAGCTGCGGGAGCTGCATGCATGCCGGCCATTCCCGCCAGAAGGCTCATGCTCTCAATATAGGCACTGCTGGCCCCAGGGCCAGACAGGGACAGGCCAGGGCAGGGTCATCTTTCTTTCTGCCCTTGCATGGCCACTGTCTGTGGCCTGTCTTCTGATTTGTGTGTATTATTAGGTCTCAGGGATTCCACAGCCTTGGAGACATAGGGGTGTCCTTTCTGGGCAGGGCCCTGCCTCTGAGCCCCAGCTTGGTCAGTCCTGCTGGAAGGCCAGACTAGGGTCTTCAGATATAGAGGGTGTCTTGGGTACTTTGGGTAACTTTTTTTTGTGGCTTTTTGCCTTGTCTTCCCCTTACATCCTGATAACTTTCTGTACCTAAATTATTCTGATGGGTGGCTGAACAGGCTTGCTTCCTCTCCCTGCTTGGTAACTTATTGACATGATTGGATACTGGTGTCCACTTGGCAACCGAGGCCTCTGAGATCTGGGCACAGTTGTGAGAAATCAGTAGCTAAGTTAAGCCCTAAGCTGCAGGAGATTTTCTGATTGACAGAGAGGCCCAACCTGGGGTGGGTAGAGCCTGTCCCTGGGCAGGTGAATAAAATGAAGGGAACTGGTTATGGATTTTGGCATCTTTCTGCATACTTGACCAGACATGCTGGTCTAGCAAATGAGTATTGTCCCTCTCAGCAGTGGGGCCAGTTCATTCGACCCTTGGTGTTGATATGGACTCTTCTGCCAAGATGAACAAGGAACTGTAACTAAACAATCGTAAGCCACATTAAAACCCCTTGTTTCCTTAAGCCATTTGGTGTGAATGTATTGACAAGGCAGAGTAACTGCAACAGTCACAGGTGTGCTACCAGGATGGTAATGTACTAACTCCCAAGAGAGGGTTGGAAAGAGGAGGCACCACTCTTGGAGAAGCGGGGGGGGGGAGGGGGCTAGTGAGGCAGATCTACCTTGCCCCTCACCAGGACCCTGTCAGCTGACTGGGGCTAGGAGGGCTACATGCTGAATTCCACTTGACTATTTGACAGCACGGGAGGTAGGTGTTGGAGGGAAGGGGGTTATGTCAGCAAGTTGACTGTGGCTCACTGAATCCAGCAAAAGGAACACGCTGCAGCCCAGAGCCACTGAGACAGCAGGTGGAGCGGGGCACCTCGGAGCTGGTGCTCACGTGACGTCTGCTAGCATGGACAGTCGCCCTTTCTGGCTGGTTCCTCCTTCTGGCACAGACCTTCTACAGGGCAACGGGGGCCTTCAGGGAAAGGTTGTGCAATGCCTTGGTGTGACAGTTGTAGCTATCATCAATTTGATACCTCTGAGCTGACCCTTTAGGCATATCTATGAGGAATTATACAGTTAAGGGAAGCCTGTAGATTGTCTTAATTTAAACATTTGTGTAGGAAGATCCAGTCTGTAGTGTTTGGAATCATCTCCTGGGCAGATGGGTAAAGAGGGAAAGAGGTGGTAGGCAAGCTCAGCTCTTACTGTGGATGTGATATGACCCGTTCCCTCGACTCCTTCTAGAACTTTCACGCTATGATAAACCATACCCGAAATCGTAAGCTGTGAGGAATAAATTCCTCGTTCCCCTAATTTTTTTTGCCATGTATTTGTTACAGCAGCAGAATATGAAGCTGGGAAAATTGGTACCAGAGAAAAGGGATTGTTGATGGGATGAACTTTTAAACCTTCTGAACTGATTTTGGGGAGAAATGTGGAAAAGTTTGAGGCTTTGGGCTAGAAAGGCTGCTGACCATATCGTAATGGGCCACTGTGCTGAGAACTTGGATGGACATGCTGAGAGTGATTCGGACTGTGGAGGCCCAGCTTGGGAAATTAATTCATAAACAATGGACGGGGTTGTTAGACGAATGAGAGCCGCCTAGGGAAGTCCGATGTCTTGGATGAGGAGAGTGCAGAGAGCAGAACAGCTGTAGCTTTGAAGAAACTGATGTCACTGGAGAAAAACAGCGCTTGTGCTGGGACAGATGCCCTGAGGGCAGAATTTCGCCCAGTGAAGGCACATTCTGTGATTCACTTGGTGGAAGAAAGTCTAAGCTGTAGTGTTTTCCTGCTCTTCCAATTGGGAGCGTAGGGAAAGGTTTTCAGAGTCAGCACACAGAAGTTCATACAACTATGTTCCACACATCTCGCTTCATCTCGCCTCTACAGCAGAACTTGGCAGCACGGTTTGGTCCATACTGGTTTTGCTGACATGGGTGTGTGTGCGAGATTGACGGGGTTATAGAGAGGAGCTGTGCCTGGCGCTATTTTGGAGGAGACCCTGAGAGGTCATCAGGGGTCTAGATGGCCTAGAGCCCAAGTGCCAATTCCAGGGTAATGAGATGCCAGAGCCATGGGGTGTGTGCAGAGGAAGGATTGGAGCCCAGAGAGAAGCTGTGTCCTACTCAGCAGAGCTGGAGGTGTGCACTGCCTTCTGTAGGCATCTTAGTCCCAGGCTGTGGGCACTGTGGGCATTGCAGTCTCTGGTGATAGGTTCTGAGCAGCAGATGCAGCATTCACTTTGTTGGATTTGGACTATTTTTAAATTTTAATTTGATAACCTCTGTAGCTGTTCACCTCCATGGTTGCTGATAAATCACCATCAAGTGGTTTAAAGGAACAAGGGGTTTGTTTTCTTACGATTATCTGGTTACAGTTCTCAGTCCAGCTTGACAGGAGAGCTCATACCCTCATACCAACACCAGAGCTGAGGGAACGGGAGAGGGACGATCTTTACTTGCCAGAGTGGCATGTCTGGACAGGTGTGTACAAGAGTGCCAACTTCCTCAACCAGCTTTTTGTATTTTATTTACCTGTTCAGGGCCTATGGGTTGGGCCTTCCTCATTAACTAGACAATTTCATGCAGGTTTGCTCTGGGCTTAACTCAGCTACTAATTCTCTGCAAATATGCCCAGAACTCACACGCTCAGCCATCAAGTTGACACCTGTGCTTAACTGTGTCAACCTCTTTCCATGTCCTGATGTTTCTACTTTGAAATTAAAAATTTTAATCTATGTTATTTTATGTTGGAGGTATTTAACTTGCTCTAATTTTAGACTTTTAGTCTATTTTATTTTTTGAATTAATTTTTGCATATGAGTGTGTGTGTGTGTGTGTGTATGTGTATGTGTGTATCAGAAGCACTGTGTGTGTGACTGTGGAAGACCAAAGATGACTTAAGGAATCACCCTGGATTTTTTGCTTTCAGGACCAGATTGCAGGGCACTGCCATTTCTGCCTGGCATTTTTTACATGGGATCCAGGATGTAAACTCAGGACCTTTTTCTTTAGAGGTAGAGTCTTAACCCCTGAGCCATCTCTCCAGCCCCAATTTTAGACTTTTAAAGTGTTGAATTGAACTATTGATAACTATGAACATTTTAGATAAGATTATGAAATTTTTAAAGTTTGACTATTAAAGTTTGACTGAATGTATTTTATAGGATAAGATCCCACATCTGGGCTCGCAAGTAGAAGGTCCTGAAAAGGCAGCAGCCTGTACTTCTGGCCCTGGTGGGTAGAGCCTGGGAAATCCCAGATGCCAAGTGAAAAGGAGATAGATGCAATTCAGAATGATTCCTAAAGTTACCCTTTGTCCTCCACAGGGATACACAGCTCCCTTTCACACACACACACACACACACACACACACACACACACAAACATGCAAAAAAAAAAAAGATGCATATCTATGGGAACAAAGGGTAGAGGGTCATGTTTAAAAGTGATGCGTTTGTTCAGGGAACCTTGCAAAAGGGGGCAGTAAGATTATAAGAGCCTAAAGGTGAGAAGGTCCACAGCTGGACAGGACATTCCACTCTAGGCAGGGCTGCTGCATTTAGGAATTCAGAGGACGACAGTGTCCCTTGGACAGCGACAGTGTCTCTTGGAGGCAAATGTCCCTTGGATGGTCAGATTCTCAGCAGCATGAAGCTGTGTTTTCTTGCATGGCTTTTCCTTTCTTAGTAACCGTTTCTCAGAAGCAGCTTTCCAGTTAGGGTGTGGTCCAGCTCCCGTGTGCCTGTGTATGCGAGCATATGCATTCCGTGTGTTCCAAACCTCTCTAGAAATAGATGGCCAAGTCTTCAGTGGGATTGAGGAAGCTGTCCCTACCTCCATACCTCTGCTGTGCTTTGTGCACTGTGATTGGTTTAAGACCAAACCAAAAATAGACCTTGACACTGGACGCTGTTATGCCGGGAAGGGGTGGAGAGAGACTCTGACAATGTGTAGGTTGACGTGGAGGTCTGTTATAAAGAGAAGTTGAACCCAAAGGAGAGGCTTAAGAAATAAGAGTTTTATTAGGGGCTTGGGTTAAGGGAGTTATAGTTTAGTCAAAGTGGAGAGCATTAGCACCAAAGAGAGCTTAAAGTCAGAGGACAGGGAGAGAGCGCCATGGATGTGGGAAGATGTCTGAAGAGCGTCCCGGGGCAGGAGCTCCAGCGGCTGTGGCTAGCAGACCCCTGCCAGAGGACCCTCCGAAACAGAAGGCCCTGCATCCTGGGGACATGACCAGAAGCAGACCACTCTACTGGACCCTGAAGGCACCACTGAGTTCCCAGAGACCAGGTGCTGACCAAGAAGTCCTTGCACATAACTTACGTCAGCGCAAACCTACTTTGCAGAGATTTTTGCTCTCAGTTAGCAGGTAACAGTGCCTTCTTTTCTGAGAGCTTGATACCTGTCAAGACCCAGGCGAGGCCCCTTCCCAGCACAGGTTTTCAGAGCCAAATTGCAAGGGTTGGACCCTGGCTCTGCCTCCAACCATTCATTGACCATTTCTAGACCTCATGAGCTCCCTGAGACTCCTTTCCTGTAAGACAATTGTAAGGGTATTGGTGTGAGGACACAGGACAAGATGTTCCAAAGGTGCACAGACGGTGGCCTGCGGGAGCTCTCTGGACTTCCTGGAGACAAGATTGCAGCTGCCACCTGGCTGTCATTCTGGGCATGTCAGTGCCTGGCTGCCAGTCAACTGATATTCCACAGGAGAGACAAGACAGTCAGTGGAGGGAAGAACTATGCTTTCAAAAACGGTTCTAGGAAAACTGGAGACTCCTCCATAGCACTGGAGATGAGCTGGACCCTGTGCATACTCAGCTGCCCCTCTCCCACTGAGGTACGTGCACAGCCCTTTATTTTTATTTAGCGTTTTTATTTTTTTTGAGACAGGGTCTCACTCAGTTGACCAGGCTGGCCTTGAACTTACCCTGTAGCCCAGGCAGGAACTGACTTGTGATTCTCCTGCCTCAGCCTCCCAAATAGCTGGGATGACAAGTTTGCACCACCAGGCCCAGCTGGCGTTGGACTCCTAGGCTATCGCATATACAAAAATGACCCACCAGACCATAAACCTAAATGTAAGCACTATAATGCAAAACTCTCTAAAGAAAACATGGCAGTGAACTTCTGTGCCCTTGGATTAGGTAAAGTTCTCTTGGACATGGCACAGGCAACAAAACAAGTAGGTAAATTATACTTTGTCAAAATTAAAGATTTGTTGAAACCTGTAAGATGGTTCAACAGGTAAACACTCCTGCTGCCAAACTTGACACCTGAGTTTGAACTCTGGAACCCACATAGTAGTGGAGACAGGCACCTCTGTCAGTTCTCCTCTGATCTCCACATGCATGCTGTGATGTGCGCACATGCGCACATGCACACATGCACACGTGTACACACACACAAATAAATGCAAAAACCATGCTATAAGATAGACTACTGAGAATGACGACCCACAGAATGGGAGAAAATGTTTTGCTCTAACTGTTAACAACAACAGAGTCAAATAATGTAATTTAAAAATGAGTCAAGGATTTGAGCAGAATTTTCTCTGTAAAAGGATTGTATGGAGCAGGATGCGGTAGCACACCTTGTAATCACAGCCACTCGGGAGCCTAAGCACAAGTTCTAGGCCAGCCCTCAGCAATGTAACAGGACCCTGTCTGAAAATATTTTAAAAAGGGGGCTGGGGGCTGGGGCTGTTAACTCGAATAGTCGAACATATTCCTAGTATTTATGAAGTCCTGAGTTCTGTTCATGGTACTAAAAACAAAATAAAAACAAAAGAGTGGAGGCAAGAGAGCAGGTCTTTTTAAAACAATACGTTCTATGGGGTCTGGAGAGGTGGCTCAGGGTTAAGCCTCTGCCTTGCAGGCAGAAGGTCCTGAGTTTGGATCCTAGACTCCACGTATAGACACTGGGTGGAAGCGGGGGGGGGGGGGGGGCTGAGTTTCTGGTCCTGGTAGGGCGGAGCCTGTGAATCCCGGAGCAGAGTAAACAAGGAGGAGGTGGAGGTGTCCATGGTGGTTCCCGAATTCGCCTGTGGTTCTACACACACACACACACACACACACACACACACACACACACACACACAATTGAATAAATAAAAAAAAATACGTTCTATGGGGCTGGAGAGATGATGGTTCAGGGGTTAAGACTGCCTCCCAAGCAGAAGGTCCTGAGTTCAGATCCTAGGTCTCATATAAAAAAATACATTTTTTGTGAGAGGGGGAACATACATGTGCGATAGTGCCTGTGTGGATGAAAATCAGAGGATAATTTCCAGAAAATCTGTTGTCTCTTTCCATCATGTGGGTATCCAGTTCAGGTCACTGGGCTTATGTGCCGTACTCTTCCTGCCAAGCCATCTTTTGGGCCCAAGAGTGTGTGTCTTGGTCCTGTCAGGCAGATTTGAGTTCCAAGAGCCCTGTTGCCCACAGAGAGCCTCTGTGAAGAATTCAGGGGGTCACAGAGTTGAGGGATATTTTTTCCAGATGACAGAGACAGGGATGCTTAACATCTGAAGCTGTTAACACCACACTTACTGTACACACACCCTCCTAGGTCACGTTTATAGGGGCTCAGAAGGTCGTTCTCCTGTGTCAAAGTGCAGTTGACTCCCAGGGTAGAGACCCCAGAGCCGTCTGCATCTGTGGTGGTGTAGAGCTCTTTGAAGCCCCTATAGCCCTCCCACCACATCCTGTGGGTTTTCCTGTCTCCTCACATCCCAGAGTCTAGGACAGCACTGCCGTACCCAGGCAGCCTGGTGTCACTGTGCTGGGGTTTTGATTGTTTCCTGATTGGTGGTGTTTACTCTGAAACAGAAGGTTATGCTTTTTATTAGCGGTGCGCTGGCTGCTCCTCATTTGTGTTTTTCTGGACCAAGTCTCTGATGGGAAATGTCAGTTGTGCTGCTTCTTGTAAAATTAACTTCCTGCCCATGTAATTCTCCAGAGAGGCCTGACGTGTCCTGGAAAGACTGTTGTCGGTGGAGGAGAGACAGGAAGACCCTTCCCAACATGTCCACGTGTGTATATGTGCTTGAGCACAAGCCTGTGAACATGTGCCCGCAAAGCCCGTGGTTCCGAGTCCTGATGAGATTCAGTCGCTTCATCGTGCGTTTCAGAAAGGTGGGTTCTGGCAACAAGAGCCTTAGCAACTGCCCCTGGGGCAGGTTTCAAGATCCTAGCTTGGAAGTCAAAGCCAGAAGTCACTCAGCACTAAGCCCAGCTGGCAAGGTGGAGAAAGAGCCACACAGAAAATGCTGCTGGTCCAACCACATCTCTGCTTCACTAAAGATCAGCGGACATACTGAGTCGCATGTTTCAGAGGGTGTTTAGTGACTCAAGACAGGGCTGCTGCATCCAGGAACTTACTTCAATGAGGCTTATCCTCACCAGACCTGCAAATTGGTTAACATATCAACATTTCTCCATAGACTAGTGAGAAATTCAGGAGAAATATTACAAGCAAGGGGAACCTTAAGGGTTAGGGCTGATAGGTAAAGGGGGGGAGAATCCCTATGAGTGGGTTTACACAAAAAAGGGCCACTTAATCTGCCACAGAGACCTGAGCCCCTACTAGAGTAGACAACCTGAAGGAACCCTGGGGCCACACAAGCAGATAGGCAGGAGGGTGGGAGAGGGGTACAATTTTGAAGGGAGGGGAAGGTTGGAGAAAAAAGAGGAGGGAGGGAGATAGGATGGAGGGGGCAGATATAACCACTCATTATGTTTGTAAAACCAGAAAAATAAAAAAATAGGGGGCTGGAAATAGATAGGGCTCAGGGGTTAAGATTCTGCAGAAGATCCTGAGTTTGTATCCCACATAACACATAAAAAATACCAGGTAGAAATGGTGGCGGCCCTGGTGGGAGGAGCCTGGGAAATCCCAGAATAAAGCAAAAAGGAAACAATCCAGGATGATTCCCTCTGACACACATACCCACAGACACAGATACACACAAAATAAATAAATAAAATTTTAAAAAAGAAAATTAGATTATTAGTGTCGTGGAGAATGGGCCATTCTGTTTTTTTCTCGTTACTGTTTGGGAGTGGAAAACTTGCCAAATCTGTTGAGAAACACAAGGCTGGTAGGGAATTTTTGAGTCAGTGATCAAACCTGTGTCTTGACCTTGAGAACCTGGACTCATGGGCTTAGATCAAGCAGTAAAACACTAATCAAGGTGGATCCCAGGTTTACTTTTTTTTTTTTTTTTTGAGTTTTTAAGGATGACCTTGAACTTCTGACCCTCTGCCTCCATCTCCAGAGTGCTGGGATTCAGGCTGTGATAACTAGTTAATTTCCAGCCAAACAGATCTAGACCCACCCAGCAAATGAGCCTTGGGATATACCTGTGGGAGTATTTTGCTCTCTTTGCTCATTGATGCTATCTGAGCCTCCAGGCAAGCCTGCTGGATGAGGGTGGGAAGACTCAGAGGGCAGCTATATCCCTGGGCTGGGATTGACCACTGAATCCATGAAGAAACACAGTTGAGCACTAGCATTTGTGTATTGCTCTCTGCTTCCTGATTGAATGCAACGTGCCGAACTGCTTCAAGTTCCTGTTGCCTTCACGTCCACCATAATGCACTATGTCCCTTCAAACCTGAGCCAAAGCAAACTTTCTCCTTTAAGTTGCTTTTGTCAGGGTGTTTAAAAATGTTTTAGTTACTCGACAGAAAAGAAAGAGGAAGGGAGGAGAGAGGTTGAAGAGAGGGTACCATGTGCTAAGTTGTGAGCGTGGAGGCCAGAGAACGACTTTCAAAGTCCTCTTCTTCCGCCATGCAGACTTCAAGGACTGAACCCAGGTTTCAGGTTTGTGGACACCCACTTCCACTTGCTGAGCCATCTGACCAGTGCTGTCAAGGTATTTTTATCACAGCAACAGGAGAAGAAACTAAGCGTCAGGTAGTGCAGCCATGTCTGGCTGGTGCGGCACTGGGCATTGAACCCAGGGCTTTCGGCAGCTGGGCCACCATCTGAGCCGTATCCCCAGTCCTGCATCATGACTCTTACTGATGAAGGGACATCTCGTCAATTTCTATGAAAGAGACTCGATAGTCTAATAGACCATGGTATAACCCAGTTGGTTACAGGTGTCCACATGCTGTCCTGTGTGTGTGTGGGGGGGAATTGATAGATCACCCCTAGATCACTGTGCAAAACAGCTTCCTCTGAATGCTGCATTTTAAGATTCAGGAAAGGTGACAAGTCAGAAAACTCTAGAGGCCACTAGAACAGGCAGGTGTCCCAAAACTTATCACATTTGACAAGACCGGGGACACTTTTCAATGTTTGATGCATATGTAGATGTTTAATTTTTTTACTTTAGAAAGCAACAAGCATAAAAGGGAATTGATGCAGCTGTTCAATTAGAGGAATTAAATCCAATGGGCCTAGGTGGGTCCAGGAACAACCGGGACCAAGTGGCAGCATTTGAATTGTCAGTGGCAAAGCGAGCACACCAACTATAATGCACAGTGTAGGAAGAACTGTATTCATAGTGGTCTTGGTCTGACTCGCTTAGATCTTTGGTATTGGTTGATTAATCATGGTGTTCCCGAGAATAAAATCGATAAGAAGCCTACAAAGTTTTTATATGATCTGTATAAGCAGAAAGTTTCTAAAGCAAATGAAGGAAGGGCTGCTTTGAATCACAGTAGTAGGGAATCACCACTTGTCAATCGGTTTGCAGATACAGAACCCCCTGAATGAAGGAGGCCAGGTCACCTTGAGGAAGGACTTAGGTACAACAACAAAGACCTTTACTATTAATATTTCTCCTGTCCTTCCCCAAAAGGACCAGCATTTTACAAGAGTGACTGTCCGGGGCTGAAGAGGTGACCCAGGGATTAAGCCTCTGCTTTGCAGGTGGAAGGTCCTGAGTTCGGATCCTAGACTCCACGTATAGACCCGGGTGGAAGCGGGGTGGCCTGCGTTTCTGGTCCTGGTAGGGCAGAGCCTATGAATCCAGGAGCAGAGTAAACGAGGAGGTGGAGGCGGTCCATGGTGGTTCCCGAATTCACCCGTGGTTCTACATACACACACACACACACACACACACACACACACACACACACACACACACACAATTGAATAAAAAAAAAAAAGAGTGACTGTCCATTGGGGTAAAGGAAATGATCAGACATTTAGGGGCTTACTGGATATTGGTTCTGAGTTGGCATTGATTCTTGGAGATCCTAAAAAGCATTGTG
Organism: Typhlomys cinereus; assembly: GCA_023101885.1. Classification (NCBI taxonomy): domain Eukaryota; kingdom Metazoa; phylum Chordata; class Mammalia; order Rodentia; family Platacanthomyidae; genus Typhlomys; species Typhlomys cinereus. The sequence goes on along the minus strand of JALPQD010000140.1, from coordinate 5,187,226 downwards.
GCCTTCCAGTTAAAGTAGGGGCTTATAGGGGACAGGTGATTGATGGAGTTTTGGCTAATGTTCATTTCACAGTAGGTCCAGTGGGTCCCCAGACTCATCCTATGGTTATTTCTCCAGTTCCAGAATGTATAGTTGGTATAGATATACTCAGAAGTTTTGGTTTCAGAGCAGGGGATGCTTTTGCCAGGAGATACAAGCATTCCATTGAACTGGAAGTTAAAGCTTCCTCCTGGCTATTTTGGGCTCCTTATGCCTTCGAATCAACAGACTAAGAATGAAATAACTCTGTTAGGAGGTGTGATTGATCCAGACTATCAAGGGGAAATTGGATTGCTTCTGCATAATGGAGGCAAGGAAGAGTATAAATGGAGTGCAGGAGATCTAGTAGGACGACTCTTGGTGTTACCATGTCCTGTGATTAAGGTTAATGGAAAATTGCAACACCCCAATGCAGACAGGATGGTGGACTGTCTAGATCCTTCAGGAATGAAGAAAAGAACCAAGACCTGTGAAGTACTTGCTGAGGGTACAGGAAATACGGAATGGGTGGTGGAGGAAGGTAATTCTAAATACCAACTAAGATCATGTGACCAGTTACAGAGATGTGGCTTATAACTACCCAGAACACTTCTGTTCTATTGGTAAAGTACAAATGGAACTGTCTCGAATTCTTTGATTTGTCCTGAATATATAATGAGCAACAATGAACTATAGAATGTGGTATATATATATATTTTTAGATGATGCTTTTTTAATTTTGAGTTGATACTTATTTATTGTGATATAATGTTTCTATTTTATTATTTATTCTGTGCTAAATTATTTAACTTGTACTGATATTGATATTATATTTATATTTTATATTATAGATATTTTAATTATATATTTTATAATATATATTTTATATAATTTTTATTTTTATATATATTTTATATTTGAGAGATTTCAAATTTTTTATAATGTCAGAATTTGAGAATTTTAAAAAATTTTTTTATTATTTATTCAGTTGTGCGTGTATGCGTGTGTGCGCATGCGTGTATGTATATGTGTATGTGTGTGTGTGTGTGTGTATGTGTATGTGTGTGTAGAACCACAGACGAATTTAGGAACCACCATAGATGCCTCAACTTCCTCCTTGTTTACTCTGCCCCAGGATTCACAGGCTCCGCCCTACCAGGATGGGAATCGCAGGCCGCCCCTGCTTCCGCCCAGCGTCTATACGTGGGGTCTAGGATCCGAACTCAGGACCTTCCACTTGCAAGGCAGAGGCTTAACCTCTGAGCCACTTCTCCAGCCCCAGAATTTGAGAATTTTTGATATCAAATTGAATGTCTTTTATGAATATAATATCTATGGGAATAAGGGTTGGAAGGTCATAGTGTAAAATTTATATGCTTGTGTCAAGTTGACAAGGGATGGAATGTTATGGTTGCATTTTGGTGTCAATTTGTAGTTGTTTGGGGCACAACTGTGGAGGGTTAATGGTTGGAATGACCCCTGAACAAGTTCTCAGGTACTTGATTGATTGCTGTGGAAATCCCAGCCCGTAGTGGGTGGTACTTTCCAGTGATGGACAAGATAATAGGAAGTGCAAGGAGGAGGGACTTGCTCTTTCCTTATCTGGTGTCCATTTGCTGTGGAGTCCACTCTGCGTGCGTCGTTTGCTTTTAGAGCCTCCGACCTTGGCTGACTCGGAGCTTCACCTTTTCCACCTCATTTGTTGCTGTTCCCGCTGCCTTTGGAGCCTGGTCTTTAGGCCTTGCTACTGTTCACCGTTTGTTGGTGCCATGGGAGCTCAGCTGTTCTTCACCGATGTTGGAACCCAGCGTATTCAACCCTCCAGAGAAGAAAAGGCTCAAGACCGTCTCCGGATCTTTTGGCTTTGTGGAACATTCTGGTCAAGAACAAGGTGGCTGTGGGTGGCTACTTTGAAGGACACTATTTTTATTGTGAGTTATTTTAATAAACTTCTTTATATATTACATTCTATAGATTGTTTCTTCAGAGAACCCTGACTAATACAGGAATGCTTTGATACCTTGTGCAGAGTGGTTTCTATGTAGGACAAGGTGAGTATGGAGTTGGCTTGGCTTTGAAGCTGTTTACTCTTCTCCAGGGAGAGGGGCATCACTCCATGGTCCATCAGCCCACTTCTAACATTTAGAAGGAACAGCTACGGTGGATGGTCTGTCTCTGTGGTACCATAGGGAGCAGGTTGGTCCAGTCTATTCCAACCTGAGGGAGGCACAACAAGTTCAGTGGGTGAGTGACAGCTAGGTGAATCAAGGAAATGTCATTCATTTTCACAGAGAGTCCATTTGTCAATGCCAAGGACTCTGCTATGGTATTAACCGAATCACTGGTCTGCAATGTCATCTGGCTCTTCAGAGAGATCACATGTTCCCTGTGTTGAACATCCATCACAACTCTCGGCCTCTTTAATTTGTCAGAGCTCTCTGTCCTGAGGGGAACTGCTTCCCCAGAATGTTTTATGGATGGAGCTGTCTCCTACCTCCTCCCCTGACCAGAATCTCTATTATGGACACATGCTTCCATTTTAAGAAGATGGATGAACTGTACAGGATGAGGAGAGCGCAAACTTTCTAGGGCAGAGAGGATCTTCAGACAGTGATGACGTCACAAAACGGTGTGCTTCAGCCAAGGCATGGTGACTCATACCAGTAACCCCAGCACTGGGGAGGCAGAGGCAGATGGATTACTGCGAGTTTGAGAGTAGACAGATCCATATAATAAGATTCTGTCTCATTGAAAAATGTATTTTAGAGCTCGAGAGATGGCTCAGGGGTTAAAGCCTTTGCCACACAAGCAAAAGAACCTGAATTTGGATCCCAGATCCCACATAAACATGCAGGGCAGAAATGACAGTGACCTCTATCTACTTCCAGCTCTGGAAGGTGGAGCCTGGAAAATTCCAGAACAAAGCAGTAAGGAGGTAGAGCAATCCAGGGTGATTCTTGAAGTCAGCCTTGGACCTCCATAGGCAGACACACTCAAGTGCTCCCTTCTGCATACAGCCATGTGCACCCACACACCCAACCCACAAAAAATGTATTTTGGTGTCATAGGAGTGAAGCAGAGGCTGACCATTGATTCCAATGCCTTGCTTCATCCCTAACACAGTTTCTTTCTCTTTCTTTCAGAATGCTAGCATTTAATGAACCTCTCTGTGACTTAAACCACCAGGACACAGGTATCCCCAACACCCTTCATCTTTTCCTCAGCTCTTCTGCTGAAGAATTGGCCTTCAGGAGGAGTGGTTTCGGAGCTTCCCTTCCCGAACATTGCAGTAGTCCCACTGCACCACGTCAATGATGGGGGTAGCTCCCATCTTGTTTTTGGCAGAAATTCCAAAGATCTCAGGCAGTAGTGTTATTACTTAGGGGACTCCAAAAATGCCAGTGGGGCAGACTGCTTCTGTACTTACATTGTTCAAGGAAAACACCCTGGATTTTAACACATGATTTTATCCAACTCTCATACCTTCCATCGCAGAATAAAGTTTCCTTTTCTAACAGGCTGCATCCCACACACCACTTTCCACTAGGTGGCACTCTATAGCCTAGTTCAAGGTCATTCTGGAAAATTTGTCATGCTGTCTCAAAATAAAAAGTAGAGGGGCTAGAGACATGGCTCAGGGGTTTTAAGCCTCTGCCTCGAAAGCAAAAGGTCCCGAATTTAGATCCCAGGTCCCACATAAAAAACACCAGGCAGAAATGGCAGTGGCTTGCACTTCCGATCCTAGTGGGCAGAGCCTGGGAAATCTCAGAGAGAAGCAAAATGACGGTAGAAGCAATCCAGGATGATTTCTGAAGTTACCCGTAGTTCTCCAGAGAGACACACAGTGCCCCCTGATACACACACACACACACACACACACACACACACACACACACACACACACTAAATAAACTTTAAAAAAAGTAGTAAAAGACCTGGGAATGTTGCTCAGATGGTGGAGTGTTTGCTTACCATATACAAAGCCATGAATTCCATTACCAACAATACATAAATTGGGTGTTGTGGGGGCAGGCCTGTTAGAGTCAGGAGAAACATAAATTCAAGGTCATCCTTGGCTGCATATCAAATTTGGGCTACAAGAGGCCCTGCCTCAAAACAGAAACAAAAATAAAACAAAAGATCATTGAGACAGCTTAGCAGATAAGGAGCCTGATAGAAAACCTGTGACCTGAATTAGATTCAGAAGCCTACATGATGGAAGGAGGGTACTGACTACTGAAAGTTGTCCTCTGACCTTCACTCTTTTTCTCTCCCTTCTCTCAAATACATAATTGAAACTAAAACAAACCAGTTATGATGGGTTTGTGTAAAAACAAACAAGTTTGATCTTATATGCCTTAGAATTCAAAGCAAACAGAAAACAAAGTTTACTATGTTTGAGGTAGAAAGGAAGTGAGTTTACCAAGCTAAGATATAAATTTCTCTTAAGAATTTTGCAAAGGAGACTGTAAGGAAACGTTAACTAGATCACAGTATGTGGAAGTCTATGTGCAACCCAGCAAGCAGTTCTGTGAGGGTCAGGAATGCTGCTCAGAGCACTAAGCTCTCCAGTGAGCTGGCTAGAGTAGAAAGAAACTTTAGAATTAGGAAAACCTACAGCAGGAGAGCAAGAGTCTGTCCATAAAAACTATTATCTTGCTTCTAATGGAGCTAGAGGCTCAGCCTTCTGTGAGGAAAGGCTCCAGTGTAGACATTCTATGTTGCTCAGTAACATGGACAGTGGAAAGTGTGAATCCTCATGGCAAGATGAGCACCCAGATCTCCAGAGAATGGTAAATGGAGTAAGTTCCTCAGGAATACAAGCAAGTCACCAAGGCTCAGCATCATCAGCACCAGCATCACCAACATCAGCACCAACACCATTGGCATCAGCACCATCAGCACCAACATCATCAGTTCCAGTACCAGCATTATCAGCACCAGCATCACCATCAGCACCAGCATCAGCATCAGCATCATCATCAGCATCATCATCAGCACCAGCATCAGCATCAGCATCAGCATCAGCATCAGCATCAACATCATCATCAGCATCAGCATCAGCACCAGCATCAGCATCAGCATCAGCATCATCAGCAGCAGCATCAGCATCATCAGCATCATCAGCAGCAGCAGCATCAGCATCAGCACCAGCATCATCAACATTAGCACCAACACCATCAGCACCAGCAACAGCATTGTCAACAGCAGCACCAACACCATCAGCATTAGTACCAGCATCATTAGCACCAGCATCATCATCAGCACCAGCATCGTCATCAGCACCAACACGATCAGCATCAGCACCAGCATTGTCAGCACCAGTATCATCAGCACCAGCACCAGCATCATCAGCACCAGCACCAGCATCATCAGCACCAGCACCAGCATCATCAGCACCAGCACCAGCATCATCAGCATCAGCACCAGCATCATCAGCACCAGCATCATCAGCACCAACACCATCAGCATCAGCACCATCAGCACTAACATCATCAGTTCCAGTACCAGCATTATCAGCACCAGCATCATCATCAGCACCAGCATCATCAGCATCAGCATCAGCATCATCAGCATCAGCACCAGCATCATCAACATTAGCACCAACACCATCAGCACCAGCAACAGCATTGTCAACAGCAGCACCAACACGATCAGCATCAGCACCAGCATCATCAGCACCAGCATCATCAGCACCAGCACCAGCAGCATCAGCACCAGCATGATCAGCACCAGCATCATCAGCACCAGCACCAGCATCATCAGTACCAGCACCAGCATCATCAGCACCAGCACCAGCATCATCAGCACCAGCACCAGCATCATCAGCACCAGCACCAGCATCATCAGCACCAGCATCATCAGCACCAGCATCAACATCATCATTACCAGCACCAGCATTGTCATCAACATCATCATTACCAGCACCAGCATCATCAGCACATCAACATCAGCACCAGCATCATCAGCATCAGCATCAGCATCAGCAGCATCAGCACCAGCATCAGCATCATCAGTACCAGCACCAAGCACCAGCATCATCAACATCAGCCCCAAGTACCAGCATCAGCAGCATCTGCATTAGTGCCAGCACCAGCATTACTCTACATTACAGAGCAAGGGAATAAGACTTGGTCTGGGCACACTCCCAAGCAGCTGTACACAGCCAAACCAGGCTGCACATAGAATTTTGTGTTCTGACAAATTGCCATGGTAACCACACTATTCTTCACTTGACAGCTTATTATCTAGCAGTCAAGTCAATTGTGGAGAATTTTATCTCTTTGTTACATGGTTCCAAAAGTGGGAATTTCAGGGAAAGGAAACTGGCTTGGTGACAAGAGGGAGGACACAAAGTGAAGAAGAGGGAGAAGGCAGAAGAGGGAGGGGAAGAGAGAGACAGAACCAAGAAAGGCAGACAGAAGAAAGTAGAGGAAAAGGCAAAACATGACAGAAGGGAAGAGAAGAAGGAGGAACAAAGCAGAGGACAGAGTCAGGGCTGATACTGTAGGAAACCAGGAATAGGGAAGGCGAGAGGCTCGGGGTCTCTGAGGGAGGTCATCAGCCCCAGCTGATTGGACTGACTCACAGGGAAGAAGTTGGGTTTGGAGTCCAGTCCAGTCCATGCTAGTGGGACCTACATGTCTATGCCTTTCCTCCCTATGTGCATGTTTCAGGCATTTTTTCCAGAAGACCCTACAGGTAACTGTTGCATGTCAGTATGCCACAGATTGGTATCCTCTGTTTGCTCTATGGCCTTTGCTCATCAAAGAAACCCAAGTCATCTACTAGGGACACTTCTCCCAGACTCCTTGTAGGACTGAAGCTACATGCTTCAGTTTCAGTGCATATCCCTGGAGAAATGAGGTCAAAACTATCAGGAAGCCCCTAGTGCAACAGATATTATTCTGAATCTCATCCACATGTGCTTTCCACAGAATGTTTTCACTATGCCGATTGCAGACAGGAGAGCCGGGAGCCAAGTTGCTGTTGAGGACTTGTTTTGAAGTTCTTTTTGTTTGCTTTCACTTAGCAGTGTGGGCAGCCCTGGTGCGGCCTCCCCTTGGATCTCCAAGTCCTGGGAGCGCAATAATGCAGTTAGGCCTGACCAAGCTGCAAACCCTCTGCTTGCATCTACTAGATCATTAAGGTTTATCACTGTGTTCCCACTTGGCTCATCAGTCCCAACCAAAGGAATGAAGCAGGGGATGAACAATGGGACATTATCTGATAGACAGGACTTCCCTTACAAGTGTGTGGAGGAACTCTATTTTTACAGAAAGGTGATGGCAGTCCTTGACAGAAAAGTGGAGCCCAAAGCAGGAGGAAATGTAGTTCCATGGGCATTGGCTAAAACCCTGGGACTGACTGTCTGAGCCAGAAAGCACTTGTTAAGGCTTGGATGTTAGAGGAGGGGCTTTGGGAGGTGCCACAGTGTACTATCTGTTTAAGCTTGTCTGAATTGGTTTTTTTTGTCACTTCCAAGTGGAAAATCTTGACAAAACAGCACTTTTAAAATTATAATGGGGCTGGTAAGATGCCTCAGAGGTTAAGAGCATTAGCACACAAACCTGAAGACCTGAGTTCAATTCCCAGAGCCCTCATGGTAGGAGACAACTCTCCATCTCTATGTCTCTGTATCTCTGTGTCTCTGTCTCTCTCTCAAATACATGGATATTTCTTAAAAATTACAACGAATGGCTGGGGATGTGTCTCAGTCGAGGAAGTACTTGCCTAGTCTTGTAATTTTGATTCCCAGTGCTGTATAAGGCAGGCAAGGTGGCACATGCCCCTAATCTTATCACTCAGGAGGTGAAAGCAGGAGGATTAGCAGCTCAAGGTCACCCTTGACTGCATAGTGAATTTGAGTCTTGTCTGAGATATGAGAGACTGACAAACCCTCTCAAAAACAAAACAAAAAACAAACAAATAAACAAACAAACAGATTGAGCCAGAAATGTTGATGCTTACCTGTAATTCCAGCTCAGAAGACAAGTTGAGGCCAAACTTGTCTATATAGAGTGTTCCTGGCCAGATAGAACTCTCTCAGACAAACAAGTAAACAAAACCAAAACTGAAAATAACACATTTTTGTTTCTTGATCTTTGATGACGTTCCAAGACCTTCAGAGACCATCCCAGCATGGCTGTTCTAATCCTGCCTCATTAAGACTATTACTACTTAAATATGAGAAATAGGCATAAATAAAAAATCGTTTTTTGTTTTATTTTTGCTTTTACAAAAGCTGGCAAGGCACCTTAGAACCTAGCAGGTTATAGCCCCTTTTCACTGAGTGTAGCCCTCAGGAAAAGATTGAATGCAAGTGTGTGATAGTTAATCCTGGGTGTCAACTTGACCACACCTGGCATTAACTAAGATCAGCTGTCAGACTACTTGAAGAGATTATCCAGATCAATACATTTACAATGCAAAGACCAGCCCTAGATCTGATTGGAACCTTCCAGTAGCAGACCAGATAAAAGATACTATAGAATAGACTCTCTGAAGCTGTACTAGAAATCTTTCTTCTTTCCTACTGCCTGGCTTCTTCGACCCTCCAGCACTCCAATCCTCAAATCTTCAAGGTGACTAAAGACTCTCCAAGAATCCTCCAGCCTTTAACCATCACCCACTGGCCTACGGACTGAGCAGCTAATGGCAGCCATTGTTGGACTACCTGGCCATATCTAGTAAGCCAATTCAATAGATTCCTTTTATATATATAATCTGTTGATTCTGTGGCTCTAGAGATCCCTAACTAATACAGAGTGTCTCTTCCTTGACTCTACATATGGAGAGTTATTTGGATATTAGAGTCTGGGATCAGACACACTTGATTCTTCAGATCTAGCCCCCTGGACTTGACCCAGGTGACTGGGCAAGTTGGCCCAGCAGCCAAATGCCTGGACACACAGCTCAGCTTATACCCATGTTGTTATGGGAACAGCACTTTGTTTGTTTCTTTTTGGAGCTGGCAACAGAATGCAGAGCCTTATAAATGTTAGACAAGCACTCTCCCAGGGAGTTGCATCCTAGTTCTTTTTTGTTGATGGTTCATTTTGATGAGGGACAGTCCCTTCATGATTGCCAAATGATGCAGGAATGGTCCTTTCATGGTCCCATCTGGGTCACCAAATGATATGGGGACAGAAAAGGACCATCCCAATGATGCAGGGTTCTTGTGTTCTGGAGTCGAAGATTGAAACCAGTACACGTGTAGACGATTAAGGTAGTTTATTAGAGGAGAGAAAGGCTGGAACTCATGGACTCCAGATGTGGAGTGCCATGAGGGGCTAAGACGCCCTGGAGAACTCATGGAGCTAGAAAGAACTCATGGAATTCATGAGAAACAGGTAAGAAACAGAACTTAAGGTACTAATGCCATGAGGGGCTAGGACGCCAAAGATGGCTGCTAAGGCCAGGCATATTTATACACCTAGACAAGCCCAGGAAACTAGCTTTTTCTCATTGGTTAACTTCCATTGGGGCCCAACCCACTTGTCCTTGGGCCCATGTGGGCTAGAAGTCAAGGTGTTTGATATGGAGAGCACATCTCCATAATCCCTTCATAGGGAAGTTGGCCATCTTATCTCTGGGAGCACTGGAGTCAGTTCCTCAGCAGGAGTGTTCCTTCAGGGTGATTCCAGCAGTGGGGGATGACCTTCAGGAATTCCAAAGACCTTCAAAGACCTTGACTCATCCCACCATAGCTGCTGTAATCCTGCCTCAGTTTTACTATTTTTTCTTGCTTTTTCAAATCACTAAGTTTTGAAGTGAATCATAAAGCAAAGCTGTGGCATGTCATGTCCTGATTTCTTACCTGACTGCACATCACCATTTCTTTCATGCTATTAAATCAATCTTTTTTTCCTTCCTTCCTTCCTTCCTTCCTTCCTTCCTTCCTTCCTTCCTTCCTTCCTTCCTTCCTTCCTTCCTCTTTCTCTCTCTCCTTTTCTTTCTCTCTCCTTTCTTTTTGTTTGTTTCTTTCTCCTGTCTCTCTCTTTCTTTCTTTCTTTCTTTCTTTCTTTCTTTCTTTCTTTCTTTCTTTCTTTCTTTCTTTCTTTCTTTCCTTTTTTCAACAGGGTCTCCAGCTGAAGCTGGCCTTGAACTTTTGATCATCCTTGTCCCTGGCTCTTGAGTGCTAGGATTATAAGTATGCCTCAAAGCCCAGTCATTAAATACAAGATTATTTTAGTTGCTAACACTAGAAATCAATCTGACTGTCTTAAACAAAAGGGAAATGCAACAGGAAGTTTCTTGATGTTTGTTAGGGGGAGAAGTTTGGCCTCCGTGGGGATCTAAGCAGCAACTTCCTTTACCAGTTTCTTTCCAGAAAGGTGTTCTGGACAATTCCTTGATACTATGGATCCATTCAGGTTCTCAGTACAGAGCGCCAGGCTGTCCTATGGGCCAGAGTCTTATTCAAAGGCCTCTTAGCTAACACAGGGCCAGAAAATTCATGTGAAGTAAAGAAATTCCAGGTGATTGGGTAACTGGAAACTCCATGTGACCTGAATCTTTTGAATCTTTTTGAGAGAGAGGAGAGGGAGGAGAGGAGAGAGGGAGGATAAAGGGGAGAGAGAGAGGAGAGGGAGGGAGGATAGAGAGAGGAGAGAGGAGAGGAGAGGGAGGGGGATAAAGGCAGGAGAGAGAGAGAGAGAGAGAACCTTCAGAAGTCAGTTCTTTCCACCACATGGTAAGTTCTGGGGATGGAACTCATCGCTACTAGGTTTGCAAACAGGTGCTTTCGTTGCTGCGGAGCCATCTCAATGCCCTGAGCCTGCCAAATATGTTTGGATTTTCCAGAAGGTCTTTCCTTTCAAGTTTTCAGGCAGCTATCCCATCAAGACTCCTTTTCATGAAGGGAGTCAGCGCCCTGTAGGATTGCAACAGTAACGACAACAGGCAACACTGTATACTTCTCACAGCTGGACACAATCCTGACACCGCAGCCCTCAACCACATGAATGGTATTTATTAATCAGTAGTTTAAGCAAATGAGGACGTGTAGCTATTAAAAGGCTTATATTAAAAGCACAAAGAATTGAAGACCAGAATAACGGACCTTAGGAATCAAGAGGAAAGAAGGAAGCTGGGCGCACTGTGGTCTTCGGCCTTGTCTGCGAGCACACGGACACTAAGAGCATTTCCAGCTGAAGGCTGCTGTCCCGGGCGCCCCCAGCAAGCCGTTGGGGCTCGCAGGCGTCGCCCAGGCGCGGATGCGGGAGGGGGCCAGGCGGCGCGCGGGGAGGTGTAGGCTCCGGGCTGGGGCGGTGCCTTCGCCTTCAGCAGCCTCAAGACCGTGGGCTGTCGGCGACATCTTGGTGGGGGAAGCGCGTGGGGACCGCGGCTTGTGCTTTAGCTGCAGCGCCACGATCTGGGACGGACCACAGGGCGGACAGAGCCCGGTGAGCAGGGCCGGAACGCACAGGGCGAGGAGTGCGGGAGGTAAGGCAGCTGGCCGTGGTCGTCCACCTGCTGGGGAGGGTACTGGGGGCCCAGGAGCATGATCTCCCGCCTAGCTGTCGCCAGATCCCGCCTATGCAGTCTCGGCCTCCACTTTGAGGAGTCGCCACCCGGTGGCTTCCCACTTGTCCCCCTCTGTGTGGCTCGTGCTGTGTCTCCGTGTGTGCTCGCTGCCCGGTTCTCAGCAAACCCCAGAACCCGAGCGCCCAGGAGCCTCTCCGCCGGGCCCGACTTGGCCCGGGACTCCGCCCTCGCTCTGGCTCCGCCCTTCCATCAGTTCCACCCCTCCGTCCCCCGCCCCCGCCCTCCCGTCCGGGCGGGGCTCCCGGTTTGAACCGCGCGGCGGGCCGGGCCTCTGTGTCGTGTCTCTCCGTAGGCGGTGGCACGGAGCGGGCAGCCGGCGGCGCTCAACACCATGTCCCCGGGCAGCGGGGTGAAGAGCGAGTACATGAAGCGCTATCGAGAGCCACGTTGGGACGAGTACGCGCCGTGCTACCAGGAGCTGCTGCGCTACCGCCTGGGCCGTCGGCTGCTGGAGCAGACGCACGCGCCTTGGCTCTGGAACGACTGGGTCCCGGACAGCGCCTCTGACGGCTCGGCCTCGCCCAGCCCCGCGCCTCGGGCTGCGTCCGGGGAGCCCGCGGATCCCTCGGCTAAGGAAGAGGAGCGGCCGACGGAGGAGCGCAGCGCCGAGGCCGGGGACGCCGACGCAGGGGACGCCGACGCTGGGGACCCCGAGGCCGCGGAGGAGCGGGACGTCGCGCTGCCAGGTACCGGCCGCCGCGGGTTGTTCTGGCGACCGAGCTTCCTGCTTTGGTTCGGTTTGGGCAGGCATAAGACGCACACTCCAGGCAAACGCGGGAGGGGGGGACCTTCGCTTGCCTCCCCTCCCACCTGATTAATTGGATGGCTCTCCGAGGAGCCTCTGCGACCTCCACGTCCCTCGGGCCCAGGTTCCTGCTCCAGGGCAGTGGCCGGCTCGATGATGCCCGGAACCCCCCATCTGTTGTTTTTGCTGGTCTCTCATGGGGAGAGGAGTGTTCGTCCAAAAGTTAACCCCTGAAATGTGGTAATGGGGCCGAGGTTTACCGTGTGAATTCCTTGGTGGCCTCGCCGGGCTGTCTCTGAAGAGTGATGTGCATATTCGCGGAGGAACCACTTTGGTGAACGCAGGTACCTGCCGCTCTTGCCAATGTCGCCAGAAAATGCCTCGCACCTGCCCTGGCCAGGCTGTGCTCCTCCTTTCCCTCAGGCACCGTGGGGTCGTCATCGGGAAGCCTAGGGTGCAGGGGCCCAGCCTGATGCTGAGGACTGGGGGGAGAGGAGGGGAGGGGGTCGCCTGTCACCACTTTGAGGTCGCTGGGTTTACAGGGTCTAGTGAGAAAAACAAGTGTTTTCGCACATAGGGGAATGCCTGTTATTTTCTCATCTAATCTTCTAAACAGTTATGAGATTCAGGACCATCATTTTTATCTGTCTTACAAGGGTTCAAAAAGGAACTTCAAGATACAGGGTTAGAGCCAGAGAAGTAGAATCTTTGAGAACCCTGTTGTTTATCTCTTGGTTACCCTTTCTTGCTATTTCAGTTCCTGCGTGGCAGGGCTGTCTTCACTGCTGGCCATTTCCGATGCTTCGGTGACATTAAGACATTAGAACCGCTAGAGCGATGGACAGAGGCAGAGTGGTGGAACACGTGAGCCCTGTGTTGGTTGGGAGGCATTTGTTCTCATGCATAGGGAAAGGGGGCTTCTGGGTCCCTTGTGAAGAGGTAGCAGTTCTGTGTTTCAAGTGAAAACAGTGTTTGCTTAGTCAGGCATGCCTTGAATTCATGATTTTGGGTTTCCATGGAGATACTGAATCCTCTCAGAAGATTCGGAAAATCTGATGATTTCTGCTGGTACAGGTGTCAAGGAAAAGAACAGGCGTCTCTTGCCTTCAGGACCATGGGCTTTTCTGGAAGCCAGTGTCCTGGTTCCCATGCTGGGCAAGGAAGATGGTTATGACCGCATGGCTGGAGGGATTCTGTGAGACACATGCTAGTTATACATGTAGAATTCTGTAGTTTTGCAAAAATGATGCCCACTGCATCCTTGCACACATCAGCCCCTTGCTTGTTAGGTGGCCAGTTTCTAGGTCCTATGTTTTCCATTTTTCCTGGTGACACTCAGTATTGAGACCAGGCCTTGCATATGCTGGGCTAGTGCTCTGCCACTGAGCTGCCTCCCCAGCTTTTACTTTTGTTTTGCTGTAGCCTACTTTGGCCTCAGACTTTTGGTCCTCCCTGCTTTAGCTTCCTGAAGAGCTGGGATTACATGCTTGCATCACCAAGCTGAGCTATTTTTTTTTTTTTTTTTTTTTTAGTTTGTGTATGTGTGTGTGCGCTCGGTATCAGAAGGCTCTGTGTCCCTGTGGAGGACCAAGGGTGATCTCAGGAGCTATCCTGGATTGAGTGCTTTTTGCTTTGCTCTGGACTTCCAGAGCTGATTCCGCCTGTTGTTTTTAATGGGGAACCTGGTATCTGAACTCAGGTCCTTCTGCTTGCATCTTAACCCTGAGTTGTCTTTCCAGCCCTATTTTTCAAAATAGAGACAAAGTCTCATTGTGTTACCCAGTACAGACTCTAACTCCTGGGCTCAAGCCATACTCCTGAATGTCTGGGGCGGGGCGCCTCCACTCTGACTGGTCTGTTCCTGAGCAATGTGCTTCTATTGACCCTCTTTGATTTGTCTCCCCCTCCCGATTCATCTGATTGTTTCTGTGTATTGGGCCTCTGGAAATGGATGCTCAAAGCTGACCCACATTGCTTCTCCTGAGTGGTTTTTCTTTCTCTCACAATGTAGCGGGCAGAAGCTCCTCATCACACTCATGTTAATGTATCCCTTGGGGCCTACGACCTACTTGTCTGGCCTGCTATGTCTGCTGCAGGCTTGGCCACACGCGCAGCACCCTGGGAGGGTCCTCAGGCATTTTTTTCAGACATGGCTAGCTTCTCAGGTAAAGCTGGGTGGTTGCCAAGTTATTTTCTCCAACTCCTTGGTGAGGCTTGAGGGTCCTCAGGCATTTTTTTCAGACATGGCTAGCTTCTCAGGTAAAGCTGGGTGGTTGCCAAGTTATTTTCTCCAACTCCTTGGTGAGGCTTATCTCTGCCTACTCAGCCGTCAAAAAAAAAAAAAAAAAAAGATGAAATTTGCTGGGAAATGGATGGAATTAGAATTAGAGTGAAGTATTCCAGACACAGAAAAGTTAGACACCATATACACTCCCTAAAAGGTGGATCCTAGTTCCAAACCCACTTAATGACATATTCAAAGGTAAATCTCTGTAATACCTGCTGTAATCACAAAGATTATAAACAGGAAGGAAGGGGAAGGAGGGCCTGCTCCCCACCCCCAGAAAAAGAAGAGAAGGGGATCATGCTTCAGTAGAGAAAATAGGTCACTGTCAAGTATTGCATATAAGTAGTGAGACATCTGGTGAAGCTCACTCTACTTCCCTTCCTGGTCACTTTTGACTGAATAGGTTTGATCTCACCAATCAGGGAGGGTATAGGGACTGGCAGATAGATGGTAACCATCCTGCAAATGGGACACAAGCCCCCCATTGTGGTGTCCTACTCCTATTCCATCTACCTTTGAGTCTCCTTTTATAATAAAATCTTCATTTAAACAGCCTTTTATCTTTGGTTAAGAGGTGACCTTCAATACCAATCAGGATGGAGCCAAGGGTGGTGCAGGAAAAGCAAAGCTGAAATCAGCAACAAACCATAATTCAGAACACCAAAAACCCTCTATTAATCACCTGGAACCAGACCAGACAAATCTCTCCCCATCCTAAGCTCAGGGAAATTTGCAGAAGAGGGGGGCGGCAAGATTATAAGAGCCTAAAGATGGGGAGGACCAATGATAAGCAAGATACTCAACACAAATTAGGGCTGTAGTAGCCATAATCGGACTTTGCATGACATGCACAGTGACTGATATGTCAACAACCCCCTCTTCCCCCCCAAAGTCTATCAGTGGATCACAGGCAGTAGGATCCTTAGAGGCAAGGGATTAACAGTCATAATAATGTTCCCATACTAATGGGAAGTCCAAGAAAGGGCTCTGGGCTATGCAACTGCGTCCTTACACCTCACTAGAGTGGAGGATTTAGAAGTTTGGCATTCACACAAAAGGATTCTCCAGGGGATGGGAGGGGGAAAGGAGGAGGCACTGGGAGAAGGGGGGAGGGGTCAAATGAAGGGGAAAAGGGGGGGAGAGGGTAAGGGAAGACTGGGGAGGGGTGGAGGGAGGGAGAGGACAGGGTACCTATTGAGCTTGTATGATTAGAAAAAAAAAAAAAAAAAGGATGCAATCATCATAAAAGTTAGCATCCTTCCACCGAGTGATTTATGAGTGCCAACGGCCATGGGACATTGGATTCAGTCTCTGAGACCTTGGAAGGCATTGCTTTGTAACATTGGTGTTTTTTGTTCAGGACTGTTTTCTTAATGCTTTTACTGTCCTAAGTGTCAGAATCCCTGCAGGCAAACTTTCTAATTCAGGGAAGTTTTCTTGAATTATTATCTCATTTTAAAATTTTTTCTTTAGTTTCGTAGTATTGGGGATGGAACTCAAAGTCTCACAAATACTAGGAAAATTCTGCAATTGAGCCACATTCCAAGCCTGTTTTTCTGTAATTTTTTTTAAGTCAAGAGATAATTATTGATGTTTAGATTGTATTTTGTGAGGTTTCTGAGGGTGTGTATACATTGTGTAACATTGAAATTAGGATTAGCATATGTGTCTCCTCAGTCACACAGGGGTTGTCTTGCTAGGTATGTAACTCAGTTAGCAGACCACTTGTCCAGCTTGCAGAAAGCACCTTTATTCTGTTCCCAGTAAGGCAGGAACCAGGTGTGATAGTGTGTATGTATAGCACTCAGGGGTGTTGGCAGAAGGATAAGAAGTTGTTTTGTGGGCAGCCTGGGTCTGTCTTACAGATAAGACTATCTGGCGTTTGTTTAGTGTCATTTTTTGGAGACTTCTGGCATAGCCCAGGCTGGCTAACAACTCAGGATCCTCCTAATGGATGCCTGTTCCTTCATAAAGCGGGATGGGAGAAAGGCACAACCCCCAGTTTACAATAGCATCAGGTTATTGATTCACATACATAGTATCTTTTCTTGCAGAGGATTTTGTTAGATTTTGTTTCTTTGTGTTCTCCTTTAGCACAATACATTTCTCCTTCCTTTTGTTTTTGTTTCTTTTTGCTTATACTTCTGTATTGGTTGCTGGAGGCTTTTTTCATATGTCTGAGGCCAGTTGGCTTCTTTTTCTTGTTTGAGAGGTGGTTATGCAAAGCTTTTTGGAGCTTCCGTATGCTATGTTGGGCTGGTAACTGGTGATTCTGCCCCTCCCCCATGCAACCAGCCTCCAAATTAATTTATTCCAAATGTATTTATTTTTGAGTTCTTGGGGATTCAATACAGGACTTGGTCATGCTAGGCAAGCAAGTCACTGTTGGTCCACATCCCAGTTAGGCCTTCAGCCTGGCTAGGCTCTCTCCAATTCCTTATTTCATAGCCGTATTTGTTTTAATTAAATTTTATTTTTGGTAAGTTTTGGATGCACATAATTTTAAATGACTTGTTTAAAATGAGAAAAGGAATTTTGCCTCATTTCTTACTCATGTTTCCTTCTCTTTCCAACTCTTTCCTTCCAGTAGTTTTTTGGGGGAGGGGGAAGCTTTCAGGAGGTTCTCTTTATCCCAGGTGTTCTGAAATCCAGTGTGTGCTTCTCTGTCTTTTTTCATTCTTTGTATTGGCCATTTCCTATCTGGAAGTTTCCCATAATCCAACAGTGCTTCCTAATGTCTTTGAATTGTTTCCTCTCCTGCACATGCTTTCTTTCGGAGTCGCCTCTCCCTCCCACCACTCCTCGTCCCTTTCTCTGTGACAGAGCCTCACACTGTACCCCAAGTTGGAAATTCTCCTGCCTCAGTTTGTAGAACTGTGATTATGGACTTGGTCAACTTGCTCAGCTCATTGCTTTTTTTCTATGCTTCTTGGTTGGCTAATATCCTTAAGATTTTTGTTTTAAGATGCTTAAATGTTGCAATTTTGGCTCTGTTTTGGGGAGAACACTTGAATTTTATCTTTCAACTGTTATGTTTAAATTTTTATTTTTTAATTTTTGACCCAGGGCAGTGAGCCCTAGCCTGACCTTGAACTCCACATGTAGCCAAGGACAACCTTGAATTTATGATGCCCCTGCCTGCTAAGATCACAGGCATGTGTCACCACACTTGGTTTTATCATCCTGGCTTTAAATCTCAGCAATCACTTTGTTTGATTCAGGGTCTCTTTATTTTTAGATCGTGTTCTTCAATTATTTTTCATTCAAAAAAGAAAAAACAAGCATCCTTTAATTTTTAAATTTATTATTTTATATATGTGCATGTGTGCAAGTTGGTTCTCATTTCCATCCACCTTTACGTGGGTGCAGGGGATCAAATTCAGGTGATAGGACAAACACCTTACCTACCGAGTCCCCTCTTCCCCTTTGAGAGTTTCTAATTCCCTGTCTTTTCCCATCCTTCTCCCTTTTTCCCTTTTTCCCTTCAGCTAGAAAACTCTTCCAACTCTCCAACCTTCTGCCTTAGAGTGGGCAGCTGGGGTAATAGGTGTGACCACCACACCCAGCTCTTGTTAGAAGATGTACCTGGGTGTCTGCTCTTGACCTATCTTTTCGTGTGTGTGTGTGTGTGTGTGTGTGTGTGTGTGTGTGTAAGAGAGAGAGAGAGAGAGTGTGCAAGAGAACACATTGTGTGTCCCTGTGGAGGACCAAGTGTGACTGGGAATGATCCTGGATCGCTTCTACCTCCTTGCTTCA
Organism: Typhlomys cinereus; assembly: GCA_023101885.1. NCBI lineage: Eukaryota > Metazoa > Chordata > Mammalia > Rodentia > Platacanthomyidae > Typhlomys > Typhlomys cinereus. The sequence goes on along the minus strand of JALPQD010000140.1, from coordinate 5,168,870 downwards.
CTCTGGGGTTTTCCAGGCTCCGCCCACCAGGGCCTGAAGTGCAAACTGCCACTCTTTCTGCCTGGGTATTTTACATGAGTCTTGGGATCTGAACTCGGGACCTTGTGTTTGGGAGACAGAGTATTAACCCTTGAGCCATCTCTGCAGCCCCTCTTCGGCTATCTTATCTACTCATTTAATAGTGGGATGAGTGGCTGGAGAGATGGCTTAGGGGTTAAGCTTCTGCTTCCCAAGCAGAAAGTCCTGAGTTCGGATCCCAGGTCCCACTAAAAACACCAGGCAGAAATAGTGGCAGTCTGCACTTATGGCCCTGGTAGGAGAAGCCTGAGAAATCCCAGAGTGAAGTATAAAGGAGGTAAAAGCAATCCAGGATGACTCCCAAAGTCCTCTGATACACACACACACACACACACACACACACACACACACACACACACACACAGAAGCTAAATAAATAAATACATAAATAAAAAAACATTAAAAAAATTGTGGGGTGAGGAACCTGGGCATGAGGTCTTGGGGGGCTGCTTGCTGGTTGCATGGGAAGAAGACACAGCTGTTTCTCTGGGGATTCCAAACTTTACCCTTTGGGGATCTTTCGTGTGCCCCAGATGGTGCCTCCAGCCTCCCAGAGAGACCAGCCAGGCTGCTACAAATATATGTTAAGGATTAGAAAATTCGTATACCCCCACCTCATGTTTCCTTGGTAACACAGAATGCTGTGTCCTTAAATTAATTCAGCTGGGTCTGTGAGTCTCCCGGCTAGGTGTCCACTTCCAGGAAATCTGATATGCATGTGCTAAAGAAATATGAGGATTGGGTTTCCCATTAATGAGATCCTTCCATGTTTCTTCCCCAAAACCCATTTTCTCAATCTTTCTTAATTTGAACCCAGTGTGATGGTTCACACTTGTAATCCCAGCACTCAGGAGGCTGAGGTGCGAGGATTGCCACTAATTTGAGACCAGTCTGGGCTCACATGAATTCCAGGCTAACCTGAGCTACAAAGTAAGATCCAGTTTCAAAACAACAACAAAATAAATCTCTTCCATTTTTGAAATTTAAAACGATATCTAGGGACTGAAGAGTCTATTGCTTTTCCTCTGGGGATTCCCAGCAGGGCTGGAGTTACAGGCTGACGTCATATATGCCCAGCATTTTCATTGAGATCTGGGGAATTGATCTCAGGATCTTTGCTTTCAAGGCAAAGACTTTAACTCCTGAGCCATCTCCCCAGCTTGAAAGTTTATTTAACTACATAAGGATATTTATTATATGACAAAACTCAGCTAAAGCAATAACCAGGGGGGAATTTATAGCTTTAAATGACTATGTAAAAGAAACAAAGAGGCTGGGAAAAATCCCAAGAAGCATTCATTTCAAATGGCATCAATGGGGGCTGGAGAGGTGGCTCAGGAGTTAAGCTTCCGCCTTGCAGGCGGAAGGTCCTGAGTTCGGATCCCAGATCCCACGTATAGACGCCAGGCAGAAGCGGGGGCGGCCTGCGCTTCTGGTCCTGGTAGGGCGGAGCCTGTGAATCCCGAGGCAGAAGGAGGTGGAGGCGTCCATGGTGGTTCGCGAATTCGTCCGTGGTTCTACACACACACATACACACATGCGGGCACATACATACACACACACGCACAATTGAATAAAAAAAAAAAAAAATCTCAAATGGCATCAATGAAGGGCTGAGACATAGCCCAGTGGTTGTGTGTGGACCTAACAGACTTGAGGACTTGGGTTCATTTTTTTTTTACCAAAATAAAAGCCCTTAGTACTTATAAAAAGTCTAAAGAAAAGGAAGTAAAGAGCACAAAATAATGAAACATACAATATAAAGAATCCACACAGACTTCCCAAAGTCTAAGCATGCCAATCATGTGCAACTCTTTCCTCCTGGCAGCTGCTGATAGGATTCACACCTTGCTGGTCCTGTTATTTTTCCTTTAAGCTTGAATAAGCTGGCCCTTGGGCCTCTTATTTCTTTGAGTCCATCTTTAAATTCCTTTATTAATAAGACTGCAAATCTGAATAGGGGTCCAATTTCCCCAGCAATGCTTAGAGGCAGGACCAGGAGAGAGGTACTCTGTCCATGCTTGGAAACATCTCGTCCTATTTGAGGAAGAAGGTGGCACCTGGCACTGGGCATAAGTGTGCCACGTGTGTCTACCCATGTAACCTGGCACTGGGCATAAGTGTGCCACGTATGTCTACCCATGTAGCCTGGCACTGGGCATAAGTGTGCCACGTATGTCTACCCATGTAGCGTGGCACTGGGCATAAGTGTGCCACGTATGTCTACCCATGTAGCCTGGCACTGGGCATAAGTGTGCCACGTATGTCTACCCATGTAGCGTGGCACTGGGCATAAGCGTGCCATGCATGTCTACCCATGTAGCGTGGCACTGGGCATAAGCGTGCCACGCATGTCTACCCATGTAGCCTGGCACTGGGCATAACTGTGCCACGTATGTCTACCCATGTAGCCTGGCACTGGGCATAAGCATGTCGAATGTGTCCACTTGAGCCACCTGACCCTGGGCATTGGCACGCCCTGTGTGTTCACCTGTACTTGATGAGAACTCACCTTCTCTAGTCTGGTGCTTGCTCTCAGTGCCCATTGCAACATTTGTTATTCTGATTAAATAGAATGCACTTTTCTTCAGTGTCTGCATGGTGTTACTGAGCAACTGAGCGATGAACAGGAACACAGTCTTTCATCTTGTCATTTCATTTACTTTTAATTAACTAAGCATATAGTTACAGTCTGTTGTGCTGGGCAGAATTCTGAAGACTGGATTTATTATTATTTGAATGTTCTTCCAGTTACGAAGAGACGTTTCAATCTTCTGAAACTTGTGGGGAATGCTGTTTTTTGTTTGCTGAAAATGTCCTTTTTCAAGCATCACCCTTTGAAATAGAATTTTAAAGCATATACTTATATGTAATTATTATGTACTAGGCACTATTTTAAGAGTTTTATAAATATTAAAATTACAGTGACACGATCTACCTTTTTCTTCTGTAGTGCTTACCCTTTGTCTCCCACTGGGGTAATTTTTTTTCTCGCACATTTTATTTTTTTTCTAATCATACAAGCTCAATAGGTACCCCTGTCTTTCTCCTCCTTCCTTCCCTCCCTGGTCGTCCCCCCCTTGCACTCTCTCCCCTTCCCCCTTCCTTTCACCTCCTCCCTTTCTTCCCTCTCCCAGTGCCTCCCCCTTCCTCCCTCCCATTCCCTGGAGCATCCTTTTGTGTGAATGCCAAACCTCCCTCTGAGTCCTCCACCCTAGTGAGGGTTAAGGACTCAGTGGCATAGACCGGAGCCCCCTCTTGGGCTCCCACTGGGATAATTTTTAAGTGTCTTTTTCTTGAAGTGTAAGCACTGTCGTCTTGATCTTGGATGATAATTGCTCCAGCTGGTGTCCCAGCCTCCATTTCTTTGGCTGTGATTATAGTGTCTCTGAACGCTCTGCTGGAATGTTCTGCTTAGGAACCTGTACTCTATGTTCCAGAGGTTTTAGGTCCAACTGGGGGCTGTGGACAATGACTTTTGCCACACTGAGCTGTTTTGTGGTCCTTTGGGGAGAGTGGATCCAATGAGGCATTGTTACCAGTGGAGCGGTCAGTGCCTGCCGCCCTGATCCCTGCCCTCGATCCCCACCCCAGTCTTGCTGATGGGCAGTCAAGGTTCTGTGTGGGCACACTTAATATCGTGTGGTGGTCTTCAGTTTCTCTTCTGGTTTTTATTTTGACTTTTCTGTCCACCCTTCCTCTGTCCTGCTCTTGGGCTTTGTTCTCAGGGACGGGTCCCGTTGTGCTCGACTGCCTTCCTGCTTGTGTTTCTCCTGTGATCCCACCCTCGGGCTGCACCCTTGGGTCCTGGTCTCTCCTGAGCTGTTATGTGTATGTCTGGCACAGCCTGCCTGACTATTCCTCCCTTCATCCCTGAGGGACCTTGTTTTGATGGATCTCAGGACCATCTGCTAGAATATCTTTGGGGACCATTCAGTCCTTCCAAACCCTTTGTGCCTGCGTGGTATCAGTATGTCTGTCCGTCTGCTTTGGGCTCTCGGCAGTTTTTTCCTAGTGGGCACTTGGCTTTAATCTCTTATCTAATCCCTTTTTCATGTTTGTAGGTAGACGTTTCATTCCTAAAATGAAGGCAGAATCACATCATTTCTAAGCTTAACATCCTACCATGTGTCCCCATAATTTCCAGGGTATAATAACCCCAGTTTTGACATGAGAAGCTTTTTATTTTATTTTATTTTGCCTCTGTGTATGTGTGTGTGTGTGTGTGTGTGTGTGTGTGTGTGTGTGTGTGTGAGAGAGAGAGAGAGAGAGAGAGAGAGAGAGAGAGAGAGAGAGAGAAGAGAAAGGGCACTGCGTGTCCCTGCAGAGGCCCAAAGATGACTTTGGGAGTCATCCTGGATGGCTTCTACCTCCTTTTTGCTTCTGTCTGGAGTTTCCCAGGCCCCACCTTCCAGGGCTGACTATTTCCAACTGACATTTTTCCATGGGACCCAAGATCTGAATCAGGTCTGCTTTTGAGGCAGAGTCTCAACCCCTGAACTGTCTCTCCATCCCTGTATTTCCCCCCAGGTCATCACTCTCTCCAGCCTCTGTTTCCCCTGTGCCACTGGCTCCTGGCTTTGGATGCAGACTCAATGCTCCGGTCCTTAGAACTGCTTATAGTTCTCTTTTCAGAGCCTTTTAATTTGGTCTCTTGCGGAGAGACCTTGGTCTCTTCTGGAGACCACCTGCTTTTGGCCAGCATCAGCTTGTCCCTTGAAAGTTATTATGTCTCTCTCTGAATAGGTTGCTCTGGGACATCTCGGCCACACGTGTGAGATGGGAGGAGAGAGGAACTCCAGAGCTACCAGAGTTTCATCAAGGTTCTGTCGTGTGTGTACTGGCCTAGACAGGCCCTGCCATGCACTTCTCTTTTCCTTTGTCCTGATCTCGAGGGACCCTATGTCCCTCTTCATACACCAGGGGACAGGGTCTGAGCATAGCATAGAGGTGTTTGGAAAGCAGGTGCATGTAAGTTCTTGAGCTGAACTGGAACCTGGAGTCCCATCGCCCCTCACAGATCCGCTGCCAGGTTCATGGACCTGGGTCAGATGGCCTGATGGTTACGATATTTAATAACAAAATGGATCAGTAGAGCCAAGGCCAGAGCTGAGGTTAGAAGTGTGCCTGCTCTGCCCACATGGCATCCTTTCTATAACGGACTCAGCTTCGGGCAGGAGGGCCAAGGGTCTCTTAGAAGGGACTAGGCCTTGTCACAGCAGTTTGTATAGTGTCTTGAACAGCCAGGTTCTGAGGTGGTTGATAAACAAGGTGCTTCATGCTGAGCAGTGGGTGCCTCACACGGGAGATTATATTCCAGTGTGGGTGTGGACAGAAAGGAAACAGATGCAGGAAAGATTTATGCAAAATTAGATGTCTAATAAAAAAAGGCAAGATCTCAAGAGGTGTTTAAGGAAAATCAGAGATGTTCTGGAGGGTTCCTTTGTGCTTGAGGTCGACCCGAGGCTGACCTCAGATTAGATAGCCTTGCTTCCCACTGTTTCTGCAGCTCTGCCGACAGAATTCAGGTCCACATAGACCACGCATGTTAGTTTACTCTTCTCATTGCTGTGGTCCTATCTGACAAGAAGCACCTTTAAGGGAGGGCTTGTTTTGCTCATGGTTTGCAGAAGCGCAGACCATCACGGGGACAGCAGAGCTCATGGCAGCTAGGACCCAAGGCCGCTGCTTGCATCCTGTGCCTCAGGAAACAGATTAGGTTAAAACCAGGACCAGGTCACAGACCACGAGGCCTACCACGTAGCGACCCACTTCCAGTCAGCGCCCACCTCCTGAAGATTCTACAACCTCCTAAAACAGCGCTACCAACTGTGGACTATCACGTGTTCAAACATATGCCTGTGGAGGATATTTCACATTTAAATCATAATGCTGTGGGTCTGACTCATGAAGAAAGCTACTTCTGTTCCACTATCTCTTGCTTTTCACCCGGGGATGCGGGACACTCAGTAACCATGGCAACTGCTCCCTATTGTGATAAGGGCTGTGTGGGCAGTCAGCTCTTCCAAGGAGCAGGTGGTGAGGGCTCCATAATCAAGGCACATCAACAAGAAGCAGAATCCTGGAGCCCTAGTAGGTAACTTAAAAATTAGCCTGTAGCTGCCCAGTGAGATCACATCCAAGTCTTTCCCATGTGGGGCACTTACCCCCCCTGTCATGGAGATGATGACTTCTGAAGATGTCCACCAAGGTTGTTTTGGAATTTACTTGGTTCAGTGTTGAAACTTTTGTTGTGGATTTTAAAATGGGATAAATGGTTGAAAGTCATTGTACGCACTTCCCACAGTTCTGTTTTGAGTGAAGTTGGGCCACATGTGCTGACTTGATGTAACATTATACTTTTTCGACCCAAACTAAGTAACTGTATGTAAACATGATTTTAAAGTATTTCCATCTTGTCTCACCCTCTTTTTTGAAAAGCACTACCGGATAAAGATGTGGAAGAAAAACCCGAACAACAAACCAGGACAAAAAAGACTGACAGGGTGCCTAGTGGTACTGAACCTCGCCAGCAGCCCAGTGCCTTATTTGCCAAAGAAAGTAGGAAAGCATCCAGAAGCTCTCAAAGATCGACCAGCAAAGTAAAAGAGAACAAGCACCCATTTGCTCTTTATGGCTGGGGAGAGAAGCAGACAGACACGGGGAGCCAGAAGACCCACAACGTCTGTGCATCTGCCTCTGTGCACGAGGTGCGCCCTGGAGAGAGGCAGCGTGTCCCAGGGCATCGTCTGCAGCTGCAGGATGCTGTGGGCTATGGGAGGCCCTGGGGTGACGGTGGAGATCAGGGAAACTAGAAGGAGGGAGCTACAAGATTTTGGAGGAAAGAGACTGAAACTGGGGGTTGACTATTGCCCAGTAAGGTCTTGGACTTTGAGGTAGGGAAGAGGGAGCTGCCCTAGTGGTTCCTGAGCCACCACCAGGGACCCCAGGCCACAGTGGGGTAGTACATGGGAATGTCCCTTTGGAGAGCTCTCAGTTCCTTGGTGACCTGTCTTCTCCTGGGCCTTTTCATTGGCAGGTGCGACTGCCACAGGACTTATTTGTTCCTTGTAGCAGTGCCAGTCATCTCAGTCAGCCCCGGTCGTCATTCTTCAAGACCTGAGATGTTTCAGACACAAGGACTAGTGTGTAGTGATGAAGCAGTTAATATGTTAGCATCAGCCCAAAGCCAGGAATGCATCAGAAGAAGCAGGAAGAGAAACCACAAACTTCCATTCCTCCCCCCCCCCAATTGCAAAAGTCCCCCAGCTGCCTCTGGGCTGGCAGATGGTGTTTTTGGTAATGAATCTGAGACTAGGGAGGCTGTTCACAGAGGACTTTGATGGGTCTCTGACAGTTAACTGAGTTTACCACTTCAAAGGGTGAACTCTCCTGACATTCGTTTATGCTGATGTTATTTTGGCTGTTTGAGACAGGGTCTCGGGTAACCTAGGCTAGTCTGGATTGCACCCTGTAGCCAGGGATGATCTTGAACTCCTGAGCTTTGCACCACCCAAATGCTGGGATTTACAGGCATTTGCCATTATGAAGGCAGGTTTATGCAGTGCTGTGGCTGACCCATGCTCAGCACTGAGCCTCGTCCCAAGCTTCCTGTGAGGGATTCTTGAAAATGCATCCCAGGTCACTTAGGCTACTAACTTTTGGATTGCTCTACCTCCTTAGGAATTAGAAGCCATCGCCATTTCTGCCCTGGAGTTTTTACATGTGTTCTGGGGATCTGAACTCAGATCCTTTTGCTTATGAGGCCAAGACTTTAACCCCTGAGCTATCTCTCCAGCCCCTAAACTTTATTATTTAATTATCTTTAGATTCATGAGTCGGCGCTTCGAGCCAAGAACAGAAGACAGGTGGAGAAAAGGAAGCTGGCTGCTCAGAGGCAGCAGGCTCAGTCTGTGGACCTGGAGAAGAACAGGAGGATTAAACTGTCACTATCTGCAGAGAACCCATGGCTGACGGAGTATATGCGGTGCTACTCAGCAAGAGCCTAGCTCTCAGAAACAGCCTCAAAAAAAAAAAAAAAAAAAATGTGAAAGAAAAGAAAGGAAACAAAGACTGCTGAGTGAAACCACATACAGGTTGAAGAAATCAGCTGATCCTACAAGGTTCTTCTTAGGGAATTTCCACAAGATGGTATTGTTTTAATGATGGTTGATCACATGCCTGGGCAGTAGGGCAGACCATCAAAACTATAGATGCTGGATTATTTATGAACACAAGTCCCCAAATCTTGATATTCTTCTAAGAATTTTGTTTTAAAGCATCTTCTAAGATTGCTACCAAAAGCCTTTAAGCGGCTGCAAACACTTCCCATCGGTGTCTCCCATAGTGCAGGTGGATGACTTTCTGAGCAACATTGAGTGCCACAGCTGGGACCCACTGTTCCTGTGTGTGTAGTTTGCTATGCAGGAATGAAATATGGGTTTTCAGCGTACAAATGATGATGTTTCTCATGAAATCACAACTTAGTTGGTTCCTGAAAATTTACACATTTATATTTTACTTCACAACAACTTTATGTCGACTGGCCAGGACAAAGGTCACCCTTTCTCTTTAAATTATCATGTAGGCACTTTATTTAATAGTATAGTAGTTCAAATGCAGTTCCGTGAGTGACGTGCACTGTGGTCCATGTTCAGAGTAGTGATGACATTCTTTTGGGTCAAAGAATATCACATTTTAACCATTGCATTTCTTTTTCAAGCACAGCAAGGCCAGTGAGCTTGTAAGTCTGACTGTTTGCCAGGGCCCCTTGGGACAGCTGGCAGTGGCACTGAGGACTTGTAATGTGACAGTAATGAGTTAAGCTTGTCTGGTCTGTGGGAAAGGGGGCCACTAGACACCCTAGACATGTGCTTTGACATCCGCTTGCTGTTGCTTATGGTGTATAGCACTGGCAGCTTAAGTTCAGTACAGGACCACTCCTGACCAGACGATCCTTTCCGTCTGCTGTGAGAGAGTCAGACATGCAGTTGTGGATGTAAACAGAGCTGCTTCCTGTAGTATGGAGTTGCTGATGGAATTAGAAAAGTATTTTAAGCACTGAAGTTCTCCATGAGGTGAGTGTCTTCTCCATCCTCTAGAAAGGATTCTCCTAGAAGAATGGACACTTCCTGAGAGACAGGGAGGTGCTTTGTCTGAGCCCACTGGACACCTGTGCTTCTCTGATTCCCTTTAACAAGGTGGCAATTATTCTTTGAGTCTTTGGAATTAATTTACATGTTTTAAAAGTTTTAAACTGAGAATACAGTGATATTCAAAATAAATAAAATATTTAAAAATTTTTAGGTTCTTGATTAAAATAATTTGCCTTACACATATTTTTTCTAGTTTCTGTGCTACATTAACATTAAAAGTTTGTAACAGAATATCAAAGTAAGAATGTCTAGCTTTTCTGGGTTGAAATGAATGAGAAGAAAATAAGGACTTATTTTCCATGTTTAGGTGTCTAAATATTTGGTATGGTTATATGTGTGCTCAATGTTCCTGTGAAATTTTGAACATATTATATTTATACATTTTAAAAAATTTGTGTGTGTGTGTGTATGTGTCTGTGTGTCTCAGAGGGCACTGTCCTTGTGGAGGACCAAGGCTGACTTCAAGTATCATCCTGGATTGCTTCTGTCTCATTCTTGCTTTGCTCTGGGATTTCCCAGGTTCTTCATACCAAGGCCAGAAGTGCAGGCTGCCACTGCTTCCGCCTGGTCATTTTTTGTGGCACCTGGGATCTGAACTCTGAACCTTCTGCTTGCGAAACAGAGTCTTAACCCCTAAGCCATATTTCCAGTCCCTATTTACACATTTTTAAAGTTAACCAAAGCTGTGGGCTGTCTTATTGTTCACAGCGTAGTGATACATGCTCACACAGTGTCATAGTGTTTCATGGAAGTTTGGCTGTTAGTAACTAGGATGTGTCTGCTTAGATTATAGCAAGCAAGAAAGCAAGTGTATGTAGTTGGGGGTGGGATTGGGTGGGGCTGTTGACCTTGACTTGTTGGAAGTCTTAGGTTTCACCCAGCACCCAGATTTTGGGAGCACAGCTCAGTGACAGAGCACTGCCTAGCAAACGTAGTAGGCTCAGTGCTCCCATGGCATGGCAAAAAGAAAACAACAAAACAAAGTACCAAAGAATTCTCCTGCATGCTTTTCAAGTAAAAAAAAAAAAATCTTTAGTTTTTTTTTTCCCTGTCCCTTTGAGGCTACAGTGGCACCGGCTTTGTAATGGTATGTCAGATTCTTTGGTAAAAGACACCAGGAAGGATTCCTGGGAAAGAGGGAGCAAGGCCCAGCACAGGAGGGGAGTGAAGGAATGTTTTCCAGGTAAGTGGACTGCTTCAGCAAAACTCAGTGGATAATTTATTATTTCACCTGACAGATTTAGTGCTATTGACTTGGCTAAATCTATAGTAGTTTGGTTTGATTTGTTAGTGTCTGACCCATGAAAAGGCTTTGATGTACATACTGGGATGAGTCGGTATAAAACCAATCCTAAAAATGTTATCTGAACATTTCAAAATATTTGCATTTGAAGTAGAGTTTTATATATCAGGTAAATACAGAGTTATTAGTGTTGATGTGTGTTTGACACCAAGAATCTTCAGGAAGTATTATCTAGAGTTTTAACCTATAATTTTCACCCTGAAGCCTGTTAGTGTGTGATGGAAAAAACCTGAAAAATAGTTCATCTGAAACTAAATGTCTCTCTTGATCTACGTAATGACTGAACGAGGATGAGGGAGGTCATCCAATCTGCTCAAAAAGAATCTGGGTCTCATGGGACCTATGGTATGACAACGGAGCTGTCAACAGCAGCTGATGATGAGTAAGAAAAGACAAAGAATGAAAGTATTGGACAACGACTGGAAAACTCCCAAGTGTGGTGGAAAATACAAACTGCAGATTGGAGAAGCTAAGCCACACCCACACAGGTGCCTCAGGCCCTGCCCAGCCCTACCAGAACTCGGGAGGATGATATAAGAGGACAGAGAGTTTGGGTTTACACTAGGCTGTATAGTTTTCACTATATAGCCTATTTTTAAGAGTACCTTTATTATTTTTTAATATTTATTGTGTGTGTGTGTGCGTGCGCACGCACACACACTTAGCACCCACATGCGCACTTAGCACCCGCGTGGAGGCTCAAGGGCGACTTCAAGAATCATCCTAGATTGCTTCTGCCTCCTTTTTACTTCACTCTGGGATTTCTCAGGATCTGTTTTCCAAAGCTGGAAGTATAGGCTGCTGCCATTTCCACCTGGTATTTTTACATGGGATTCAGGATCCAAACTGGGTCCCTCTGCTTATGGGCATAATCTTAACCCCTAAGCCATCTCTCCATCCCTCACTATATAGCCTATTTTAAAGAAAACAAAAACAAAACACCCAGACATACCTACCTCAAACTGATTTGTCTCAAAAAATCACATCTGAGAATCAAAAGACACTGAGAAAGCTCCCAAGCTGCACTGGCAGATAGTTTGAATGATGAATTCTTCATAGAAACCATGGAGACCACAAGGAAGTGGACCATTTTTTAAAATGAAAGAAAACTGTTGACTTAGAATTCTGTTCTCAGACGGGGCATGTTGGCTCATGTGTGTGATCCCAGCACTTGATTTTTTTTTAACTTATTGATTGAATCATTGTGTGTGTGTGTGTGTATGTGTGTGTGTATAAGAGAGAGAGAGAGAATCAGAGGGCACACATGTCCTGTGGAGGACCAAACGTGACTTTGGGAATAATCCTGGCTTGTTTCTACCTTCTTGCTTTGCTCTGGGATTTCCCAGGCTCTGCCTACCAGGATTGGAAGTGCAGGCTGCTGCCATTTCCACCTGGTGTTTTTACATGGACCTGGGATCCGAACTCAGAACTCTGTTTGTGAGGCAGAGTCTTAACCCTGAGTCATCTCTCCAGCCCAATCCGAGCACTTGAGAGATTGAGGCAGGAGGAATGCCAAGAGTTTGAGGCCACTGTTGGCTAAAGGTGAGACCCTATCTCAAAATAAAACTAAAAAATATAAAGTTTCTGGATATGCTAAAATTGTTTAAAAATTATTCAAAGATATATAATTAAAATCACAGTACTACAAATGCCCAAACAACTGAAAAGAAAGCACAAAAGAGGATTCTGAGGAGCAAAAAAATAAAAACAGAAGCCAAATAATTTGCACAGTGCTGAATCGGTGAATTGAGAATATCTGGAATGTTAGAAGTCAGTTCTTAAGATGTCATCATTCAGTAGCAGGTGACCTACTAGTCCTGTCTCATTCCAATGCAAACACACAGATGCAGCCACCCTTTCTGGGACCTGGGGCTCTGCAGAAGATGTGACTGTCATGAAGAGTGATGGACAGCTAAGGATGCTATGACTAGGGGTGCGGTGGTAGGGCAGAGGCAGAAGCTCTGTGGCCAGGCTGTTTGGCTTTTGGAAAACAGTTTAGACTACAGAGTTCACATGAGTGAAATACAGAAAGGGATGGGACTGAGACTCCATCTCCTGTGAGCGCTGGAAATAGCAAGCGAGAATCAACCCAGACACAGGAAAGAGCACCAGGAACCAGAGGCTTTAACTGCCTCAGTGGCAGCACACGACACTCTTTCAAGGGCATATGGAGCATTACCAGCTGCAGTCCTGGCGTATTAACAGACCTTGCCAGACAGAGCCAGTAAGGTCGCACATGGTATATTTCTGACCATGGTGGTATCAAACCTGAAATCAGTAAAGACAAAATCCAGTCAGTTGAAAAGCAACACCTTCATAAGTAAATGAACACAAAGGTCTCAGGAAAACTGGAACCATTTTATTTAAATGGAGGAAATGAAACTCGAGCATATTAAAACTTACAGGTTCAGATAAAGCGGTGCACGGCTTTTGGGAAACAGTTTTCAAATCAGGGTCTAGTAACTGGGAAGGGGCCACAGTAGACTCACCTCTAGCAGAACAAAGGAAGGAGGGTAGACAACAGTGAGGCAGGAAGCAAAGCCACGCTGGTTCTTTGAAAATTTTCATTATTGTTAAGCCTGTAGCAAGACTCACAAAAAGAGGGGAAAAGACATTCCCAATATGAAATGCACTTACCTGGCTTGGCGGTGTACACATCTGTCATGCATTTTTTGGCAAGTGCCTATTTCTGTGATGTGGCCGGTCAAAAATTATTAGGGGAAAGAAAATCTAGAAATGCACAGTGTCCTCTCTTGGTGAGTTCTTTTGTCCCAATGATCTTTTGGAGTACGGGTGAGATGTTTGCCCTTCCCTGACTCATGTCTTCACCTTTGAAGAGACCTGCAGGCACCATCTGGGAAGCACATCTGTTTTGGTGTGTCTGCGCCTGAGCGCCTGTCCGCTTCACTATCAGTTTTGTACTGCAGGATGATTTCCCCAGACCTACCTTGTTCCTTTTTCTTGCTATCTCATTTATATGTGTTTTAAAATTAGATAGTCTAATCGTGTTGTATTTTAAATTTCTACTAGGAACCTGCATTGAATTTACTGATTAATTTTGGAGAATTTTTGGGGGGACACAGCTTTTTTTTCTTTTCTTTTTTTTTTTTTTTTTTTTTAAGCACAGACCGGCCTTGGACTTGTATATCCAAGGATGACCTTGAACTTCTGATTCTTCTTCCTTTATCTCTGCTTCCCAGGTACGTGTCACTATATCAGGCTTAAACAAAGTGTTTGTATGTTTTTTTTTTCATATTTTTTTCAATACTTGGGAATTGAACCCTTGACTTCTTGCAGGCATTGCTTCTACTAGTGCTTGCTTGCCTCAATGATGCTCTCTCCAGTTAAAAACAAAACAACAACGACAACAACAAGCTAGAGAAAACACATCTGGGCCCTACAAGAGCAGCTCTGAGTCATGGCATTCTTCGGTCAGCCTGACAGCAGGGCTAACTGGCCAGTGCTGGGGAGTGGACAGCAGGCCGTTCTGCCCTAGGCCTGGAGCACTAGAGATGCTGAGGCTTGGGGATGAAAGGTGTAAACGAAGAGCTTCCCCAAGCTGTGACTCCTCCAGGAATAGAATCTGAACATGAATTTGTTACAGCAAAGATACAGTTCACAAGGCTGAGTTTTCAGAAGGAGACAGACCTAAAGTGCCTTAAAAAGGTTGCTGTCTCAGGGATGGAGAGATGGCTCAGAGGTTAAGCCTATGCCTCGAAAACAGAAGGACGTGAGTTAAGATCCCAGATCCTATGTAAAAATGCTGGGTGGAAGCTGCTTTCACTTTTGGCCCTGGGAGGCAGAACCTGGGAAACCCCCGAGCAAAGCAAAAAAGAGGTAGAACATCCAGGATGATTCCCAAAGTTACCCTTGGGTCTCCACAGGCACACACAGTGCCCTCTGACACACATAAAACACAGATACACGTTACACAAAGGCTGGAGTCTCACAGCTAGTTCCTTAGTTTCTTATTCTGATCTGGACCCCAAACAGCACCTTCTTTATAGTAAGATCAGTGAGTATTTAATGTAAACACGTGCATTTAAATAGCTAGGCCTCTAGCTCCGTAAATGAAGGCATATGTTGGTATAAGTTCTTTGAAAAGAAACATAATTTGATATTAGAGTTTGTCTTTGGTTTAGCAGTTCCATGCTTGCATCCGTGTGAGCAGATGCATCAAGCAAAGGATCTGGTGTAGGGTTGGTCACATCATCTGCATAGCCAGACAAGACCTACAAGGGGAGAAGTTCAACTGAAGGCATGCTAAGCATGCAGCAGGGATGCCCAGGTGAGTAGACACGCAAGCGGACAAGGCTGAGGAGATGCGCTGCTCTAGCAATGCCCAGGTGAGCAGAAGTGCCCTGTGTGCTGGGCCCTGGGTGAACGCTGGCTGTGTTTGCAGGGGAAGGTGGCCCATGCTAAGGCTTGTGTCGCTATTCTTCTGAAACTTCATGTACAGCCTCAGGACGTCAGGACCAAAGATTTCTGTTTCTTATGGTTGGTTTCAGGTCTTTGAGATGAACCCTGGGACGACTGGTCTGAGCGTGTACAACTTGCCACAGCCTGCCAGGGTGAGCTTCTGGCTGCCATGTCATTCTCAGAAGCCTGACTTGGCTTGGCTCTCTGTGGCACGCACACCGGTGGATGTGGACTCCTTCCTGTTTGTTTTCTGTGCTTGCTTTGTCCATTCACTAGATGTTTTCTTGAGACTGCTGAAGGACCCTGTGCTGGGCACTGTTACCTGACAGTCATCAAACCTGATACCCAGGAAAATGCTGCCTCCACGGAAGACCCTTGGACAAACACCAGCCCAAATCTCAGGCTACTGGAAGGTTTCTGAAATGTCACACGTAGTCTGAATCTAACAACACAAGGCCACAATTACTCATGGAGATAAAAGGAAGCAGAGGGCTGGAGCAGAATTTCTGGGTCCTTAGAAATTGCAGAAAAATTCATTAATGAAATCTTCTCTTCTTCAAGGACGTAGTTGGACAGATGAGAAGTAGCGTGGCTGGCCTGATCTGGTTTGCTGCGTGCAGCATGGGGAGGCTATCGATTTGCTAACCTTGAGTTTGCAAGCTGGAGAGGAAAACACAGCTCTGCCAGGTGAGACTCCATGGGAAATGCAGCTTCGGGTATGGTCCAGCCTGGGCCTTCAGCTTCGGTGCTGCACAGCTTCCGAGTGGAGACGAATAGACCGAGAGTCCCATAGCAAGGTAGTGGCATTTCCATTTACACACTTCCAGTCTAAAATGAGCTCTTTTTACTAGCTGGGCCTGGTGGCACAGGCCTGTGATCCTGTTTACTTGGGAGACCGAGCAGGAGCATTTCAAGTTCAAAGGCTCCCCGAGATTCTATCTCAAACCAAAATAGTTAATTTAAAAAAAAATTATTGTGTGCGTCTGTGTGTGTCTCTGTATGTCTGTGTATGTGTGTACACACCTTTGTGAAGCTGGTTCTCCTACCTTTATGTAGGTTCCAGGGGTTTGCCAGGCTTTCGTGGCAAGTGCCGTTATCTCTTGAGCCATGTTTGCTGCTGTGTTTTAAGAAGAGAAACGTGGGCAGGAGGTTCTGTGTTAAGAGGTGGGACACTGGGAGCAAGGTCCCCACAGTGAGATTTTTCTCAGAGGTTTACCTTCCCTCCTTCAGACAGGCTGAAGTTTGAGAGCTCAGATAAAGGCATGTATTTACTTGGCAGGATACAACGTTCAAGTTTTAGGTGAAGTTACTTAATCTTGGGACCAGGGAAACAAATGCCCACCACTGCCCTTGGTCTTGTGAGGAGCTGTGGGGGCCACTAGGCTCGCTGAGTCACCCTGGCCTGGCTTACCACAGAGGCTTCGGAACTGTGACTGAGGCGGCCACCGAGTTGAGAATGAACGCCATCTCCTCTGGGACTTGGGGTCATCACCACTGGGCAGCACTTTTGTCTTAGCTGCGGAGAGGTTTGCTGACATCATTACTCCACTCCCTGCTTCCTCGCACTGCGGATCCCTGTCCACATTTGCCAAACCCCAAGGTGTCGCCCATGTGCCTGTGACAGCTGCACCATACGTGATGCCTCGAACCAGGTGAGAGTACTTACACGGCATTACTCCAAATCAAGTCCTGACAGCAAACATTCGAAGCTCTCCATCACAGAATGTGTAACAGTCAAATGCTCTAAATAGACACTTCTCAAAAGAAGAAATACGAATTGAGAAAAATGTTTAACATTCTTAGCCATCAGGGAAGTGCGGATTGGAATCACATTAAGATTAACCTTGCTTCTTTCAGGACAGTAATAAAAACCAAAACATTTTGACTGGACCTGCTCTATAATCCCATCGCCCGGAAGCTGAGGCAGGAGGATTGACACAAAAGTTCAAGGCCAGCCTGGGCTAATAAAGGGAGACCTTGTCTTAAAAAAAAAAAAAAAAAAAAAGGTGACTGAAGAAATGGCTCCGGGGTTAAGACTCTGCTGGAAAGCAGAAGGACCCAAGTTCAAATCCCCAGATTCCATGTAAAAACACTAGGCAGAAGTGGCATCAGCCTGCACTTCTAGCCCCGAAAGAGGCTAGAAACTCCAGAGAAAAGCAAAAAAAGAGGTAGAACAATTCAGGACAATTCCTGAAGTCACCCTTGGGTGCCTTCACACACACACACACACACACACACACACACACACACACACACACACACACACACTGGTGTAGCCACTATGGAAATCAGTATGACAGTTCCTCAGAAAGCTAGAAATAGAACTACCAGCTACATCGCTCTTGGGACTAAAGTCAGCACACTGTGGAGACGCCTGCACACCCATGCTTGCTGCTGCACTGTCCACAACAGCCAAGCTATGGAACTTCTGATTTTTCACGTCTCAGCCTCTCCAGTGCCCAGATGAATGGATGCAGAAAATGCAGTACATATGCACAATAGAAATTTATTCAGCCAAAAAGAAGAATGAAAATGTGTCATTTGCAGGAAAATAGGTGGAACTGCAGATTACTGTGTTAAAATGAGACAAAGAGAAATATCTTATTTTCTCTTATATGTAAAAACAAACAAACAAACAAACAAAAAACCCTAACAATGACCTGAAAGTAGAAGGCCCTAGTAGGAAAAGAGGGAGAGAGACGTCAAGTGGGTGGAGGAAGAGAGGGAGAGCCATGCAGTGGAGATGTCACGGTGTAATCTCAGTGTAATTAGTATGGGTTAATAAGCCAGGTGGTAGAGCTGGTCTGCAATCTGGGTACTGGAGAAGCAGCGATACAAGATCAGGAATTACAGACCCCTGGGTCGTGTAGTAAGACCTGCTTTTTTAAAGTGCATAGTGGCGCCCTCCTGTAATCCCAGCGCTTGGGGAAGTGATCTTCCTGTATGAGATAGTGAGTCAGAGCCAAGGGCCATACATATGAGACCAAGTAACTGTTTCCTTCTCAGTTGTTGCAACAGAATACCTGACCCAAGCAATTTAGAGAAAGCGTTTACTTGACTTGTAATTCCAGGTTATAGGGAGTCACAGCAGCAGGAGTTTAAGAAAACTGGTCATAATACATTGGCAAGAGCAGAGGGCAAGAATCAATGCATGCTTCCTCAGCTCACTTTCTCCATCTTTATCTGGTCTCTGATTTAGGAAATGATCCCACCCACAATTAAAGCAGGTGGGTCTACATCCATGGTGGCAATCCAGACACTCCCCCACAGCCATGCCCAGAAACCTTTCTTGTGGTGATTTTAAATTTTGCCAAGTTGACCATTGAGACCATCGCTATATCTATGTATTTTGGCAGCATGCAAAGGCAGGTTATCAGGAAGGGGGGTGTCAAGCGTGGTTCTCTGGGGACTTTGCAGAGAGTCCTTTTGGTGGGTAGGATTCACCGGTGACTGAGAACACGGCGGCTGTTTGGTCTTGTGTGCTTGCTGGATCCTTCTGAAATGCCAGGCAGCAGTGCTGGTCTGTGGAGGCTTCCGTTCAGAATACGAGGACTGTGCCAATCACTGTGACCTAACCAAAAGGGGCTGGCAGAGCAGGGACATAGACCTCTCCTGATGCACAGAAGCCTCGAAGGCACAGTGGCTGGGAGGTGACCAGAAGCTGAGAAGCACCTAGTGTCCTGTGATGGCTACATCTGTTCTGGAGGCAGGGGTAGGGTGAGGCAGTGTGACCCTGTGGCTTCCCAGTCTGCTGAGATGATTTTGATGAAGAAGGGATAATAGGGTGCTGGGCTTGTATTACCATAGGTTCACGATTCAGCTTTTACTTCCTGTTCTGTTTCTTTCCAGACAGGATGTCATGTAACCCAGCTGGCCCTGAACTCCATAGAGGGAAGGTGACTTTGAATTTGTGGCCCTACTGTCCCCACTTGGGGTTATAGTAGGGCACCAGCACACTTGGCTTTTGTTTACTCTTCAATGTAAAACGAGCGAGGGCTCCCTGCGAGCCTGCAGATCAGCTGTTTACTTGCAGACATTGTTGCTGGGATACTTTGGAATTAGAAGTTTAGCAAGTTTGTTTTCTTTACTGCAGGTCTCTATCAGGATGTTTGTCGTTGCTATAGAAGGTAGACGATGTTCCCACAGCATAGACCTGTCTAGGTTTTCATCGAGGTTTCCAGAGGAATTCAGTGGCGGGAAAGTACTAGGATTGCAGACTCCATACTTGGTTAGAACAGGTGGACAGGCATGCAGCAGTTACCTGAGGTGGTCTTCAAAACAGAACATAAATGTATCCTGGGTCATCAGATGCCTGCATGTGCTTGATGCTACTACAAGAAGGCACTGGACACATCTTGTGGTCAATGCAGAGAGGCAGCAAGCTGAGTCGTCAGAGCCCTGCTTAGTGGGCAGGCGACCTGGGTCAGAGGACGGCATGCCTGCCTGCGTACGGGATCACATGCTGCGAAGCCCTGCCTCTCACCCCCAACACATTCTGTCTCCAAAGAGGTGAATCTTGATTTTTCAATACAGACTAAAAAACTAGTTTCATCTAAGCTCAGGAGGAGAAGCTTATAAAAAAATCAATATCCCTGGTTTTGTAAAAGCCTTCAGTGGCCCGAGGCCAGCTGTACACACAACGGGTCACTTGTAGTGTGACTTGATTTGTGGGCACCGAAATTACAATAAAAATGGGAAAGCACATAAGTGCTATTTTTGAAAGAGAAAATGAAATTCCCTGAGATGGGGAGTATCTTTTTACCTTGGAGACTCTAGACTGACAATATGACTAACACCCTGCAAAGCTAATGTTCTTGGACGACATCCATCTATCAGAGTCTGAGCACAGTCTCTTAGCGAGGGCTGTGTCTTATGAGCAGGTGGGATGGCTTAGGAACTCCATCTCAGCAGGCACATGAAAGTTATTTTCAGTTCATAGGTGCTTAGAGCCCTCCCTTCTTCCCCTACCCAAAAGACAAATAAGCAGAAAGACAAAGGTAACAAACCTATCTCATCCTCTGTGCCACAACATGAATGGCAAATCCGTTAAGATTCAAATTTCTGCACCTGCTTCTTGGAAAGAAATTTCTGGATGGTCAGGAAACGGCGTTCCTAACACTGTACCTCACAAGCAACCTCTCGACACAAATAGGAGGTCCTGTGCGCTCAGCTTCACTTACGACGCTGGAAGAGGTCCCGAGGCTTTCAGCCTCACGCTAGGCAGAAACTCCACTGCACACTGGGCAGAAGCAACACGGTTACAATCCCAGGTCTAAACTGGACTTTAAGAATCTTAAGGCTGAAATTTCTGAAAAGGCGCCTGAGTGAGATATTTGCATATTCCTCATTAGCCGGATCCAAGCTCAGGCCCTTCCCAATCCTCTCCTCTGGGGGCAGACGCTCTATCAGGGGAGGCGAGACTCTGGTTCTCCAGCATTTATTGTTTATTATTTTATTTTTTATTGTTTATTATCTTATTATTACAGATGAGAAGGATATGTGGTATTTGTGGTGTAATAACAGTCTTCTCATAAAACAACCATGTTTTAAGAGCCTGCTTCGAACGGGCTGTAGGCTGGGATGAACACTCCCCGCAGCTAGAGGAACCAAGAGTAAGACACTGAACAATGCTCTTCCTGGGGTCCCCAGGTCTGCAGCTGACACTTTGCTTCAGAGTCTGAGTTTTTCAAAATGAAACATTCAGGCAATAATAATAAAGTAATACCCAACCTGACTGTAATATATCTAAAACAGATACACATTGATATTTTTAGCAGAATTACTTCCCAGAGTTTGTGTCTCTGTGGTCTGTTGATTAAAAAAAAATTAAAGAATTGATTGAGAATGAGAGAAAAGAGAAGAAACTCTCAGACTCTCAGAAACCCTGAGAGGGGCACGGAGGAGAAGAGGAAATAGCTTAAAGGTCAGCGAGAATGGTAGAGATCTGCCACGACCACATGATGAGAGAGAGCTGTGTTGATTAAGATTAAACAACAAAAGCAACAGGCAACTTTTAAATAAGAATTAATTTAATTTACTGGTCTGTCACTAAAATGCCCATAGGAAGGACAGATTTAAGGTAAAGAGATCTTTTCACTAATCTGGCTTGAAGACGGTTTCAACCTTAAAGACAGGTTCCATTATATCACTAAAAAAATAAAAACAATTTTGTGATACTATGATTTTTAATTATACTATATATGAATTAAAAACAGGTCAGTTTGATAACTGTGGTAAGGCATTTAAGCAGTCAGGAAAAGCTACATAGAAATTTTGTTATTTATTTATTTATTTATTTATTTTTCCTGAGACAGAGTCTTTCCCTGTAGCCCACAGTGACCTTGAGCTTGGGAAAGTCTCTGGCTGCCTCAGTCTCCTGAGTGCTGGGATTGTGGGTGTTAAACCCATACCTGGCAAGAAAAGGTTGACTGTGTACATAGTGTGTGTATGTGTGTAGTGTGTATATACTTAGTGTATTCGTGTCTGTTTGCATGCTGAATGTGTGGCTGTACGTATGGTATGTGCGTTTCTATATTGATGTGTTGTGGCCTTGCACATTGCAAAGCAAAGCACTCTCAATCACTGAGTTCACACCCAGCCCCAAATTTCTTAATAAGCAATATCCTTTGAAGATGAACTAGAGGTAGTGATCATCTTAAAATGAACAACAAAATAAAAGATTTGAAAAAAAAAAAACAGTGATGCCCTTTGTACTGAATCCAGGGAAGGCATAGTGGCCAGCAAAGGGTTTTCTACCAGACAGACCAGACAGTGGTGACTTAAGCAAAGTGAGCCAGCTGACTACCTGTCCACAGCAGCTCCTGTGCTGACCCTGGTGAAAAGCATTAATGGTCCACAGAGCAGGACAGGGTGCCATGCACGAGAAACTCCATTATTTTATTTCCATATGTTAGTGAGTCCTATGAATTTAGCATTTCAGGCATGGGTCACAGAAACAGTGTAAAAAAGGGTAAGCAAAATTAAATAGAGAACACTGTACCGAGTCCTTCATTATCAGGCCACATGTAGCTGACACGACGAGAAAAACATACTCACATTCACAAACTGCATTTCCTGCGGTTAAAAATGATTAAGCTTCACTGAGCGCAAGATTCTGTCATGTCACACACAGGCCACGTGCTGTGGGGACGTGCCAGGCAGAATACAGCACAGACTGTGATGTAATGGAACGTAACAGGATGATGTGGGGCAGGGGTCTCTGTATACATGTGACATCTAGAGATCTTGTCTGTTGCATTAGGTTTTTTGTGTGCTGATGGGTCCCATCTGCCAGCACGTACTGCCGTTTACCTATAAATATCTACTTCTGCAGTAGAAAAAGATGGTAGTAAAAGCTTTGGAGTCTGCAGGCTCCCGCAGCTGTGTCCCAGGAATCACTGCTGAACCTGAAAGATCGATAGCAGTTAAGAATCTGCATACTTAACAAACGTGAAAGTAAACAGTTCAGAGCCCGATGAAATGAGTGACACTCACTTTTGGGCTTATTGCTGCTCACCCCAATTAAGCACTGGAGCTGGGCATAAGAGTGCATATCTATAATCCCAGCATTTGGGAGGCTGAGGCAGGAGGATTACTACTAGTTTAAGGCCTACCTGGGCTATAGTGAGACCCTGAATTTCAGTCAGAGACCTTGTCCAAATCTCCCACAGGGGGAAAAAGTCCACTGTGATAGAAAGGGGGAGTTTTCATACACACACATAGTCAAATGGAAAACGTTCTGAAATTCCTTTTCCTTTCCTCCTCTCTTTCTCTTTTGCTTCTCCCCTCCTTCCTCTTCATGCTCTCCCTCTGTGGTCCGGCCTGTAGGACCTAGGACACCCACCTGCGTCCCAGCAGGTCTAGCAGCCGCACTCCTGTGCGCTTGGGGCCTGCGTGCGCCGTGGTGACCGCAGCTGTCTCAGTGCAGCGTCTCCATACTGGATGCCAGAGCCCATTCTCTCAGGGTCCAGTTCACCTGAGGACCAAGCAAGTCTTTAGAGAGAACAGTTGTGATTCCTGTGCTCCTCAAACACTGTATATGAAATCAAGCCAAGTGCACAGACAGGCCCACGCATGGACACCACCCATGTGCATATATGTGTGTGTTCATGGTTCATGTGGAGGGTATGTATATATTCAGGTGTGCATGTAGGTGGACCAGAGGTCAACTCTGGTGCTATTCCTCAGACATAGTCCACCTAATTTTTTGAGACAGGGTCTTTTGCGGAGACCTGGGATTCTAGTTTGGCTAGGCTGAACGACCAGCAAGCTGCAGCAATCCATCTGTCTCTGCCTCCCGAGCACTGTATGAGCTTGTGCCACCAGGCCCAGCTTCTTATGTGTCTTTAGGAATTAAGTGCAGGTCCTCATGCTTGCATGGCAAGCAGTGTACTGATTGAGCTATCCTCACAGCCCCCAGAAAACCAGATCCGTTTGTGTACATGTCATTAAATATCCCTAGAAGGATCAAGGGATGAAAGTCACCCAAAGTAATTGCTAACTTTGAGGAATTTTGGATGTGTCAAAAGTTTGGAACTCTGTAAACTATGTACATAAAAGCAGGAGAATTTAAAGTTAGATGCAGGGATAGCAGAAGTTGCTAGTCTGAAAACCCAACTGTGAGGTCGCCCTGCGTATGCCCTGGGCTTGTCTCATGCACACTGCGGACCCTGGCCAAGTGTCCTGTAGCACTGCTTGGAACAGTGGGCAGGGGGCGCTGCTGAGTCAGAGCCAACCTGCGGCACGGCAGTCAGTCAAGGAAAGACTCTCACCTGATTCGATTTTGTTAAGTATTTTCCTGGCACACTGCACAAAAGCCTCTTCCACGTTCTCCCCGGTTAGGGCACTTGTTTCCAGGAACATGAGCTCTAAAAGTGACATCACACAAGACACAGGTCATGTTTAGAAGAAAACAGTGATTTTTCAAGCCAACAGTCTACTTAGGACTGTTAATCGATAGGAGGCAGTTCTTCATCTAAACCATCTATTTCTACGACCATAAAAATCAATACGTGTTAATTTTTTATTGTTGTTTTATTACATAGGGTGTCATGTAATCTAGGCTGGTCTGGAACTTGTTATGTAGCTCAGGGTAGCCTCAAACTCTTGATCTTTCCTCTTTTCCCTTGCAGATGTTGGGGTTCTAGGCACGTATCATCACATTTGCTATTTTGTTTTTTAAAAAAGTTATTGGGAGTTTGACCCTTTTGAAGGGTGACCATTGTTTTTGCAATGGTCCTTGATCTAAGAAGACACAGTAAGCATCAGGCTTCTACACGTCCGAGACCACTCCGTCAGTGACAGTGGGAAGGAGCTGGTAGAATGGTGACAGCCTTGGTTTCCTTCCCTAAGTGACCCCCACGCTCTCTGGGGTGCTGTGCTGAACCATCATGCAGCATGAGGGGGTCTCATGTGAATCAATACACCTTTGTCCCCAGAGCAGAGCTGGCCCCAGCCGAGAGCCTGCTTTGCCTTCTCGGGTACACCACGGCCTCCTGACCTCTGGTCTTTACTGAAAGAAGACAGCCCCCTTTCCTGCTAAACAATACTTCCTTGTGAATTGTCCTCCAGTATGTGGCCCATGTCACAGTTACTCTCTTTTTTCTACCTTTTGTCTTTGTAGATGTTTTCTACCTTTTGTCTACATAGTCCTGGCTGACTTTAACTTATGGAAATCTTTCTACCATCCCTGAGTGCTTCAAACCATACCCAACTCATATTTATTTTCTTAGCAGGAACACATCAAGCTGCAAAGAGCCGTTTTATGTCCTAGAGTCCAACCAAATGTGAACATAAGATGATGTTCTAGTCTCAGGTGGCTCTCAAAATTAACGTGTAAGACCAAATTTTATCATATCGTTGTCCATAAAAATCACTAATTTTATGAGGTCATGAGCCTCGCTAGCTGAGCATTGCTTCTGAGTCCCTTTCACTTAGTATGACCTCTTCACCAATTTTGTTGCAAGATCCATAAAAAATTAAGCCACGACTGCTAACATCCAGCAACCTGAAAATCCTTGCAAAAGGCTAACATCAGCACAGAACATGACACTAAAAATATGCTAAATACTCCTAAACTTATGGCAGAGATTCCGCATTGCCTAATATAGTTTCGTCTCGAAACATCATTAGATGTTTTGAACTCAATGTCCTCGAGTCTCAACCTGCCCTGTGAGAAGCTGTAAGGAGAAGCCACTTGCCGTTCTCTTGCGCGAACCTGGAGGCTTCGAGGAAGGTGACTTCTCGGTCGGCATCTAGGTCCTTCTTGTTCCCACAGAGGATGATGACGATGTTCTGACTCGCCAGCATTCGGGCATCTGTTAACCAATTAGTAAGCGCATTGTAGGTTTCTCGGCTGTGTAACATAAGATTGTGGAAATAATACAGGTATTTTATAAAGCCAGCAACTCTTCCCAGCACCCTCACCACACACTGCTTGTTAATACTCCAGGAGGGAAATGGCACCCTCAAAGGGGCTTCAGGAACCCAAATGCCCCATGATATGTTGTGCTTGTGGACTGTGTTTTGTTTTGGTTCCAGAAAAATCAGGCAGTGCGCCAGACATGGTGAGTTCAAAATGAAAGACGCCCCCCATTCACTTCACAAATGCACCAGGGCCAGTGCTGGCATCTGCCACTGAGACTCAATGCCGGTCGGTATCACCTACGGACATGGGTTCCTTAATTCGTAGAAATCTACTGCCAGGGCCTCCTGCTACTAGGAACATGGGGCCAGCCGTGTGCAGGGCCACCTGGCAGCTCCCGACAAGAAGACGGCCTGGCTCTGCCCATCAGGACTGAGTGAGACCTGAGGGTGGGCTCCCACATCTAAAGGCCAGCACATCATCCTGGCAGATAGGGCCCCTTATGGCAGAGGGGAATGAGAGGGGCCCAGCCAGGAAGATGTACCCCCATTAGGAAAGCAGCTCTCAGTAGAGCTCTCTGGATTCCGAGGTCAGTGTATGGATGAGATTTCCTCAAGGGTGGGAGTGTGCCGCAGCCCACGCTGGCCGGTCCTGTGGTCACCAGCCACATGTGGCACAGAGTACTTGAAGTATGGCCAGAGTGGCCTAGGAACAAACTATAGTCTTAAGTTTATATAGTAATACATAGCCAATAACTGATATGAGCACTTTTTACTAGTTAACTTAAACCTCCATAATCTCCTGAGGAGTCCACAGCTGCTACCCTCATCTTATGGCACACAACAGTGAGGTCCTGTGGGCCACTGGCTGGAGTGGGCTGTGCGCCCAAGTGATCCCAGCCCTGAGGTTGCATCGTTGGTCTCAGGCCACTTCTGAGAACACACTGGGCCCTGCCTTGGGGAGCGTGTCCTGCCAGGTAGGGGGGCAGAGAGGCACAGGGCTCCATCCGACACCTCGTAAACATGCATCCGGATGGGGCCAAATAGAGGTTGGGGCGAGAGACTTAAAAAAAAAAAACCCCAACCCCCAGAAATGGCCAAGGGGCTTCCTGTTCAGCCACATTGTCCGTTTGACACAAAACACACCCCAGTGGCATCTTGTCAAGGCCTTGGGGATGCAGGGCGCCCTCTGCGGTGGGGGCTGGAATTACCTGGTGATGTCGTAGACAAGGAGTGCTCCAGCTGCACCTCGATAGTAGCTTCTCGTCACAGACCTGAGAGAAAGACACTGGCTTACTCAACCAGCCAAAGCCTCTCATTACTGTCTCCCCGAGGAAACCCACATTTCCTTAGCGAACCACACGCTTAGTGAACCAATAACTGATGTGAGCACTTTTTGCTAGTTAACTTAAACCTCCATAATCTCTTGAGGAGTCCACAGCTGCTACCCTCATCTTATGGCACACAACAGCTTTGAAAGGGTTATCTGGAGGACACAGGCTATTCTGCTGGAAGTCGTATCCAAGGGATGACAGTGTGTGTGTGTGTGTGTGTGTGTGTCCCCATCCAGGAAAACCAGATCTGAGTGGGTTGCTCCTATGGAAAGACATCTCAGGCTTAGTTGTCGGCTGGGGCGGGGAGGGGGGGTTGCCCCGCGTGGGCATTGGCTATCCAGCAGGCTCCCTATCTGCCATCTTCCCGTGGAAAGCTGTGTGGGAACAGCCTGTACTCCCACCACGGACCTACACTCACCCTGTCCTGCTTATATCTTCTTTTTCCCCTTGTTCTACCTGCTTTGGTTGAAGGCCAGATCTCTAATCAACTTTATATACTTAAGATACTGTTTTTCAGTAATATGTTCTCTTTTCTGCAGTACCAACTTCACTAGTTTTTTTTTTTTTTCCATTAACAGTGTAGCTAAGACCATAGGACCAACATATATCCCCGACTTTATTTAAAATGTGAAAATTTGGCCTGATGAGATGGATCAATGGTAAAGATATTTGCCACAAATACCTAATGATCTGAGCTTGATCCCTGGAATACAAAGGGTGGAAGGAGAGAATTGACTTCCAAAAGTTGTCTTATCTCCACACATACACACAAACACACTAACGAATACATTTTTTAAAAAGTAATTCTGCAGTGTGGATTGGGGGACACTTTCTGAAGTCTTGGAAGCATGACTTGGTGCGCCTCTGCAAAAAGCATGACCAATGCTAACATCTCTTTTCTTAATTTCACCCCTGACAGGATGCTAACTATGGTTTGAAGTGGCCTGGGATCATTTTAGGCACCAGTTGCGGATGTGAGTGTCCTCCAGGATTCACGGTAGCACCAACATGCTCCAGTTAGTGTAAAACAGCAAAACCCCATGAGGTGTTTAAAAATCTCTTTTGGAAGAGAAACACAGAACAGATACAATCCCCCAAGGCACTGCATTATTGCTTTGCCTTGATTTCAGTCTAAAAGCACAATAGCTGGACACGGTACTGTACACCTGCTATCCCAGCACTGAGGAGGCTGAGGCAGGAGGATTATGGTCTTGAAGCCAGCCTGGGCTACCTAGAAAGGTACTGTGTCTCAAAATGAAGAGATGAGAAGGAGAGGAGGAGGAGGAGAAGGAAACTTAGAATGCAAACAAAGACATCCCCGCAGATAACATACATAGAGGGACCACCCCATTAATGGTGATCTGCCACTCTCTGACAGTCTACAATTACCTAGTGATAGCTTTTTGTTCTCTATGCTAGGTCTGTTGGCACTGTCTTTGTGGTAAGAGGTCTGAGAACTGGAGCTTCTAAAGTCAGTGCTGAGACCTACATAGTCAAAGAATCTACCTAAATAGTTCACATTCACTTTTCAAGTATTCTTACTAAGTTAGAGGCAAAGCTACCTGAATCGCTCTTGTCCAGCCGTGTCCCATATCTGTAATTTTACATATTTACCACCAACATTTATTATCTTTGAGCCGAATTCCACTCCTATGGTGTGATTTGAGTCATCTTTGACTAAAAGGAAAAACAAAGAACAAGAAACTGGATTTCAGAAAATGAGGGCAATAGGCTCTCTGATTTAAACAGTAATATTTAGATCAAGGGCATTGTCCATGGAAAATTCACTTGGCTTCAGCCACTGATACACAGCTAAAAGGAACAATACAGCATTTCCCCCACGCCCAGGACCATGCAGTTACTGAAGAGGTTGCCCCGAACCAGAGATACCCAGATGTCCACTCTGAGGACACCCCAGGATGCATTCGGCAGGTGTCATGCAGTGAGGGTGGATAGTTATTCCAAAGTACCAAGCAGAGAAGAGCAAAGAGGCCAGCCAGCAGGCATGGCAGACCCCAAATAGCACCCCAACATGACGGAGTCTGCCTAGAGATTCAGAGGTCAGCTTCCTCTCCTTTCCTGTGTGTATTACAGGTGCGTGGGGTTCATGACTTCCAGCATTGCATGGCAAAAACTAGGGATTGTGGGGGAAATGTGTCCCACCTCTTCTAAACCCTACTGATGAGGTATCTATAAGAGGCATCTGAGATGAAAGGATGTGCTAAAACAAATGCCGCTGGGTCCACCAACTGCCTCAGCATTTTATAACCTGCGACAAAATAAAAGTGATTTAGAAATGGGGTGGCCTAGACAAAGATTCTGCCTTTTCTAGAGCAAGGGACAACAGGTGACCCAGTCATTCCCTGGACAGGCACATGATCAGGTGGGGCCTCCTCCAGCCACACCCCATAAAGCTGACAGGCAAGGCACGGAAGGCATGTAGTGACAATCCAGGTCAATCCTGCTGCTTGTGACCCATCACCTTTCCCCATTGCCTCTGGAAGCCCTTGGGAATTGGAGTGTGCACTCAGCCTTCCTATGCCGTCAAAGATAGAACAATGCCAGTGTCTTGTAAGAAGTTTGAAGTTCATAAAGGGGCATTTTAGATGTGGGAAGGAAGTCTTGTGGGGAGATTCATGCCTGTAATCCCAGCACTTGGGAGACTAAGATAGGAGGATCACCATGAGTTTAAAGCCAGCTTGGGCTACATGTAAGTTCCAGGTCAGTCTGGGTTATGGAGTAAAGACCTGTTCAATAAATAAATAAACAAATAATAAATAAATAAATAGATAGATAGATAGATACATTGATAGATACATAGATTGATAGATAAATAATACTTAAATTAACATGGAAAGAGCAGTTTTATTGTTATCCCATGTTAGAACTTGTGCCAAGCAGATCTGACGGTTCTTTGCTGCTGAAAGGAGAATTGGCAGAGTAAATTCCTAGAATCTTCTTCCTTTTCACAACTATCTCTTCTCCTGCTCTACCCTGCGGTGTTTCACGCACATCTGCTTTAGGTGTACTTCATTAAATCAGCCTTCCTCTGACTGCCCTGAACCATCACCTCATTCTCCACGGTTTGCACTGTAATCACAATTTTGCTTATTCTGGGGAGTTCAGTATCACTAGTCCTCCACGAGCTTCCCACCCTCGTGTATTGTGAAACAAAGATGGAACAGAGATCCACCCTCCCCTTCCCGAATAGTGCTAGGCAACAATAGCCTGTGGGGCTGTGGCCAAGCCCCCTGCCTTGAGCGCCCCTCCCAGGAGCACCTCCTGCCTTTTCCACTCTGCTTCCCAGTCAGTGAAGGATAGGGGCACAGGGCCTCCCGCAGGAGGAAGGCCACCCTGGGCAACAGAGGGCTACCACATGCCCAAGCGCTCTCAAGGTGTAACTGGCTACTCCCTCTGCCAGGGAACGAGCCCCTGAGAACCCTTGTGTTTGCTAGCCAATCCTGTCTCTGAGGTCAGGAACCACACTTTATACCAGGCCTCTATTGAAATGGTTATAAAATTCCATCATTAAAGGTTTAAGAATATAACCTTATGCTACTTAAAAGTTCTTTCAAGCTAGGACTTTTTCTCTCCTGAAAACTGTTTTCTTGTGAGCACAGCTGTGTCTGGAACACACACAGACATACAGGAATGAATGCACGACTTCTGATGCCACTTACATTTTTTTTCAATAAACTGATGAAGTAAGCAAGATTTGCCAGTTCCTGCATTTCCGATAACCAAGAACTTAAACAAGAAATCTGAAAAACAAAGAAAGACTCTGAAAAATAACTTCATAACTGTAACTCACTCTTCCACTGTGGTCATAAAGTTTGATGACGCCTTAGTTGTTAACATTACAGAAGAGGTAACCAAATCCTTTGTGAAAATAGCACGTGTTTACTTACCTTTTCATATTTCCACATTTCTGACATTTTTACATGTGCTGATCCAGAGATTTTTCCCATCATAGGACAATATCTTGACATTGGAAGGTTGAAGATTACTCTTTTTAATTATTTAATTTATTTTAGCTGCATGTGTGTGTGTGTCTTTGCATATCAGAGGGCACTAAATGTGCCCATGGAGGCCCAAAGCTGATTTTGAGTATCATCCTAGATTGTTCTATCTCTTCTTGACTTTGCTCTGGAGTTCCCCAGGTTCTGTCTTCCAGGGCCAAAAATCCAGACTGCTACCATTTCATGTCTGGTGTTTTTAATGTAAGATGTGGGATTTAAACTCAGGTCCTTCTGCTTGTGAGGCAGAGACTTAACCCCTGAGCTATCTCTCCAGCCCTGAAGATTACTCTGAAAATGAATAAAACCCGTCCCAGCTTACCACTATGCAGACAAACATTCACACTCAGTAGCAAGCAGAATTAGCCTAGAAATCTCAGGTACTTGCAGCACAAAAGAAAAGCTTGAAAGTCCTGCTGGTAAGCAAGTGTGAGTTTGCACTTTTCGATCTGTGGGTCACTTCTCATCCTTCCTCTAACTCCTAGGACAGTTTGGGTCAGACTCAGGCTAGGTGTTCAGTGTCTGGCTCTAGTGCAGACTGTCCTTGTTTCTTTATACATAGTAGCCATGTGCCTAATTTGGATTATTTTACTCCTAAGCATGGAAGAATTTATTAATTAATAAAAAATAGCTTCAGAAACTTACTTCTTTCTATTCTGCCTTTGACAACACAATTACTTAATTGCCATTTTTTCTTTCTCTTTCCTTTTTTTTTTTTTTCTTTTTAAAGACAGGGTTGCATGTGCAACCTGTATGGCTTCTGTATGGCTTGAAGTCACACTGTTACGTACTCTCTCTCCTTCTGACCCAAGTCACACCTCACCTGGCCTGACCTGCTGGGAGCTCCACCATATCCCACAACTTTGTCTGTATTCGTGGCTCCCTGCACACCACATCCTCTTCCGGATTAGATGAAGAGCTGTCTGGCCCTGGCTAACTTCCTCCCTTTAGTTAAGCCAGCACACTCGCTGGTGCTTTACCTTACCCACCAGTGACTTCCAAGAGCTGTAATCATCACTCAGTCTCCACGGTTGGTTGTAGGCAATTAACCAGAGAACAGTCCTACTAGAATTGTTTCAGCATTTAAAAACTACCAAGAGTTTTGTGCTTCATACCGCATTAAAAAAAAATCCCTGCCATACCCCATGTTCACAGCAAAGGGGGAAGCAACCCAGTGTCCACCAGAGGATGAAGGACAAACAGGATGACTGTGCACCCACACAATGGAACAGTGCTCGGTTTTTACAAAGAAAGAATTTCTGACATCTGCCATAGCAGGTGGACATTACATCAAGTGACATAAGTCAGTCATAAAAGTCAAACTCTGATGATTCTACTTAAAAGTCTCTACGGTAGACTGAAAGTAGGGTTGGGAGTCACCAGGAGTTAGGGGTAAAAGAGGAAGAGTTATTGTTTTGTGGGCATGAATATCAGGTTGGGAAGATAAGAAGGTTCTAGAGATGGGTGATGTCATCATGTATTAAGAAATGTGAATGTATTCCAGTGAAATATATAGGCAAATTTAAGCTTTTTTTTTTTTTTTTTACTTTACACACATTACAATAAAAAACTAAGCAAGCCAAGCCTAATCATTCTCACCAAAGAGCTTTAATTTTTTAGTTATTTTTTATCTGTGTCTGTATGAGGTACACCTGTATGTGTGAGTGTGTGTGTGTGTGTGTGTGTGTGTGTGTGTGTGTGTTTGCATGTGGATGGGGCACATGTGGATAGATAAACGTACAAGAGTGCACTTGAGTATGTGAGCCTGTGGAGACCCAAGGGTGCTATGGGGAATCATCCTTGATCGCCCTTCCACTGTACTGTTGTGAACATGGGTCTCTAATTAAACTCAGAGCGGCCATTAGAGCTGGTCTTGCTAGCTCCACCTTCCAGGGCTAGAATTACAGGCAGGCTGCCACATCCACCCAGCATTTTTATATGGGATCTGGGGATCTGAACTTTTTGCTTACGAGGAAAGGCGTAAGTCACTGAGCCATCTCTCCCAACCTCACCAAATGCCTTTTAAAACTGAAAGTGGATGGTTAGGATTGCAAGGTTATAGGAAACTGGAATTTTTCAATCTTGTCAATATTCTCTTCCATTAAGAAATAAAGTTTTGGGTTGGAGAGATGGCTCAGGCATTAAGACTCTGCCTCACAAGCAGAAGGGCCTAAGTTTGGATCCCAGATCCTACATAAAAACACCAGGCAGAAATGGTGGTGGCCTGCTTTTAAGGGAGAGCAATTCAGGAAGATTCCTAATGCACACAGGCACATACACACACCAAAAAAAAAAAAAAGGAAGAAAGGTAGATAACAAATATTGGTCTATCACTGCTCTAAAAGGGAGAGGGGAAGGGTAGACGGGAGAGAAAAGAGAAAGAGAATGAGAATGAGTAAAAGTGGCTGGCAATATGCTGGTAAAAGAATCTCAGCAAAGAAGGTTTTGCAAAACACAACTTAAAGATGTCATTATTTCTACACACAGAATACAGGAAATTATTCTGGACCCTGATCTCATGTGTCTGGGCGTGGACTTTGGCATGTCTTTGCCTCCACAGATCATTGCCTTCACAGACCATTGCCACACCTGGCCAGAGGCCACCCACCTCGCCACATTAGACCGAGAAAGAACAATTGAGCTGCATGGCCTCTCTCTAGGAAAACCTGGACATCCTCGAACACATGCTTCATAGTTGAACCCTGAAGCTCACAAAGGTAAGAGCTTATAAATGGAAATACTTTTTGTTTGCAAACTACTTTTGGCCAAATATCTGAAGACAGCTGAGCTTTTAGGAAAGTACAGGTGTCTGTCTGTGGCCTTGGGGAGCCCTTACCTGTCACCATGTGGACTGGCAGGAGTGTATCCACATGGAAGAGAGCAGAGCTGCCCGAGCTCTCCCGGACCTGGGTGTGGAGCTTAAAGGTGGCTGGCAAAGCCTACTGAGTACTAGCGCAGCCTCTCAGGAGGACAGAAACCTTCTCCCTTGAAGAGGAATTATGAACTGGTATTGTAATTATGGATAATAAACTTCATGTCAGGAAAGCAACAGTAAAATGCCTCAAAAAATGAATGTCTGCAAGCAACAGTGCAAATCACTCTAAAAGGACACCCCTAGCCTCAGGCCTATGGGGTCCCACATACAGTCCTCTGAAATGAGCTCACAACTTGAAACTCCAAAACACCCAAAGTAATGACCCACCATAAGGACGGTCACAGGAGATACTGCTGGTGATCCCGATTAGTCCCTAGATTAGTGAGTTCACAGACGGGAGCTGGAGAGAAGGAGGAAGTGAGCCTCAGGGCTCTTGGACCCGACCTTCAGGACCTGCTGAGGAGCAGCTGCTCAGGATGCCTTCGGGATGATCGATACCAGCAGAATGGAGTTAAAATGAGAAAGAACAGGAAGTTTGAAAGAACAGGTAGATTATTCGAGTCTAGATGGCCTAGGAAGAGAGTTACAGCCATTAAAAACAAGTTCTTCTGGACCTGGTGGCACAAGCCTGTCATCTCAGGTACCCAGGAGGCCGAGGCAAGAGATCACCAGATCCAGGTGAGTTCAAGCCCAGCCTAGGAAGCACAAAATGAAGGAGAAAATGAGTTGAGTTGGAGAAACTGGAAGAAAATTACCAGCACTCAGCACATGATGTCACAGAGAACAGTGAAAGGGAAACTTAACATTCTAAGAGAATGGGGTAGAGGGCTTTACAGATTCAAAACGAAGGAACCATCCAGGTATGAGGTGTGAGAAAGGAGAGGGTTCACTTCGTCTAGTAAAATGGCAACAGCAGACGTGACATGTTGCACACACCAGTCTACGGTGATTACCAGGAAGCTGCAAGGAGACATCCAAGGAACATGAAGTGAAATTGGCTCTCGGGGCAGAGGCAGGAAGATCAGGAGGTCAAGTCCATGTTCATCAATGTTGTAAATTTGAGGCTCTGTGTCAAAACTAAGAACCACAACCCAAATCCAACCAACTGGTTTAATAACCAACCAGAGGAAAGAGAGAAGTGAAGGAGGAGAGGCAAGGAGAAGAGAAGAGAGAGGAAACCTAAAAGGATTGGAGTAGCACCCCAGGAGTTCTGTGTTATGGATTTTATGGAAATTTTATGAATACTTATGAGGTGGTGGTGTATTTATTGTGGTAAGGTGGCCCTTTTCCCTCCTAAATCATGGTGGGGTGAATCTCCTTTTTTAGAATATTTCTTTCTTGGATCCTTTCAAAAAGTGTGTGTGTGTGTGTGTGTGTGTGTGTGTGTGTGTGTGTGCATGCATACGTGCACATGCAAGTTAAGTTTTGCCTCTGTCCCCTTCTCTACCTACAAAGCTCTCTGTCCCACTGCAGGAGGTCTAGCAGAGGACAGGACCCAGATTTTGCATGTATCCTAGAAGTAAAGAGATGACAGAGATGGCAAGCGAAGGCCCGGGGGAATCTGGAAAGGAGGCAAAACATCACCCAGTGAGGAGCTGGGAGTTTTCGTGCTAGAAGGGATGTGGTCACAGTGATGGACGGGGAAAGAAGATGCCCAGGGGCTGAGGTTGATGGGACTCTGCACCATTGCTGCAGGTACCAGATCAGTCAGGAGTTGGGGATGCTCAGAAGACTGTCGATGGCTAGTCCCAAGGTCACCGGCTGGTGGTGCCCTCCTAGGCTGAACAGAAGTCAGCTGATAGTGCAGGACACAGAGAGAGAAGCCTGATTACAACAGCTGTTCTCAATCAAGTACATATTTTGGATGTATTAAAGAGTAGGATTTTGAATTTAATTAGATTTATAGAAGAATGAAGCCTGACACACACTTAAAGAAACAAGGGTAACTAGTTTGTCCAGATGTTTTGCAGAATATTTCAATTAGAGAGACAGAAGGGTAAGAGAGGGATGGAGGAATTTGAACTTGGGTGTAAGTTCAGCTTCTGAACTTGTGGTCCTCTTGCCTCTGCTTCTAAGTGCCAGGATTACCAGACACCATCACACCTGGCTTCAACAGTTAACCTGATTTGCAGTTGATCTTAAAGGGCCTTCTTGCTGCACCAGGACATGGTGGAAGGGCAGATGAGTATGTTAGCTGAGCTTTCCCTTTATTGGCCAGAGTCAACTAGCCACTCTGAAGACAGAGACTTGATCCTCATCTTTTTGTTTGTTTGTTGTATGTGTGCACGTGTGTGTGCGTGCGTGCGTGTGTGCGTGTGTGCCTGTGAAGAGCCAAGGGCGACACTTCGGAATCACCCTGGATTGTTCTATCTCTTATTTGCTTTGCTCTGGAGTTTCCCAGGCTTTGCCTTCCAGGACCAGAAGTGAGGGCACTGCCACTTCCACTTGACATTTTTTTACGTGGGATCCAGGGGCTTAATCCCTGAGCCATCTTGAAGATGATCCCATCTCATAATGCTATGGTGATGACAGCTAAGTTTCGACATGAGTGCTGGGGGAAAGGTGGCCCATCAATAAAACACTGACCCATCAGCAGTGGCGGCGGCAGCAGCGCCATGCAGGTGGACAGTGTATGTGATGCAGTGTTGGGCCCTGGCGACAACATTGTGTGAATGTGATGATGACCTGCCAGCAATTGCAGCCTTTCTCCTTCCCTCAAGCCTCAATTGACCCTGTGTCCAGAAACAGATTGTGGCTATGTGTGGAGCAGCGCAAGACAACAGGATCTGGTCACATAAACAGGGCACGGAGAGCCAGTTTTGGTCACCTCTACCTGCTGGTGGGGTCTACCTCACAGTGGGCATGAGGCCCAGCGCTAGTGATCTGGGCCTGTTCCCCTCCATCTGTAAGTAAGGGTAGCCCTCCAACAGGCACACACCTGCAACTCAAACAGGAAGGGTGCTTGGTACAACAGTGGGCACAAGAGTGTCAGTAGCTCCAGACAGACTTCATCAGAGTGCATCCAAGGTTTCTATCTGAAGCTGAGGCTCCACAATACTATATATATATAGTCCATTCGTGGGCAATTGTAACCAAGGAATAGGAACCGTATTTCTGAGGAACACACCAGAACACTGGTAATGATTTCATGACCTCGAATTTAAATTTAAGGTAACTTATTTTACAATGATACATGGTGGTCTATATCACCAGTACAATTTATCAATATCACGTCCCTAGGATTTCAATACAGAAAATAATCCAGAATGTGACTTCATTGTTATAAAAATTGGCAACAGGCACTGTCTTAATTTATTTATATGTTGTTTTGGTTTGATTTTAGAGAGAGGGCCTCACGTAGCTCAGCTGGCCTTGAATCCTGATCCTCCTGCTTTTACTGCCAAGTGTTGGGTCACAGGTAGGTTGCACTAACCCTGGGTATATGCACACGGTTATGATGAAATTACTTAGGGTCCTGTTATAAAAGGGGGCGAAGAGCAACAGCTTTCAAATACCCACCCTCAGTTTTTACAGATTTTGTCACAAAGTAGCCTTAAAAAGAAATGCCAGTCTTAAAAATGTCAAATGACTTATAGGCTGACAGACAATGAGGGCTAAAATCAAATGCAAGTTATCTGCAAAGCAGCAAGAGATGGGGTCTTTCATAGCAGCCACAGACCCCGCTCCTTCCTGGGACAACGGCTCGTCTCTCACTTGGGAGCATAGGGGAGGCAGAGTCAAAGTAAATCGTGATCAGAATGAGCATGATCCTAGAGCAGGGACGTTCATTCTGCAAACATTTGCTTGGAACTATGAAGCTGATTTCTCAGTGACTCTACACTGAGCCGACAGGAAGAGGCACCTCTGCCGGGACCCCAAGCAGAGGTCTGGGCACTGCTTAGCT
This sequence comes from Typhlomys cinereus, assembly GCA_023101885.1. Lineage (NCBI taxonomy): Eukaryota > Metazoa > Chordata > Mammalia > Rodentia > Platacanthomyidae > Typhlomys > Typhlomys cinereus. The sequence continues at coordinate 5,131,424 of JALPQD010000140.1, read as the reverse complement.
TCCACCTGACCACCATGTTCTCTTCAGGTGCAGATTCAAGTCTGGCGCAGCTGCAGAACCGGGTCCTTCTATGCTCCGCTGTAAGGCTTCAGATCTGGGTTCTTGGTGGGGATGGTTGTTTTCCCTGTTTCCCAGCTCTGTGAGGTCCCATGTGACCTCTTCAGCCCAGGCAATAAGACAGTTGGATTGGAGTCGCATTTCACTAGCACAATGGAACTGTTTGATTTCTACCATAAGGAAAATAATAAAACTAGGTCGCCAATTCAAATTTTCTATTTATTTTGGTCTTTGTTTCATATTTTCCTACTGAAAATAAAATCATCACCTCTCAGATGGATTCACATCAAAGTATGTTTTCATGAGCTGTGCCCAGGACTGTTCAGAGGACAGGATGAGAGGTCTGTGGGGCTGTCCTTTGCTCCTAAAGACAAGAACTTACCTTCTAGCCCTAAAATTTCTGCTTTGATCACAAGCAAGCACGGCTGGTGTGGGCAGGTGAACCAGAGGACAATGGGGGCACTGAACGCGAACCTATATGTGTGTGTGTGTGTGTGTGTGTGTGTGTGTGTATATATATATATATATATTTCCGGTTATGGCAATTTTATTCTTAAGTCTCCAATTTTCTGAGTGATTAAAAATTTATATTTGAAAGGAAAATGATAAACATCTCTCTAAAATAGATCTTGTATTCATAATTTATTAGCACTTTATGAATAGTTCTGTTCTTCCCCCATTCAAACATCACTCACTCCTTAAATGCCAAAACAAACAGTATCCGTGAGCAGAGAATGAGCACAAGACTCTGGACACACATGTTTGCACTCAAGCTGTCAGGACTCAGCTGTGTGGTGTGGGGTGGAACCATTTGGCTACAGCTATGGGGCACAAATTTTCAGGGGTCACATTCACTGTTACCATGCGTTTATTTGTATTGACCAAATTGCTCAACATAAACTACCCTTTGAACACTTAGACAGGCTTCGAAGGAGGAAAAAGTGTAGGTTAACAATGCTTATTTACTTATGTTCTTGCTATGATATGACACCTTCTATTTTGTTTTCTTTTACATTTATTTAGTGTGTATGTGTGTGTGTGTGTGTGTATACCACAGCACATTTATGTGAAAGTCAGAGGACAATCGAGGCATGAGCCACTCTAACTGGTTCTACCCTTTAAATAACAGTACCCTGTACATCATTTTCAATTTTACTTCATAGTCAGCATCACTGAATAGCAAGGGCTGAATAACCTTCAAATGCACAGAATATGATCTTTCACTAAGCGAGACAGCACCAAGGAGAATGGTGCTCAAAGGAGAATGCTATGCTTGGATTATGGCTTCTCCTCCCCAAGCTCACGATGAAATTTGGTCCTGCAATGTGTTTGAGAAGCAGTGGGAGCTTCCAGGGCAACAGAGCAAGTATCCACTCTCTGTTCTACAATACTGAATTTTAAAAAGAATTCTGTTATAATTCTTTACAAAGTAGCTTGAAATGAGAAATTCTTAAAAAAAAATAGCATAATCCTTAATAGAAGAAATGTCACACTGGAACAAAAGAAGAATTTATGCTTACATGAAATTGCTTTTTGAAGAGCTTGGACAGCACTGAAAAATCATCATTTTCCTGTGATGCTGTGATGTAAGTTACTCATCCTCCAAACCCCAACATAGACTTCCCAAGCCCCTTCCAGGTGAACCTTGTTCAGAGTCCTGTGAGTCCTGCCATGGCTGCACAAGAGCCTGCTGACTAGAAGATGCAACATCTGTGGATGCCACATGTGTGTCCTATGGGGACTCAGCCTCCCCGCCCCTCCTCGGGTAAGCAGCCACATGAACCCCGTGCAGAAGACATCTTGAAGAGCAACAATCTGTTGGACTCAGGAGCCAAGGGTGAAGAAGTTAATGAACACTTTCTCCTAGACAGATGTGCGCATTGGGAGCCTGGAGAGAAGGAGTGGGTTTGTGACACAGTTTGGGTCCTCTGTAGTTGGGCAGTTGGAAAAGAAGATCCTTAGCTTGGTTGAATGGTGGAGCTAGAAACACCCACTCAGGAGGCATCCCAGAATCAGAGGTCGGGTTATAGGCTTTACCACTCCAATGACTAAGAGGGAGTGAACTTTTTCTACCAGACATGAGCTATGTTACAATACAGTGCACATCCACTGGAATGTTCAAACACAGTTCCTGGGCCCACAGCACTGAATACTGGTAGCTTCAGGTACAGGTCTCTGACTCCCCCATGAGTAACACAAGCTCAGGGCACTGACTCTTCAAGCACAGGCACATGTCCTTGGACCTTGATCCTTCCTTTTTTCAAACTTAAACTGTGTGTATGTGTGTGCGTGTGGACATGTGTGTAAGAGGGCACTTGAGTGTGTGTGCCCGTGGAGGCCAAAGGGTGACACTGGAATTATCTTGGATTGCTTTACCTCCTTATTGTTTTGCTTTGGGGTTCCCCAGGCTCCCCTGAATTGCAGGCCCTTGCTGTACCTGCCCGGCATTTTAATGTGGGATCTGGAGATCTGAACTCAGGTCTTTTTTTTTTTTTTTTATTTTCTGTGTGTTAAGGACCAAGGATGACTTTGGGAATCATTTTGGATTGCTTCTACCTCCTTTTTGCTTCACTCTGGGATTTCCCAGGCTCTGCCCACCAGAGCAGCAACAGAGGCTGCTGGTGATTCCGACTGGCATTTTTAACTTGGGACCTGGGATTCAAACTGAGGACCATCTGCTTACATCTCCAGCCCCCAAACCCCAGTCTTTTTTTCTTGAGAGGCAAAGTATTTAACAACCCTGAGCTATCTTCCCGATCCTAAACCTAATTTTAAAAATATTTATTATTTGTGTGTCTGTGCATGTTTGTGCATTGTGATCCCTGTGTGCAAGAGAAAGGGTAAGTTTTAGGGGTCAGTTCTCCTTCCACCACCCGGGTTGCAGTGATCAAACTCAGGTTTCCAGGGTTGTGTAGCAAGTGCCTTACCGGCTGAGCCGTATCACCAGCCCAGTTTTTTGAGATGCGGTGTGTCCAGGGATGACCTTGAACTCTGATCCTCCTGCCCCACCTCCGAGGTGAGATTGTGAGTGTGCTCACCAGTTTTCAGTGAGTAAGAAAAGAAAAATACAAAAGTAGAAACACATAAACTTATTCAAACACCTGTTTTTCTGAGATGCCATTCCTTCCTTTGTGACAGTTACTTTTGTCACCTGTCTGATTTCCCTAATAGCAAATCATTGAAACGCAACGTCTTGACTTGGGTTGTCTGCCTCATGCAAATTGCCCCGTGAAGCTTAAGTTTCTTTGGGAACCATCTCTTGATGCCATGAGCTCATGGGTTGGTGTCCTAGGGCTTAGGTCTCAAAGTGCCCCGAGTCAGCTGGCTCAACACAGCAAGGTTCGCTCTCTGACAGATACACCGAACTCCAGCGTGGAGTTCCTTCCTGCCTCTTCCTAATGTCCAGTGGTTACCAGATGTCTTTGGGGAGCCTTGTCTGAGTGCTGGATCGTGAAAGCTTGTGGTCCTTGCCACAGCACATCCTCTCTGCATGTGCTTGTGGCCACACTGGACACAGTCACTAAATTTCAAGGGCATATTACTCCAGTATGACTTTGTCTTCACTAATAACTTCAGCAAAGATCCTACTTCCAGGTAGGTCCCAGGTCCCAGGTGACGCTGGAATGTAACTTCAATCCACACATACTACAAGGATACATGTTCAACGAAAAGCACTTGGATAATCTCAACATATGTTAAATGCTATAACGTCATGTTGTCTACAAAGTGAAACTGCTGTGAGCATGTGTGATAAAAATGAGCACAAGGCCAATGACAATACAGTACTAGCTCAGAGGCTGTTCCCTAGAACATGCTTGAACGCCCAGCTCAGTTTTCACTGACTCTTCCTCAGCACAGGAACTTTAAAAGCTCCTGGTCTTTCCCCTCACATACACTGCTTGGCTCTTTCTGTGCCTCTCTATCTGGTGTCAGGCACTTGTAAGGACAACGCTTGAGTTGTCATGCCTCAGGTCACTGATGTGAGTCCTGGGGAGGGGGTTCAGGCAACACTGTTGAACACGAGTGTGTGATGCTGTGGCTCTAACAATAACTGGAGGACCTCCTTCAGGTTAGTGATACTCAATAGTGACCAAAATACCTGAGAGAACTTAAGGATTTATTTTGTTCACAGCTTTGGAGGAGTCTGTCCATCACAGTGCAAAGTGATAGTAGGGCAGAGCAGCTTGTATCTTGGAAGCCAGAAAGCAAAATGCATGTAGGATGGGGAGGGGGCAAGAGATAGTCTCAAGGACACGCCCAGTAACCTGGTTCCTGTAATCTTCCACCATCTGCCAGTAATGGCATCAGATCACGAATCCACGGGGATTCGTCCATGATTAGGTCCTCATCCTTGTGGCTTGTCTGCCACCACATATACACTCTTACCGGGAGTGCTTCATCTCCTCGGAGACTCTCCTAACCAAGTAGACAGAACTAATGACCACAGACTTCTACCTGAAGCCTACTTGTTTAGCAGTTCAATTCATGGTATATTATGCAACCTAAAGCCCAGTAGCACGTGGCTATGGGCTTCAGAGCGAGGCGTGCTGGACACCACTCAGCTCGTGCAAGAAGAGTAAGTGTTCTGTCACTGCTGGCAGCTCCCCAGCGGAGCCACGAGCGCTGGCTCCGTGTTCTTCCTCACACCCCCACCGGGCTGCACACAGTCTCCTTTCAGAGAAGAAACAAAACCAGCCCAGAGCACAAGGAACTTAAAGGTTAGACAAACATTCCGACACTGGCAAGAGGCAAACACATGTCCAAAGGAGAGGACCTGGTTGTTTTATTTTGGGGGAACAATACTGTGCAAATACAGATGATGATAGGTAAAGGTGACAGTTCAGCCTTGGTTTGGAGTGACTTTTGTTGTAGGCTGGCAACCTTGGGACCACTCTTGGCTCTTTCCAAAGCTAAAATTACATTGATTAGTTTCTATTTATTTTATTAGTTTCCTTTAATGTCCTCTACTAAAGAAAAGACTAAATTAGACTTAGTGAAAAATGAAAACCAAGCCCATGACAGCTGTGGAGCCTGTATTGGGTCTGCACAGGAAAGGGCCCAGGAGTCAGGAGCCTGTTCAGCTATCAATAGGATACAAAACAAAACCAAAAGTCATGGATTTGGAAAAGGGACTGGTAGGGAAAGGGACTGATAGGGACAGATGGGGATAAAGTAGGTAGAGGGAGAGAATTCATTATACATGTAGAAAATGATCAGGAAAAATCTATAATCAGAAAAAAATCAGAAAAAATATAAAATATTGGATATGACAGCACACACCAGTGATCTCAGCATTTGTTTGCCACCAATGTGGAGGGCAGTTTGGGTCATATAGTGAATTCCAGGTCATTGAAGGTTACACATTCTAGTAAGGCTTGCCTCAAAAGCAAAGACAGTAACAAACAAATGTAACAAACCAGGGTTGGGGCTGGGGCTCAGTTAGTAGACTTTTTTTGTCTAGCATACAGAAAGCTCTGGATTCAGTCCCCAGCTCCTCATAACCTGGGTATGGTGGTGCACACCTATAATCCTAGTGCTGGAAAGTAAAGGTTATCCTTGACCGCTAGCAAGTTCAAGGCCAGCCTGGGCTGCATTGAAACCTTTTCTCAAAAATAAAAGTAAATAATGGGGCTGGAGAAATGGCTCAGGGGTTAAGATGCTGCCTCACAAGCACAAGGTCCTGAGTTTGGATCCCAGATCCCATATAAAAACGCTAGGCAGAAACAGCCTGAACTTCCAACACTGGTGAAGAAACTCCAGATCAAAGCAAAAAGCAGATAAAAGCAATCCAGGATGATTCCTGAAGTCACTCTTGGTCCTCCACAGAAACACACTGTGCCCTCTGCTCACACACACACACACACACACACACACACACTCTAAAGTTAAAAAAATAAAAGAAATAAATATAAAGATATTTGGAAGGTGCCCCGAAATGATACATACATATGTATTACATACATATAAACACTTAAATTTTGAGACAGACCTCAGGCATTGCAGCCTGGCATTGAATTTACCATGTAGCAGAGGATGAACTTTCCTGTCTTCGTGCTTCCATCCTCTCAGGATGCCAGGATTACAGGTGTGTTTTGCCAAGTGGTTCTGGGAACTGAACTCAAAGCTTCATGCACAGTAGGCAGTACTCCACCAACTAAGCCACAATCTCCAGCCATACATAGCGGCAGTGGGGATTGAACCTCAGGCCTCACAAAGGTTAGGCAAGAATTCTACCAGTGGGGTGTATTTCTGGCCCTCGAAATAAAAACATTTAAAGTCAGGCCTCCTAATCAGAGTTTAAACAGTGGTCTGCAATGAACAAAGCTTAGAAGAATGCATCTGAGGTGAAACAGGGGTGATGGTCTTCAGTGTCGCTATTTTCTCTAAAAGCTGAAAACTGTCTCCAAGCTCTTTTGCTCCCGACTGACTGACCATGAAGCCTATGAGGCTGTCTCCATGAACTCTCCACTCTTCTTAGGGGTCCTTACCCAAGTGAAAAAAAAAAAACAAAACTAATGTGCAGAAATGAAATGACAAGCAGCTAGAGAACATGTTTTGCTGGTTACAGTTGTGATTGTGGTTCTTTGTGGAAGGGCCAATCTTGCGTAGGCCACTAGCAATCCAGACAAAGCCAGTGGTTCCCTGGAGAATGTCCTAAGCTTGAAGGGACAAATGTCATGCCCCAGTGCCACAAGAGAAGGCAGGGTCAGTGCAGGAGGACAGCAGACCAGGATGCTGTGTGCCCCAGAAGATTCCCTATGCAGAGTCTCTTCCTTTCAAAGTCTAAATCTCCAAGGCTCCTCTGGTACCTTTCCACCCTCCCTGGTGAGGTGCCCAAACCACATTCCCCAAGGCTTGGACCCCAGTTCTGTCTGTCTGCTTGACCATCCCTCATTTTGGATCAGCTATTTTTCATACACTTGCCCAGATTTTGTTTCTTCAGAACTGGACACACATGAGGGTCATGACTAGATTAAGTCTACTCCCCACCGAACTGCAAATTCCACAAGGCCCAGATTGTTCTCTGTGGTACTTCTAGTGCTTGGAGTCTTTCTGGCAGGAACCCAGACCCACTGTGTGGCAGAACAAAGGGGGTGATCTGGCCTGAGACCAAGCTTTCACATGTGATTTCCTTCGTGGGACCAACAAACTCAAAGTCGAAGTCTCAATTAGGAACTGGCAGACAGCAATAAACCATGAAACACAGATGTTTAGTCTGGTGGGGAGAGAAAGCATCCCAGCATATATGTATGGTTAGGGAACGCTTTCGCCCAACACATCCACATTGGGTATGAAAAGACAGGCCTCCAGGACCAAGGCCTATGGTCGTGAAAAGGAAATGTGTTTATAAATAGTCATAAAGCAACCCAGAAGAAGGGAGAGAGCAGGGAAAGAATAGAGGAGTCCAGAGGTCTCCAGAAAGGAGACTACACCATCTAAAACTCATTGTAATCACAAAACAAAGAAAGGAATTCCAATCAGAAGAGGCTTACAGTAAAAGCCAAGGGCCCCCAAATGCAAGTGTGAATGCTGCAGAGAAGGGTGCGAGGTGGGAGAATCAATGTCAAATTGACTCCCCAAACCTTGAGCTACTCAAGCCAGGTAGAACAACGTGTGCGCGAGTGGAAGCCAGGTCAGAAGGAAGGAACTTGAAGAGTGACCCATCCCTGCACTGAAGAGCGAGGGCGGGGCACCCCCATCCGAGACCACGGCCCCAAGATTCCCAATGCCAGCCTGCCCTGATAAGTAGAGATTCTCGCAATCCTTGCTTGTCTCGGATACGCTAAGAGTCTCAAGATTTCGCCTGTTCCCCGAAACCCTGAAATCCTCAAGATCTGAGACCCTAACACTCTGAGACTCTGCCCAGATGAGCACCCCGAGATTCTTAAGCTCTCCGCCCAGCCACCGATAGTCGAGATTCTAGAGATACCCGCCAGGGAGATCCTGGACGGGGTCCCCTGTATCTCCGACCCCTAGATCCACCCCCCGCGCCGCCGCCGGTGCAGCCGGACGCGGGCACGCGCGCCGTACCGTAGGTCTCGGACATGGCAGTCTGCGCCATCCTGCAGCCGCAGCTCCGCGAGATCCGTCCGCGCGTCTCGGAGAGCAAGGAAACCCAGCGGCGAGGGCCGGGCGCGGGCCCACCGCAAGCAGCCGCCGGCGAGGCCCAGAGGGACGAGGCTTCGCGCACGCGCACGCCTGCCAAGGGCGGGCCCAGGCGCGAAGGAGGAGCAGGGCGAGGGGAGGGACAGCAGGCGGAGGGAGGGGCAAGCAGGGTGCAAAGAAAAGGGGCAGGGCGGTCCTCGGAAAAGGAACAAGAAAGGGAAGGGAAAGGCGGGGCCAGCGAGGAGGAGGGGAGGCTGGAGGAGGGGAGGCTGGGCGAGGGTGAGGGAGGAGAGGCGGGGCTGGGCAGGGGCGCGTGCCCCAGGTGGCGCTCCCAGGGCACTCTGCAGCATGCACACGAGTCGTGGTCACGGGCTCAAGCTCCCGATTGCCCTTAGGGCTCACGCCATACCTGGCTAAGTGGACGGGAGGCCGCCCCGAGGCTCGCGGCAGGTTCACCTGCAGGAAACCAAGCTTGCAAACCAGGCCCCGGCTCCGCAGCCAGCAGGTATTCAAGGTTCGGGCGCCGCGCACCGCTGTCGTGGATTGTGATTCAATGGCGATGTGGGGGCCTGACCCTTGGTTGCTGGCTAAGGAGTCCGTGTGTTTGGTTTAGAGAACAATGAAGATTGAAAGAAAGAAACAGGTTGGGTTAACACTGGAAAATAAATTCTAGCTGGAAATTAGGCTCGCCTGAGCAGATCGGGGTTCAAGACTATCTTGAAAGAACAGCATACAGAAAGTACACTTACCCTAACTCCTTAGAGGCCTGGACCTTGTAATCCTAGTATTCAGGAGGCAGAGGCAGGAGGATTTCTTTGAATTCAAGACCTGCTTGGACTTACATAGCAAGAGACTTTACCTCAAAAAGAAAGAAGAAATGTGATTGTTATATAGAGACATTTTTCTATTTCAAGTAAAAATGTTAAAAATTCAGCGAACCATGCTTCGTGACCTCTCTCAGCTACCTGTAGTTATCTGAGAACCTCACAAACATGCTTTAACTTCTTTGAGATTTAATACTCTAAAGGTCCCTTTTACCCTTAAAACCTCTATTTTTACCTTAGCCTGTAATCCTGTCTAGTGCAGCTCAGACAACACCCTATGATCTCTTATACCAAAAAAAAAAAAGTGCCAACAAAATTGCCAGGTGTGGCACATGCTTATAATCCTAGTATTCAAGTAGCGGAGGCAGGAGGATTGAAAGTTAAGGTCAGTCTGAGCTACATGTGATTTTCTCAAAAAGGAGGATTTGGGGAGCTGCCTCGGTTGGTTAAGTGCTTTTAGCACAAGCACAAGGAGTGAGTTTGGATCTCTGGGGTCCACATAACATGCCTTTACGTATGAATCTGTCTTCCCAGTGGTGGGAGGTAGAGACAGGAAGGTTCCTGACATGATGGCTGAATTGGTGAGCTCTAGGTTCAGTGAGACCCTGTTTCAAAAATAAGGGAGAGACTGGTAGAGGAAGAAGAAACCTGATGTTGACCTCTGGCATGTGTATTTGCATAAAAACAAATGTGTAAACACATATATCACATGAATCAATAACAAAACCTAAAATCACATATATAGCTATTGTTAACACATATTGGACCTTTTTTAATTTTTATTTTTTCGAGATAGGGTCTCAGGTAACCTAGCTTTGCAGCTGAAGGTAACCTTGGACTTCTGGTCTTTCCGCCATCACTTCCCAAGAGACAAGCAGGTTTACATCACTATGCCCACTTATGTGGTGCTGGGCAGTAAACCAGGGCTGGCTGTGTGCATGCTAGGCGAGCACTCTAACAGCTGCATTCTCTTTTTTGAGAAGTTTCACCCACGTCTTGGGTATATATTGCCTTTTTTCCTATGTCTCTAGCCTGTGCTAAAATCTGTATTAGAACCTTTTCTTCAATTCTAACTTTGCTTCTTATTGACCTGTCCTGAAATTCCTTTCTGTTGTATAGTCAAGAATCCTGTCATCCCTGAGTGGCGGTCTGTGAGAATTTCCCCAGCTGCTACAGGTTGCAAAGTGGAGCTGTGGCGCTCCTGTTCCCTGACACTTTATTGACAGCAAAGGAATATCCTTGTGACTGAAATGCTGTGGGAGATGCTATTTCCTAGAATTTTTTGTATCTACCTCTGCTTTCAAAATTCAGATACGTTGTTGTTTTCTTTCTTCTTTCCTTTTCCTCTCATCCTCTTTTTTTTGCTTTGTTTTTTGATACAAAGTCTCATTATGTAGCTGAGGTTGGCCTCCAACTCAGTAAATTAACACAACCTGGTCTTATGACAATCTTCCTGCCTAGGTCTCCAAGTGCTGCATTATATGTGTGCCACCTACCTATTTTTCAAGCCGACCCAGCTGCTTCTGATTAAACCATCTCAGAGCAAGGGCAGTGGTCTGTGATAGATATAGGGGTCAGCAGTTACATGCTGAGCTTTGGGCACATCTATGAAGAATTGATAGTTGGAACCAGCCCTAAGCAAATCTGCAGGAGATTGTCTAATTGATGTGGAAAGACCCAGCTCACAGGGGCGGGGGATAGGGGTGGGGGATAAGGGTGGGGTTATTCCTTGGATAGGTGGATAAAATGGAGAGACGTGGTTCAGTAAGTTGAAATACTTCAGCTTTCTTGGACAATCTGGGAAGTGAAGTATGCTCTTTCTCACCAAAGGATGTAGTATGGCCAGTTTCCTTGGCTCTCAGAGCTCTACTATCAAACTGTAGCAAGAGCTACAACCCCTTGTTCATGTGACTTGTTTGGTCATGAATTTCTCTGCATAATTGCAACAGTGATCACAGGACCAGAAAGAAGCAATGTCACCTGAGATTAGTGTCATTTTTTTATTCAATTGTGCGTGTGTGTGTGTGTATATATGTATGTGTGTGTGTGTGTGTGTGTGTGTGTAGAACCACGGACGAATTCGGGAACCATGGACCGCCTCCACCTCCTCCTTGCTTACTCTGCCCTGGGATTCACAGGCTCTGCCCTACCGGGACCAGAAACGCAGGCTGCCCCTGCTTCCGCCGGTATCTATACGTGGGGTTTAGGATCTGAACTCAGGACCTTCCACCTGCAAGGCAGAGGCTTAACCCCTGACCCACCTCTCCAGCCCCAGATTAGTGTCATTTTAAATCTAAATATCTTTTCTGCCACAGGCTGCTATGTATACAGAGCTACATCACTAGACGCAGAGCTGAATTGTTTGCTGATGGAAACGGGACCCCAAAATCTCAGAAACCTACTCAGGATGGCAGAAGTGAACATGTTTTCATTTCAAAGATATGGATTTTTTTTTGTTGTTGCTTCATAAGACTTAAAGACTTCAGAAAATGTTACCATTTGGGGAGTTGGGGAACAAAGTAAAACCCTGAGATCCTTCTGTTCATAAGGGTGAAATTCACATCAAAAATAGAACAGGAGACATACCAGACTGGGATTCAGAGCAAAACCTTGAATGAAATGTGTGTTCTTGCGTCTCAGCAAGTTGGGTCTGAGAAGAAGTCAACATTTCCTAGTACTCTGGGGATTGCTGTAATTGTGAGGAGCTGTCGGCTTTCCTGGAAGGGAAATTTTCTTCAAAGCAGGTTTGTGGCAGGCTGTAAACAGGTCCAGGAACAGGGGGATCTAAATTAGATGCACCTGGAACTTTGCTTCTGTTTTCCTGGCAGTGCCCGAGTACATGAAAGTGCCTCAGATTTTGTGACAACGAGATGCTTTTGCTTGGAGATGTGGGTCCTTGGTGAAGGGCCCTGGTTACATCCTCAGTGGCATAGGGACTTTCCTCCATAATTGCAGTTGAGGACTATGTGCTGTGTCCAATGCTAGTGGGTGTAGGAATACCTGGGTGCTGCCTGGAGACGGAGCTGTAGAAGTTTGAACAGTTCATAGCCAGACAGTTGAAATCTGTTATATGGATTCGTGTCTTTAAGTGAGAAGAGACTTTGGAGGCCAAGACCTGTCTACCTTCCACCATCAAACAAAGCTGCCTCTGTGATAAGAGGAATCAACTGCAGGGAATATTGAGCCTGAATGGGGTTGACGAGCTGTAGAAGCAAAGCTATCCAACATACCTGTGCCTAAAATGATGAAGTCCAGTTCTTATCGCAGTAACCTGTGCACTCCTGTGGTTAGGAGATGTGGCTCAGAGTGACCCTTGTGAACCCAGGCTAATCAAGTATGTTTGAACATAGCTCCTGGACAATTCAGGTAAAGGCAGGAGATGTGACATTGTACATACTCCAGGGAAGGTTGTTCTTGGGAACTGATAGACCAGACCATTCATATGGCCACAGTTAATCCCAGAGGACAGAAGGAAATGTGTTCTTAAGGAAAGAAAGAAGAGAATGTGTAGGAGGCCAATTTCCTTATGTGCAGTAGTTCATTCTACTTCTATTGAAAACAACTGTGTTGAAGTATGATGGATGTTGTGGGTTAGAACACACATTTGATTTTTGCATTTATGTAAACCTGTGCTCATTGTGTGGTTGTTCCGGCTTCTTGGCCTTTCAGTGGGTATGTGTGTGTCTTGTGATCTGTGTTCTCCTTTGCTGCTTTTCAAAAGTAACTTTCTTGTAAGTTTAATTGTAGTGGCTTTAGAGTCTCTAATGTAATTCTGTACCACATCCTGGTCCACTTTCCTTCAGCAGCATGATAACTTCATGAGTGGCTTGTATTCTCTGCCAGCATGTGCTATGGGTATCATGGTTCCCTGATGGGATGTGCCCTCTTCTTTGTTACCGTCTGCTTAAGCAGCCAGTTCTCCATCCTTAGGCACTGACTCCCTGTCTGTCTCTCCCTCAGCCTCAAAGCCTTCATTACACTCTCTGCCTCTGTGAATCTGACCACTCTAGCAAATGAATGGAAGTGGACAATATGTGCCCTCGTGTGACTGGCTGATTTCACGTAGCATGATGACCTCAGGGTCCCACTGTTCCTCTATTAAGGTGAAACTGCATCCTTGACTACTCAGTCTTGTAATTCTGGCACTTGGGGGGTTGGGGCAGGAGGAGCGAGAATTCAAATCTCCTGCTATCAAGTTGGGAGGCGGTCAGCTTATACTACATGAGTCATTGAAAGAAAGGAAGGAAGAATAAAGAAAGGAAGATGAAAGAAAGAATGGGAGAAAGATAGAAGAAAAGAAAGGAAGACAGAAGGGAAGAAGGAAATAAGAGAAGACATAAAGGAAGAAAGAAGAAAAAAAGAGAGAAAGAGGGCTAGAGAGAGCTCGAGTTCGAATCCCAGATTCCATGTAAAAATGCCAGGGAGAAATGGTGGCAGCCTGTAATTCCAACCAAGACAGAAAACAAGAAAAAGAAAAAGAGCAGCAAAGGAGCCAAGTGAATTTTGAGATGTGTATTAGAGTTAATCAAAGGCAGTAATTTTATTAAGTAGAGCTAAAAGACAGTGCATACTTTAGATTTAAGTGTAGGTGTTGAGAGAGAAGAGAAAAAACTCTCAAAGTATTTAAAATTATATATGATTTTGAGGTTTTTAAAATTACATTGTTCAAAGGATGTAATTTACAACCAGGTTCAAAGATTAAGCAAAGTTTAAAGATTAAGGTTAAAAACCAATCTGGTTTACTTGTTTTCCTTATCTGAAAGGATTTCCTCTGGAAATGAAATTCGAGGGTGGCTCATAAGGTGCACTGTTCAGGTTTAGGGATAAGACAGAGTGCTGATAGGGCTCAAAGGTCATGTGTGTTCTGGCCCCGCATAAGCACAGCTCTGCTGTCAGCAATCTTCACTCATCTTGTGAGTTGTGCTGAAATTCCTTGACTCTCAGCCAGTGGAAAATATAACCAGATACTGGGCTAGAGGCTCCTTCCCCTGAAATGTCCTGTTTTTCTGTCCTCAAAATTTTAATTTCTTAGTCAGGTGTGGTGTATAGGCCTGTAATCTCAGCCTACGAGAGTACGAGGCATAAGAATTGCCTTGAGTATGAAGCCAGCATGGGCCACAGATGAGACACTTTCTCAAAAGCACAAAAACCCAATGATCAAATAAACAACAAACACAAAAGAACAAAAAAAAAATCATTTAATTTCTTTCAAATTCTTTCGAGTGGATTTAAGCAATAAGAAATCCACATTACCCCATATTAGGTTAGATTCCTAGGTATAATTTTCTGTTACCCAATGACTTCAATTAGTAAATCATGAAGTCAAATGTGCTGGTGGTGAATGTCTTCAACGTTTATATCCCTAAAACAATCACTTCTGTTTCTAGATACTTTCACTTGGTTTAGAGTTACAGGGAAGTATGTTTTATCAATGATTGCAGTGAATTTATGTCTTAGCAGTGTGGAGAAAGATGGGCAAGTAGGGAAGTATGGAAATTTTACTGAATCTATCATGTTGCGGTAGCGGTTGATCCATTCTAGAGTGGTGCTGTATGCGTGTGCGTATGCACGTGTGTGTGCGTGTGCGTGTATGAGTATGTATGTAGCAGAAGATATTGCTCTGAAGTCTGCCAGGCTCCACCTTCCAGGGCCATAAGTACAGGCTGCTGCCATTTCTACCTGATGTTTTTATGTGAGATCTGGGATCTGAACTTAGGACTTTCAGCTTGCAAGGCAAAGGCTTAACCCCTGAGCTATCTCTCCAACTCCCTATCTTCTTTTGAGACTGAATCTTCTCACTACCTCGATAGCCTTGGGATTCAGTCCTTGGTTTTGACACAGGATTTTGGATCTTTTGTCTCCCCTTTCCCACCGGCATGCAGAGACCACAGACGCTCACGCTAGTAACCTTGGTATTTATGTGGGGTCTGGGCCTTCAAACTCTGGTTCTCATGTTTGTAAAAGTGCTTCACCATCTGAGTCAGCTCTTAAGCACCACCCTTCTTTCTTTCTCTCAGGTGAAAACTTTATTAAGATAGATTCTGAAGAGCCTTTAGTCTGCTAGAAAAACCCAGGCGTTTACTCTTTTTCTTTAATTCTTTCAGTGTTTCATACATGAATATAGGGAATTTATGATGTTTTCACACCTTAATCCCCTATCCCATTTTCCCTCCTCTTCCCTTTACAATCCTTCCTCCCTGCTAGCCTCCCTCCTATCTTCATGTCTTTTTGCATGAGCAGCCCACTGAGTTTCATCTAGATTGCCTTTGACGGGATGTGCCTGAGTGCTTGCTGGAGCTTGAATTGTGAATCAGTGGGAACATCGCTGAGGAAGAATCTTCCCTTTTCCACATCAGCATTAACTCTTACTAGTCTCTCAGGGAAATGTAGGCCTCCTTGAGATCTTTCCCTTTCCATGGTGAAATGTTGATAGGACAAATCTTGTGCAGGTCTTGTGGAAATATACATAGCTGCAATGAATTCATGGATACAACAGTCCTGTCATATTTAGAAGATAATGTCTGGCCACACCCCTCCCTCCTTCAGTCTGTTACAATCTCACCAATTTCCTTTTCTGCAATATTCTTTGAATCTTGGACTGCCTTCCTTTTTGAGACAGAGTCTTATATAGCCCAGGCTCAAACCTGATCTATTTTTTTGGGTATGTGACTCGTTCTTCACAGGAGTCACTCAAGCATTCCTCTTTCCATTCGGAAGACACTAGACAATTGAGCAACAAAGATGTTCCTGGAGCTGTTGGGAAGGGCTGTGCATTATCCCTGTATTCCCTGCTGCAAGAGTCTTGGCTAAGGGCTCTCTTTGACCACCTTCCACCACTGAGACAGATGACTTCCTTCCCAGTTCACATTTGCATATGTCTCCCTTTCCATATCTCTCAATTGACCTCAGACAATTCTTTCATGGTCAGGTCAATGTCCAGCTGCCAACCTTACACACAAGTTCTGCAGGCAGAGACCTGGTCTTTGTTGGTCTTGTCTCCCTCCTCTTTTCGAGTACCAAGTATGCTTAGGTGCCCAGCAGACTCGTGTAGAATAAAGGAACAATTGAGTGTTGCTCCACACATGAGCAGCAGAGGGGATATAGTGGAGCTTGTATAGGTTGAGCAAAGCCAAGGACTGAATCCCAAAGCACAGATTTCTATCTGAAACTATGTGTGTGTCTCCTTCTGATCTTCGTGGGCAGCTTGAGAGAATGTTGCAATTCCTCTGAGTAAGGAGGGACTGTTGCTTGCCATGGGGCAGCTAAGGAATAAATACCAGGAGAGTATAAGCAGTGTTATTCGGTCATTTTCTGGTCCTGTGGTGCCCCCTGGTGGAAACACATTAAAGTCAGGATCCTCCCACTCCACAGTTAGGTATTGGTCCAGCTAGATCTAAAAGGGATCACAGTCCTCCCAAAGTCTGTCCTCGTTCTTGTCCTCTTACCCACAGCTTGTGGCTCTGTAAATACAGTAATCTGATTCATATACAGGAAGCATAGAGTCCAAATGCGTCTCCCATTTCAAAAGAGCTGGTAGGATTGTGTGTGTGGGTTGGGAGCGGTGCTGTGGCCAGCAGGATGTCAGGAGGAGAGAACTTTCATGTCCTCTCTTTTCTCTCCCCTGCATCTGTCTTCTGTGCATTTTTGTCCCGAGGCAGAAGCTTCTGCCTCTTTTTCTTTGATCCCTTTCTGAACTTCCACCTCAGAGGATATTATTAGCATGGATGGATCAGGCTGTACACCCATAGGCCTGGCCTGTGGGAGCTCCTGGTTGTCAGCTGTGTCATGGCTTCTGGCTGTGTCATGGCTTCCTGCCCTCCTCAAAGCTTCTACTTTGGAATCCTGACAGGTTGATGGTCAGTTACTGCTTAGTGTTCTGAGCTTGTGGGATTCCACATACCACCCCTTTCTCTGCCTCTTTCCGTGCATATTTAGTTGCAGAAACACATATAGATGACACGTTCTTCACTCTGGAATAAGATTCCCCACTTCTGGTTCTGAAGTGGGCCTCACACAAACTATATAAACATTCTGCCATTGAGATACATACCCAGACCTTGGAATGAAGGGTTTTAACGTGGAAACTGATGTATGCCTGGGACAGTCTGGTTTGTACCTGTTGTTGTAGGGTGATTTCTAATTTTGTCTCCACCCCTATTTGCTCACTAAAGGATACTGGTTTATTAGGTTACACTTATGTGCACATCTGAAGCTAAATGACCTCAAGTCCAAATCTGTTACAGCTTGACCTGTTTTCCGACATGGTAAATGAGAACAGTTCTCAGAAAGGTTATGTCAGAAGGACATGCTTTAAAGTTACTAGAAGAAAGTGACTCCAGATAACTCTGGCAGTTTATTACAGTTACTGTAATTTCTGTCTACTGACCCGTGATACATGTATTCTGATCCAAGTATTGGCTGACACTTTGTTAGACTCATAATTTTGTACATTTAATAATATAGTCTTAGGAATGCATGGACATTTCAGACATGCTTTTCTAAAGGTCTGATGTGTTTACCTGATTTTTCATTGAGTCGCCTACCCCTTACCTCTTACCCCGAATTTATTATACTTCTTCTTGAAAACTAGCCATTGTGGGGCTGGGGAACTTACTAGGGACCAGGCCTTTGCACAGGGAAAGCTCTTGCTGCCTGTCTAAAGGAGGGGTGTTCACCTTTCTCTGTGGAGGGCTAGATAGTTGGTTCTGCAGGTCTGCAGTGACAGCTCTCATCTAGTCTTTACAACTTAAAAAGCAGCAGAAGACAACAATTTGTCCTGGGACTATCGTTGGCTGCTGAGGACTTGTCCCATCTGGCCTTCATCTTGGCAGAGAAGTCAGCACAGAGAGGCACTGGAGTCCCTCCTTGGGGCGCAGCAGTGCCTGACTCTAGGTAGATGGTTTCGTGTGATAATGGCAGTGAGGACAGACCTGCTCACTGTCAAGCAAAAATCATGACGTCTCACGTGCTGGCCAGGCAGTAGCATCTAGGAAGCAGAGTGGCAGTGCTCAGCTCACAGTTGCAGTGGGTTGATCCCTAGGCAGACCTCTCTGTTACCTTGTCCTTTATATTGCTGCCCACTTACCTTCCTACTTTACATTCTATAGGGGAAAGTTAAAAGTGTCTGTTTTCCTGTGGGAGTGTGAACTTGGAAGAGCCCCCGGGGAAAGAAGGGAGGGCTGAGAGAGCCAATGACTGGCTGCTTCTTATACCCGTCGGTGGTGGCTGGTCATGCTGGGGTGCGGTCACTGGCCACACTGAGCTTTCTACATGATTGGCTCAGGTAAATCCTTGGCTCTGGTTCTGGCCTAGACCTTCACATAGCTTCTCTGGCCGTGTTGCTGGGCTGCCAAAACACAGTCCAAGTAGCATCCATGTGTCTTGCAGAATGACTGACAGGGAGTGGCCAGGAGAGAGCTAATAGACCCCCATGCCATTTGTCCTAAAGGGCGTGGTTGGTTGCTACCAACATGTTATGACTTTGTGCTGAGTTTTCTTTTCCAGCATCCCTTGGCTTTATCCTGGGGTCAGCACAGGGTGTGGGGAGCTGAAGTGGCTAGCAGGACCTTCAAGCAAGACTTTTCTTTAGGACCTTAGTACTGTTCCCTTCTTTCTCTCCCACTCCACCTTTAAAAAAAAAACAAACCAAAAAACCAAAAGAACTAAGTTTTACTTTGTAGCCCAGACTGGCCTTGAATTCAAAGTTATCCTCTGGTCTCAGTCTGGTTGGGATTTTTCTGGGCTGGTGCTAATCGCTGCTCTGCGAACCACCTGACTTAGTGAGCGTTAGCAGGGTGAGCGTAGCAGGAGCTGATGTCTCTGTGTATCTGGGGCACTGGCTGAGGGGGCGCCTCAGCCAGGGTGGGAGCAGCCACCCGGGCTTCAGACTGTCCACCTGGGCGGTCATGATGACAGAAGGTTCTGAAAGAATGAAGTAGCAGGAGACAGGTGTCTCACGTCACGCTGGCTCTGAGAGCTCTTGGTCACCAGCTCCGGTGCGATCTCAGCAAATCCTTTCCTGTTAGTCCCCAGATCCTCGGAAGACATGCGGCCACGGTGGCCCCGCCTGGCTTGTGGTCCCCATGCAAGCCTCCCTCTGGACTCATCACGGGGCACTTATTTTTTATAAGAATTTGCATCTGGGGTCCAAGGACCTGAGTTTAGCAGTAGGACCACCAGGAAGCTTTCAGCAGAGCTCACTCTGTCCTGCTGGGTAAACACAGCTTAGCCAGGGCCGCACAACTGGCTCCTCTGCTCTTTGTGCTTTGTTAACGGAATGTCCCTGGCACACCAGGCTCCAACTTATGCCAGTTTAGCTTGGCCCTTGCCTTCGGCTGGGCGTGATCAGAGCCAGAGGCCTTCTTTATAAGGCAGGTGTGCCAGCCAGACTGGCTAGCTTTTCAGTTTCAAGGTTCAAACTCATTCTCCTTGCTGCTTCTCACCACACCCCTGTTCATTACCTCTCCCTTGGGCTGGGATGGGGACAGGGTGGCGTTGTTGTCTCTCACATAGTAACAGCCTCCACCCTAAGACCAGGAGCCACTGGGGGACTTCTGTTTCCCTCTCTTTGTCTCAGGAAATGTGTTTGGGGAAGTCAAAGTTGCTTGAGGCTAGCTGAGGTGGATTTTGCCTTGAGCTCACTGACTGGGCGGGCAGTACATGAACTCTGGGCAGCTCTAGGAACCTGCAGTAAGGCATACGTCTCTCTGTAGCTCTGCCAACTCTCCTTCTTGTCCTTAAAATGGCTAAATTCCTTTTAAAAACCAGGAAGGTAACTTACAGGGTGAGGCATGCTTGGTGCCGGCAGAAATCTAACCAGGAAGGGCAGTGGCTAGGACATCCTCTTGTAAAGCTAGATAGACCACTGGACTTAGGTGCAAGGACAAAGACCAGCACTGGACAAGCTTGAGATACTGAACAGCTCTTGAGAAGATTTCATGTCACATGTCAGTGTTAGGTGACCTGTGTCCACAGGCCGCTTGCTCACTGTCCCCTACAGGTTACACTATAGTTCTGTGATCCACTTTCTGCCTTTGGTGAACTAGCAGCATTACTTCAGGTGACTGTGAGGAGCAGAAGACCAACAAGAATGCCGGATCTGGTAGCATTCCAGGGGACTCAAATATCATCCTTCTGTGTTTTGAAGACAGAGTCTTAGGTACTCAAGGCCGATTTTTAACTCCTGATCTTTCTGCCACCGCTTCTCAAATGCTATGGTTACAGGTGTGTACCGCCGCACCTCAAATATTAATAATGCCATATAAATTTCATTTCTCTGTGCATGTGTGCATGTGCGTGTGCGTGTGTGTGTGCGTGTGTGTGCGCGCGCATGCTTGTAAAGGCCAGAGGTTCATGTTCCGTGTCTTCCTCTCTTGCTTCTATCTTATTACTTTCTTTTTGACAAGAAAGTAATTTGTTGATTCTTGACCAACTGAGCCATCTCTCCAGCCCCTGGTTAACATTTTCTATGCATACATAGGTGACGTTGCTCTTCTCATTTTGACCAAAGATTTCACTGCTTGTCAGTTCTTTTCACTTTGAGCTCAGGCCCGCCTGCCCTGATTGTGACTCTGCACTCCCTCAGGGAGTCCGTGGCCCTGAGCTGCCCCACCTGGCTCTTTTATCTTCAGAATCCCTTTCTCCAAGCACGTGTCTACTCCAAGCACGTGTCTGGCGTGAGGTAAATGCCTCACATTCTTTGTGAAGTTGTGGAAGAGATCATCCCGAGAGTAACCAGCAGGGGGTGCAAGCCAGCCACACCTCTCTGAGGAGTCCTAGTCCCTCCAGGCTGGGGTTGGTGAAAGGAAACCGGAGCTGAGAGGTGGAAGTTGCCCGGTGCAAACAGAAGCTTAGCTGCAGAAAGCAGCATGGAGCAGATGCAGCAGTGCGTCGAATGTCCCTGAGGCATGTTTTTATAAGGAACCCACCTGCTTTCTGGGGGTGCTGAAGCCTGCTGATAAAGCCACGGGAGTGGGGGGCAGGACATGGTGGACTAATACTGCTCAGTGACCGCCAAGGCACCTTTGGGGCACTTCCAAAATGCATACTTCTTTCTCCTTGCATTACCTCCTTTTCCTTCCTGTGTTTGCTCCTGTGTTGTAGCCTGAAGCTCCCCTACGTGTATGAGGTGCCCCCTGGCTTGGAGTTGAGCTGATCTGGGGGGAAGCTGAGCCACCAGATGGGGAAACAAATCACCCAGATGTGTCTGTGCCCTCACCTGAGCTCTGTTTATTCAAAAGAAAAGAGCTGTCAGTTCTCAGTACCGCACCCTGCCTGCCAAGCCTGGAGATATCAGCAAGAAGGAAACCCTGAAAGTTGTTCGCTTTGATGTGAACAGACCGTGGGTATATTGTCCTTATCACCCCTGGGCACACACTTGGGCAACTGTGGATAGGCCTCTTAAGGAAACTGGTAGCCCTGGTGCTGTATTTATGTGTGTGTGTGTGGGGGGGGGGCGGATTTCTGAACTGCCTTTCCAGCCCTGTCAGCAACATTTCTGACCATGGCCAGCCTCATGCACTGAGGCTACTTTGCTGATTGAGACCAAGGTCTCTACTGGGGGACCATGTGGGGCTAGCTGTCCCCCGTGACCACAACTTTACCCTCAGGACAGGCATCAATGGATTGGCGGCTCCAGTTCTGCTCTTGAGAGAGCGCATGACCACAGAGTACAAGACCTCATGGTCTTGGCCTCCAGAAGTGGGCACAATTAGCTCTTGCTTTCAGAACTGTGAGGAGTAAGTGCGCGTTTGGTAAGATGCCTACCACTGTTCACCATCAAAGTTGTCACCCGTTAATAAGTTTGGTAGGTTGTGAGCAAGACTTAAAAACATTAACTAGGGGGCTGAAAAGAAGCCTAGTAAGTAATGTGCTTGCTTTGCCGGCACAAGGTCCTGTATTCCTGGCTTGACGGCAGGGCTGAGGGGAGGGAGGAAGTGGTCCCTGGCCATGCTGGCCAGCTAGCCTTCTGCTTGTGAGGCAGAGTTTTAACCTCTGAGCCATCTCTCCAGCCCCATTTATTTATTTTTAAATTTTTGCATGTGTGTGTGTGTGTGAGAGAGAGAAAGAGAGAGACAGAGAGAGAGAGAGAGAGAGAGAGAAACAGAGAGAAACAGAGACAGAGAAAGAGACAGAAAAGGAGCACTGTATGTGTTTGTGGAGACCCAAGGGTGACTTTGCTCTACCTCCTTTTTGCTTCTCTCTGGGATTTCCCAGGTGCTGACTTCCAGGGTTGTAAGCCATTTCTGCTTGGTGTTTTTATGTGGAATCTGGGATCTAAACTCTGGCCTTTCTGTTTTGGAGACAGAGTTATTTATTTATTTATTATTTATTTATTTAGTGTATGTGTATATGTGTGTGTGTGTGCGCGCACGTGCGTGTATCAGAGAACACTGTGTGTCCCTATAGAGGACCAAGGGTGACTTCAGGAATCATCCTGGATCGCTTCTACCTCCTTCTTGTTTCACTCTGGGATTTCCCAGGCCCCGCCCATCAGTGCCAGAAGCACAGGCCACCACCGTTTCCACCTGTCATTTTTATGTGGGACCTGGTATCTGAACTCAGGATCTTCTGCTTGCGAGGCAGAGTCTTAACCCCTGAGCCATCTCTTCATTCCTGAACTTGTAAACTTTAAATGAGTGAATCACATTTTGTGGTCCTACTTCTAGGAGTTATTTATAAAAATCAGAATCCTGAAAAACCCACAAAGCTCTACATTTGGGATTTTTGAACTTTATTATGGGATATGAGGATCTCAATTTAAAAAATATCTAATAGCAAGGCTACCAAGATGACTCAATGGGTAAAGGATCTTCCCACGCAAGTTTGATGAGTTGGGTTTGATCCCTGGAACCCACATAAAAGTGAATGTTTGCACACACACACATATATATATATATATAAGTACATGGATATTTGCTCATACTGAACATATATGCACATGTGTACCTACTGGGTAGCTGAAAGAATGTCCCATCTAGTGTTCTGTGTTAAGAGCAAGAGCAGGCATGATTAACAACTGTGTTATTTCTTTGTTCTTTTGTTCTTCTCTTCCTCTCTCTCCCTTCTTCCTTCACTCTCTCTCTCTCTCTCTCTCTCTCTCTCTCTCTCTCAGTCTTTCCCTTCTTCCCTCTCTCTCCCTCTTTCTTCCCTCTGTCCATAAGACCAAGGCTGGGCTTGGAGGTTCAAGGAGGGACCTCAAGCTCCACTAGTGGGAGGACCTGTCTTCCTTGAGGTAAGCCAGGTAAGCTGATGATGTCGCCCGGGGCTGGAAACCTTTTGATTGATCTGTAAGCAGCACTGGACAGTGTGTCACAGGGATGAAGGACGCGTTTTGCTGGTTTCTGTTGACCTTTGGGTCTTTGAAAAAATGCTGCATAACCAGACCATTTGGGAAACGTGTCAACTGCCAGATATACTTCCAAACCTGCAGACCTCCAATCCTCGATTCTAGTTTATGGTTGCATCAAACTGTCCATTGCTATGTGTCAAATTATCTTACAACTCAGTGGATAAAATTATGATTAACGTTGATGCTCCTCACGCTTCCTGCGAGTTAGGTTATCTGTGGGCAGTGCAACTGTGGTTCTGGGTAGTTCTTGCTACTGAAGAACCCTGCCCATGGGGCTTGAAGTTGCCCTCAGGGAACAAGGAGGCTTCTTCCCTGAGAATAACACAATTCCCGTCAAATGAGATCACACATTGTCACCCTGATAAGCCCTTCATCAGTTTGGGGATTCTCTTTGGGGGGTGCCTGGAGGCTGCACAGTCATCAGTAGAGGTTGAGGTCCGTGAGTTTTCAAAGGTGCTGTGCCCCGGATGGTCAGCTGATCGACGTGTTTAAGGAATGTGCCTTCCTAGGATGTACTGATTTAGCCCAGACTCCCCAGCTCAATCCTGGTCTCAAGTGAGCAGCTGCCACCACCCTGCCCAGCTCCAGTACCTCCTCATGTTATGGTGAGTCGCTGTGCGCTCACGTGGGGTATATGTTCATATGTGGGCTGTGTGAACGTGTGGTTGTATCCATGTGCATGGCATAGGTTCACATGCATGCACATGGCCAGTGTATGTACGGTTCATGGATGGTATACTTGTGTGTGCAGGGCTTGTATGGAATGCGTGTGGAGCCAGGATCATGGAGAGATTGAGAGGGTGCACGGTGCTGGCAGCGTAGAGGCCGAGGTCCATGGTGCAGCCGGAGCTGGGGAGCCCCAAGGCATCTCTTGCCTCATATGCTTCGCATGATGTTCCTGGGGTCTCACTGGGTCTGTGCCACACTTGATCCAGCACACGGGGTCACTGGGTCCCCAGTTTGAGATGCTCTCCGCTTCTCAGTTCCTTCTACACTTACTACTACCCCATGCCGTTTCTCTCTACAGGAAGTCTTTGCTTCAGTGTTCCATGCAGAAGGAATTGGTGACAGGGATTCTGGGTCATTTGCCACAGTTCGCCCTGTCTGGGCTGAGGAAGGCTCTCCATGAACTGCAACCCTTCTGGGAAAGGCAGTTCCCTTGCCCTGGGCCACTAGAATAGCAAATCTGCTTTGGAATTTCCCCCAAGTCAGAAAAGGAAGCAGAGTTTCCATGTCAAGTTAGATAAACAGTTATCCTTCTAGAAGCTCTACTCTTCTTATGTCCTCGCTCAAGGAGAAATGCAGACTTGCCAAGGGCCTGATACTGAGAGGCCTGGTACTTCCTGTTGGGTCCTGGCACTGGCCGCCACCAGCCCTCCCTTCTCCCCCCAGCTGCCTCTTGGGTTCCTGTTTACTGAGCTCAGCCACTGGCAGGCTGCCTGTCCTGGAGGCGCTGTGAGGTTACTGAATCGGCCAGCACCTGAACAGTGGGAAAGGGCAGTCCTCCTGTGCGTGGGGTGCATGGGAACTAGGAGGACGGGGTGCTGCGGGATCTTTGGCAGAGGTCAGACCTCTCTAGAAGTATTTTGTTGACAAAGTTTTCTCCTTATTTTCGCTGCCCAAATAAGAAGCCACCCCATGTTTTCTGTCATGATCACCCCGGTGCTTAATTACTAACCATGCAGAAGGGAAAGCTGTGTGCTTCAAATACGCAGATTCACAATGCACAGGAGGGAGATACTGGTTCCCAGAATCATCTTGTCCAAGGCTATTTTCCTAGAGATGGTGGTGGCATGAGGGAGAAGATGCCTTCAGATCAGTAAGCTGTGGCCTTGAAGCTGCTTTAGGTGGAGAGAGAGGGGGGGGAGGGAGAGAGAGGGGAGAGAGAGAGAGGCAAAAGAAGAAAGGAAGGAAGGAAAGGGAAAGAGAAACAACAGGGAGGGAAATGGTGGAGGGACAAGAGAGTTGGGGAGATGGAGACTTGATTTACCAGCTGTAAAGTTCAGCTGGCAGCTGACTATTGCACTTCTTATAGCACCTTAAGGGGAAGCAACACTGGAGACCCACCGCATGGATCACCTTGAGCTCTGCAGAGTGGTTGATTCTAAACTCCGGGTTGGGGAAGGTGTACAGCCAGGTGGGAAATGACTACTGCAAAAGCTGCCCCCTAGGACTTCTGAGGACCGACCTAATGCAGGGTTGAGGACAATTAGCTGCCTGTTTTATGTCAAAGATCCTTTTTGGTTATCCAATCTGAAAGCAGCTGCTCCAGCCACATCTGCCAGCACACAAGGCTGTAGGGACAACGGAGGAAGAGACTGTAGATAAGCTGCTGGCATCAGCTACAGGACAGAGTCCCTCAGCTGTTGCAGGTGAGTCTGGGGGGAGGGACAGGCTGGCAGGGAGGCTTCCAGCTATCAGCAGCTTCATGGTATGTATTTCCTCTCGTGAACCCCACTCCCTGCAAAGAAGCTACAACACGGTCTGAGCCACGGTGCACATCTGCATTTTAAACCTGGAGACCTCTGCCCTCTGGAGCCAGCTCCATGGAGAGCCTTGAAAGGCCATGAAAGGCCAGTATAAAACCTGGCCTTTGTAGCCACCATAGATAGTCCCCAGGAAATGAGAGCTGTAGGACTTTGTCCCCTTTGATCCTGACCGGGAAGCTCTGAGCTGGTGTGGACGCTGAAGGCGGAGTTGAGCCACATTCCTGGAGACAGCAGATCCACTCTGTCACACAGGGCTGACAGCCTCAAAGATGGGTTATTCTTTCTGGATTCAGTCTCTGTGGTGAGACACTGAGGAAGAAGAGGAGGTTGGGGATTGGTGGGCCTTGGACCCCTTTTAGCCTCACTCTGGGGTTGCCTCAACTAACATTAAGTCCTTTAGGGAAACAGGGATGACCAGGCATGTGGAATGGGGTAGATCTGACCTGAAGCCAGACCTCTCAGCTCCAGGAGAAGCACTCCGTACCGCCCCAGGGGTCCCTTGCTTGCCACACAGGCGGGAGCAGCTGGCTGGAGGGACAGATGTGTGTGCATCAGAGGCCACTTCTGTCTTCAGCTCTTTCCTCCCCAATCATTCCAGGCCAGGCCGTGTCTCCAGGAAGGAAGAATTATTTTCGCCTGTGGCATAAATAAAACCAGCACCAGTTCCAAGAATCACAAGGGCAGGCCAGGCTGTAGAACATGCTGAAACAGAGGTAGGAGCCTGCGTGGCCTCTGTTCTATGTTGGCCATGTGGAAGGAGCAGGATGCTCAGGCTGATGTGAACCGGGGGAAGGGGCTGGACTTTTAAATTACCAAGGCCCTGGGTAGATGGTTCAGATGGTAAAGTGTTTGCCTTGCAAACAAGGGGACCTGAGTTTGATACCCAATCCGCATACAAAAAGTAGAGCCACATGTGGTGGTGAATGTGCTGGGGACACAGGCAGGTGGGATTGGGGTTCCCTGGTCAGCCAGCCAAGCCTTCTTGGCAAGTTCCAGGCTAATGACAGTCCCTGTGTCAACAAGTGGACAGCGGCTAAAGAGTGACAGCTAAGACCGTCCTCTACATGTACACACGTGTGCACACACCTGCACTCACATGCACCTGTATGCACAGCAGCACGCGCACACATGCACACATGCACATGTACATTCGTAAATAAAATGAAAATACCATTCTTAAACTCTTTGAATTAATAAATAAAATAATCTTTTTTTTTGGCTTGGTGTGTGTGTGTGTGTGTGTGTGTGTGTGTGTGTGTGTGTATGTGTAACAGAGGGCACTGTGTATGCCTGCAGAGGCCCAAAGGTAACTTTGGAATCATCCCGGATCACTTTATCTCCTTTTTGCTTTGTTCTGGAGTTTCCCAGGCTGTGTGTCTTCCAAGGCCAGAAGGGATCCAAACTCAAGTCTTTCTGCTGGAGAGGCAGAGGCTTAACCCCTGAGCTATCTCTCCAGTTCCCAATAAAAAGACTCTTAAAAGTAAATCTTAGTGCTTATCCCATTCACTCCAGGTCTTAAGAAGTGAAAATAAAATGGCTCACTCGAAGCTCAACCTTCCCTGACTATTCCCCCAGAGGGTCCTTATCATGACTCTGTTGTTCTCACGCTTACTTTAGTATTTGCACTACTGAGGTATGCTCTGGGAGTAAATCAGACATGACATGGATTTGTACTTTAAACTTTCTTTAAAGTTTCCTACTTTATATGTTTCTGCAAGTTGCTTTTCTTAAATGGTGGCCAGAAATACAACATAAGATTCACCCTCCTGATTTCCAAATGGGCTGTGTATTTCTGTCAATCACAGGACACTGCCTTACAATGGGCCCTGAGACCCTCCTCCTGTATGAATGCTTATAACCCCCCTCCCCAAACGCAGCTCCTTACCTTCTCCCCAGCCCTGCAGTGCTACTCTGAGCCTGTGGGTTCACGCTGGATCCTTTCGTGAGGGGGTCATACAGGTTCACTGTTGGTGACTGTCTTGCCCTCGAGGGTCCTCAAAGCCTGTCCAACAAAATGGCTTTGTAAGTAAAGGTAGTTGCTGTGAAAACCTGATGATCTGGGCCTGAGCCCCAGAACCCCACAAAGGTAAAAGGTAAAAGGAGAGAACCCCACAAGGTCGTCCTCTGACCTCCGTGTGGGCACTGTGTCATGTGTGCCTGCCCATAAACACACATACACCCACAATATAATAAAAAAAGTCTCCACTCCCTTACATAGTCCTTGTGGCCGTGTTTTTATCTCATCTCTGCAACCCCATTGAATGCACCTCAGAAACAACCCTAGAATCTCATTTCAGTTCCTTAGCAACCCTTTGAGATGTAACTTCAAAAAACACTTCTGCTCGCTTGACAAGCCCCACATCTATGTTTGGGTGTTTATCATAATTTCCTCAAGAATCTCTCTTTCTGTTAATGGTTGTGCTTAAATGTGTGTTAAATGTCTTCTTAATAAACTCCAACTCCGCTTCATACTGATTTGACCTGAAATTCTTTTCTGTGTGCAGACAAGATCTCCAGTTTTGGTGACTTCAGCAGGCGGCAGCTCTGGCCCATGTCTCTGGCCCACGCTCCTGACAGCAGGAGTTCTTCATACATTCTAGACATTAGCTGTTACCAGACATTTTCTCCCTTTCACAGGTTGTCTTTTTCACTGCTGATTGTTTCACAGTTTTTAAGCTGGTCTATTTCTGCTCTTGTTGCCTGTGCTTTTGGTGCCATAGTCAAGAAATCCTCGCTAAATCTGAAGTCAGCTCTTAACCACCAGGCTCTGACAACCTGTTTTCACTGCTTGCCACGGTGCCGGTGCCCAGGAGAAGGGCCATTATTACCCACACTGCTGAGAGTCTGTTGGCGAGGGCTCTTTGCACAGATGCCCACCTGTGGGTCGGTCTTTGGGGATTTCTCGGACACCTCGCTTGCGTCTTCAGTCAGAGGATGCTGCAGTGTGACTTCCTTCCTGTCTTGGATGACATAGAAGACAGTCGGGGCGGGGCGCAGCCTCGGCAGCTGAGACAAGTCTCATCCCACCCTGCACCGGCGTTTAGGACAGCATGACGCGGGTCATGTGGGTGCTGCCTCTTCAAGCTGCTGCTTGGGTAGCATCTGTGTGTCCTCCTGCTATGTAGCTTGATGTCTTGTTAGAAAGATTTCAAAATTAGCATAAATATTCAAGGAAAAAATTCTCCCATATGGTGCTGAGCCTGGATCAAACCAAAAACAGCAGCACTGGGTTCCCCCAATGTGATCTGAACCCTCAAAAGTGATTGGAACACCAGCCCCCAAAGGAGAGCTGAGCTCCCAAAGGTGACCCTCGTCCCCCAATAGTGAGCTGAGCTCCAGCACTTTCCACGCTTTGCAGTGCTGCCTCCATGCTGACCACGAGTGTTCCTCTCGTTCCTTCCTGTGCCCACCTGTGCTTTCCTCAGCGCCTGCCTCGTGCTTCCCTTCTGGATGTTCTGCCCATCTAGGGAAGTGTCACTGCCAGGGGCCATTCTCCTCCTTTCTATGGTTCCTGGGTGCACCCCCTCCTGCCCACCGTCCTTCCAATGACACAGGTGTCCTGCCAGGCCTTCTCTCTAAGCTTAGCAACAAGGGGCACTGCCCGGCATCAAGGCTTCTACAGATCTGTCAGCAGAGGCCAGAGACTCCAGGTCAAGGCAGGCACAAGCGCTGAGGACTCATCTTGATGAAAGTGTCTGTCTCCTAGCTTGCTGGGGAGATTTGACACTATATTCATCAGCAGGCGAACAGACACAGGTGCTTGGCCAGGAAAAGCTTAACATGACATTTTTTAAAATTGAGTTTGTATTTTGTAGCTGAACTGCCTCTGTAGACTTTAGCAGGTTTGTGCCAGTCTTCTGTGAGCCCAATGAACAGAGGGCTCCTATACATCTGTCAGCAGGACTTAGAGCCCTTCAGATACCATTTGACCATAATGATCCGTTCTGGAAAACTAAGAACTGGTCCTAACTGGGTAAAAATCCTCAAAGTACTTTATGTCCTGTCCTTGCAGTTAGCCTTCGGTGCTTCAGGACACAGACACCATGTCCAGCACTGAACTTTGTGCTTTAGCCTTGGGTCTTCCCCTCCCGCCTCAGCTGTTTTCTTTCTTGGATGCCTACCGATAAGAAAAATACAGTAGAACACAACAAATCTAGTTCCTATCTGATCTGTGGTGCTGAAAAACCGCAGGGAGTGCTGAGTGAGCCATCTTTTGGAAGTGTGGTCCAGTCCTGGCTCCTGAAGCTTCACGTCTACAACGGAACTTGGAAATCTCATTCAGAGGGTCTGCTGGGCTCCAGAAGAGACACTGCTGCAGCAGGACCCGGGACAGCTGATCCTGGTGTCCCCCGACTTTAGGCCCGAGGGTCAACCCTTATGTAGCTGCTTCTGTGAAGATGGTTTGTTGAAACTGATATTTAAATCAGTAGAGTTTGGGTTCTGCAGACGATTCTTGATCCCAGACTGTGGGTGGTCTTGTCCAGCCACCTGAAGGTCTTGGGAGGAAAAGCCATGTTCTTGAAGAAGCACGAATCTGCTGGCAGATGACTGCACATCTGGATTCGGCATCTGCTTTTCCTGGGTGTCTACGCTGCTAACTGCTCTGTGACTGCCACCGTCTACTTAGATCTCTGGTGCTGCCATCCTGTGTGTGTTATAATACAGCATTGCATTCTACATAATAACATGTAACTATAACATATTATATGTCATGTATTTATGCATATGCACACATTCTGGAACTCTGTTTATCTGTTTCACTCCAGTCTTTGTGAAATATGGCAACAAAGCTTTGTCTTCTTCTAAAGCCCAGTGCCTGGCACTTGAACAATTATTAATAATAATAATAACAATAATCACAGGGTTGGAGAGATGGTTCAGAATCCTGAGTTTGGGTTCCAGATCCCACATAAACACTCCAGGCAAAAATGGCAGTGGCCGGAACTTCCAGCTCTGGGAAATTCCAGAGCAACACAAAAAGGAGGTAGAAGCAATTCAGTGTGATTCCTGAAGTTACCCTTTGGCCTCCACCAGCACACACAGTGCTCTTTAATACATACATACAAACAGACACCGACAGATATATACACACACATACAAGGGCTGAGGGTAACTTTGGTAACCGTGACAAGGATGTAGAAGATCCTGCTATATCACCTGATGGTCTCTTGTCACTACTAAGCCCTAAAAATCCCAAGGAGACTAGACAGTGGGGCTTTTTCAGAATCCCCTGTTAGCCTGCTGGCAATAGGGCAGCTCTGAAGGCGGGTGACCTGGTTGATAACCTCCTCCCTTCTTGTTGCCGGCAGAAGAAAGACAGATCCAGTGGTTTCCAGTCGGGATATCTAGTCTGACTTGTCACTGGGACAGTGCCAAGCTCTTTCTTCCTGTTTTAACTGGCTTCGATCTGTTTATTTCATGAAGCTCTCTGGAGGAAGACCAACAAGCTGGTTTTGTCTCTGAACACTCTGAGCCTCCTCTGTTCTCTCTAGCTATCTTCAGGATGGGCTATGCATGCTCACAAGGACACACAGTGCTCTCTCTCTCTCTCTCTCTCTCTCTCTCACACACACACACACACACACACGTAAACTAAATAAATAAATAAAACATTAAAAAATTGATGGTGGAGAAAAGACTACAAGAAGGCAGGAAACACACCAGGACCCATTCTGGTGTCAGGACCCACCAAGATATAGACCCAGGTGGATCTATACTCAGACCAGAGTCACTCTGTTCAGCCTCCAGCAGATTTTCTCTATGAGTCCAGACATCTAAGGACAGCTGTAGTAAATGTGTGGGGTGAGTCCCACCCTCTGCAACTATAGGACTGTAGCCCCAGACCTAGATGGACCTGGTATCCCCACAGCCCTGTTATCAGGTGTCGGAGTGACCACTGGCACACTAAGATAGGCTACTGGATTTGAATGAAGCCAGGAGTCACAAATCCCTGTTTCTCTTGTGTGGTAGGGTTTGCGCAGCTCATGCTGTTAAGGGCTGCTGTATGTGGAGCTCTGTCTACTACTAAATCTAGCAACAGAAGGTCCCTTGTAAACCTCTGCTCCCCATGGGGGAATACCGAGGGTCCATCCTTGCTATGCAGCAACTCTTTCTTTCCAGACTCACTGAATTATTGGGTCAGAAGAAGCCAATCAGTGTAAGTTCTGGGAGAGGGGCAATACAGTACCAGAGGTCAGGGATAGGAAGGCCTAGGACAAGTTAGTATCTGCTATTACTATACTGAAGCCTCTCAAATTTTGGGCAAGTGCTGCCTGTTGTTACATGCAGTGGAGATTTGTAGGTGCAGCAGTGCTGTCATTGGGCCCTTCACATCACACCTGCAAGTGGCTGTGGCTAAACTCAGTCTTTGCACCCCTTTGCTCCCTAGGGCTGCGGCTATCTATGTTCATTTACTGCTAAGCCCCGCCCCAGTGTTGCTCCTGATACACATAGGTGCTCGCAGACACTCGTTGAATGAATGAATCCACGTTAAGTGCAACCTGGTGCTTGAGGTTCGAGGAAGAATACCATCTCAAAAATGCATTTCTTAAGAATTAAAAAAGGAAACGCTGAATGTTCCGTGTGAATTCGAATGACTGGAACAGCACTTAGCATCCGCTTCCTGGTAGCCACTCAAGCAGTCGACCAAGCTGTGGATATTGCGAAGAGAAATGGGCTTCAGTGGATACGTCTGGACCAGAGCCAGACAGTTCATTAGTGCTTGTGAGCTCGTCATCTTTGCATCAGCACTTGAAGAAAAGCCTCAGGAACCACAAGCTTTCCACTGTGAAGAGCTTGGGAATCCCCTTTCAGGCAAAGATCTCCTTCAAATGCAGCTTGGAAAGCCCTGCGCCTGCAGAACTACTCCTGTGGGGATCTGGATGGGACGGAAACTGAAAATCAGCTTGTGTGACTTGAAAACATTCTGTGACTTAATTGGGCCCCTCCTGAGAGTAGAACACCCTTCCAGCTTGTCCCCATCCCTGTGCATTTCAGAGAGATTTCAGTAGCTGGACGTTGAGCTGTGCTGAGAGCCATCACCAAGCTCGAGTCTGTACAGCCTCTCACTTCCAGGCTGTGCCTACATAGCACCTTGCAGCTCACAGTGGCCTCTAGTTTCTGGATACTACAGTGTGTTTGTGCTTAACACTCAGGGCCCCTGAGAGAATCTATTCTTACACCACGTTAGGTGAAGGGAACAAGGCATGGCTGGTGTTATTTCATTCAGGCCATGCATTTAATAATGGTAAAACCAGGGTTGCTAATGTTGATACTTGGGGACAAGGTTTCACTGTGTAGCCTAGACTGGCCTTGAACTTCAGAACCTCCTGTTTCCTTTTTTGGGCTCTGGACACTCAGGTGTCCAAGTGGCCATTGGCATGGTAGGGTAGCTACTGAATTTGAATCTGAAGTCAGGAGTTGCAAATTCCTGTTCCCTTGTGGGATTTGGACAGCTCAATGTGCTATGTGGAGCTCTGTTTACCGCTAGACCTGGCATCAGAAGGTCCCATGTAAACCTCTGCTCTACTTTGGGTATTATTGGGTGCAGTTGGTTGAGTTGCACCTCCTTACTGCACTTGGCCATCTAGCATCCGCTATATCCCTGGATTCAGCACTTCCAGAACTAAGTCTGCGAAGCTTCTTTAAGCTCCCCAGAGGCAGTCTGTCCTGTTCTGTGCATTAGAACAGCTCATACTTCTGTTGGTTCTGAATTGTATTCAGTGCAGCCGTTTGGGAAGCTGCCATCTCTCGAACACAAACTCCGTGAGAATAGGCTGTGCTGAGCACATTAACCAATAGGGTGAGGGTCTAACTCGAAGGACTCTTCAAGCTGCCTAGTGCCGCTCATCCTATGGGCCTTAACTCCCTGCTATGGATGATGACACTCCCGCCCTTGGCTACTGCTCCAGGAGCAAAAAGCAACCATGACAGTGCTGGTGCCCTGGCCCCCTGCTGGCTTTGAGGAACCCGTGAGGGCTCCTTCCTTGGGGAATGGGGCCTTTGCTAACCCTTTTAACTGTGTGATCTCTCTGCTTTCTCTAACCGTTACTCTGTAGTGTGTGCCCCCACTTTCAAAATTGACCAATGTAGGAAAGAGAGGAGAGAGAGAGGGGGGGAGAGAGAGAGAGAGAGAGAGAGAGAGAGAGAGAGAGAGAGAGAGAGAGAGAGAGAGAGAGAGAACACAAAGGCTGTAACTGAAGGGAAATGGAGTCTCAGAAGGGGCTGTGTGCTCCGAGCCCTCCTGCACAGGTCACAGCAACTCACTGCACCAATACATTTTACTTTTTATCTTTCTAAATGTTAATGTACTGCAGACTCCAAGCTTTTCATCCCTTTCCTGGAAATCGTTCCTTCTGCATCACTGCCAAAAGGGCTCATTTAAAAATTTTGACTTTGCCATCGGCAAAGTTTGGGACTGAAGAGTAAGTAACCTCTGAAGTAGTGAAGTCTTTTGTTTCAAAATTTCATGCTTTTTTTATTTTGAATTAGGCTCTCAGTCCAAACTCCACATTTCAGATTGCACATTTGAGCTTCAACCTTGGGGCAGCGAGCTTACCCAGAATGTTTGTCTGACCCAACCGGGAACTCGGGCTGGAAGACCAGGGAAAAGCAGAGTTCAGACCTGGCTCTTGCCAGTGATGTGGTCAGCCAGTCCAGGGCTTGGACAGTTCTCTCAGGCACAATGACTGCTGGCCTTGCCCCGGTCCTGGTTTGCATCGGCATCTCTAGGTCTTTACTTTCGTCTTCTGTTCTTCTCTTCACCATATCAGCAGTGGCCACTGGATAGAGATGGTATGAGCAGTGAGATGCAAAACAAGGACGTAATAAGTGCCCAAAGTGTCTCTGAGCAGATGCCATGGCTATGTTCCAGATTAGGCAATTACCATACCCCACTTCTCACCAGCACTTAGTCCTCCTGGTGTAGCATTAACTTTCCCGGGCCCATCCTGCCTGTGCAATCTGCCTTGCCAAACTGCATCTGTTGGATGTTTGCACTTTTCTGGAACTCCTGCTGTAGAAGCTGGGTCTCCTGGGGAGTGAGGCAGGCTCAGGCTGCAGGCTTGACTTAGATGCTCAGAGTCTCTGAGTCTCTGGGACATGGGGATTTAGGGCTTTGGTGATGCCCTGTAAGGGAAGCTGTAGGCTCTGCACATGGGATGGGCTGTGAGTTGCATTTTGAGTCCTGGGAGCTGATGTGGTGTTTTCATGAGGAAATGTGCTGTGGTTCATTCACTTGATCCATTCTGGCTGAATACTAGGCCCTCATCTAGAAATAAAGACCATGAGGAGTATCAGAGGTCATGGTACGTCTTGTCCCCATTCCCTCCTTCTCGCACACCATAGCATTCCACAAGCCCCGATAATATTCATGGTGACCTGAAGCATTTGTGCGTTTGCCAAAGCCTTGAAGAGAACTCTTGGAAATACAACAGGATTCTGCAGAAGCAGCCTTGAGTCTGAGGGTGGGGCTCTGGTCATGATTCTGTCAGGGCCGTGTGATTCACCTTGCACAGATTTTCTGGGTGTGCCTTTCTGCATGGGTCAAGGTGGATCTAGAGCTTTGACTTTCCAGGGAGCCTGGTCACTGGGGTCCCCTGAGAGGGAAGAGGAGAGGAAGAGAGAGTTCAAGGCTCTGCTCTTGAACACATGTATTCAAAACCTCAGGCCAGGAGAGACTGAGGCTCACCTAACTCTTGAGCTATGTGTCTGCAAACGGCCAATCTTGCACTTCACTCACAAGCGTTCCTGCCCTAAGAGTCAGCTTGTTCAGAGGCGGGGGAGGGGGGTGAAGGGCAGAGCACCCTGAGTATCTCTGCTCATCACAAAGCACCATTTGGCTGATGTTCTTCGTATTGAGTTGCGGAGCCTTATACCTCTTATTCCAGGAAAAGAGTCTGGACTGAACAGGACCCAGAAGTTTTCATGGCTGTATAGTGGACAAGGTGACCTGGCCTGTGTGGCCCAGGAGAGGCTTGAGTATTCGTGGGGAGCATCTATCTCTAGAAGTGACTCAGTGCAGGAGGGGGGGGTGGTTAGGTCTGAGCAACGTCTGTCTGGGCAGCACAGGAATAGTCAAGGCTGCTCACTTGTCTCTGTCCTCTTCCTTCTATGCCTTCCATAACCACCCCCTACTGTACCCCAGATTCTGTGTGGGTCAGTTGGTGGGTAGCAAAGGGTGTCTCCTTCTGAACCAGGTCACTTGCCTCTCCTCTATTCCATGTGCCGTCCTCTTATCTGTGCACCTCACAGAGAAGAAAAGCTCCCCATAGACGACGACTCTATCATGGCCCAGAAACATGGGACAGCAAGCCAAGCTGGCAGCTAAATACTTGATGCTGTGCTTGGTCCGAGGCACTTGATGCTGTGTTTGGCACCAAGCACTTGATGCTGTGTTTGGTACCAAGCACTTGATGCTGTGTTTGGTACCAAGCACTTGACACTCTGTTTGGAATCAAGTGTTTCTGGGTCTTGTGGCCATTCTCCCATTACTGTGATAGACCAGTTAGCTCCTGCCTTGTGATGTTCCAAGGTCTCCTGGAAGGCTCTTCCTTTCCTGACCAGAGCAATGGGCCCACCAGTCTGTTCTTGGCATCATCCTAGATTGACCATATAGGTGTTGGGAGTTCTCCTCCTAGCAGAGCTGAGAGCCAGAGGATGACCCTCCCCTCCTGGAAGGGACACACCATCAGCTTGGTTGTTTCTTCTTCCATCCCCATCTTTTTTTCCCTGTACAGAATGTTGATGGCTGCAGGGAGACCTGATTGTGATGTCATTTCAAAGTCCCCAAGAAAAGCTACTGTTAGAACCAAATGATTCCCATTCAGGAGTTTTTTTCTGGAGAATAGGACTCTCCATAGGGATCAGGTGTCACACTCAGGAAGAGTCTCCCAAGGGACTTCTGGTAAGTGGTAGGACTTGGCAAAGGTGGGGTCTGACTTGATTCGGTCTATTGGAAGATAACAGTAATGTCCCCACAGAGAAAAGTGAATGATCTGGTTGTGGGTAGCTGGACTTGGTTCTGGAGTTG
This sequence comes from Typhlomys cinereus, assembly GCA_023101885.1. Taxonomy (NCBI): domain Eukaryota; kingdom Metazoa; phylum Chordata; class Mammalia; order Rodentia; family Platacanthomyidae; genus Typhlomys; species Typhlomys cinereus. Next base: position 5,094,569 of record JALPQD010000140.1, on the reverse strand, counting down.
GCCAGGTGGCAAAGAGGAGCTAGACATGAGGGGCCTGGGAAAGGACCAGTGGGCCCTGCTCGCTGAGCTTCTGAAATACGCAACTTCACCTCTCTCTGTGCCTCTCTGACACTAATAAAGCCCCCTCTGTGCGCTGAGGTGCTGGAGAATTTCTGCTGTCTGTGTTTCTCCTGAGTTGTTAAAAACTAAGAGCGGCTACCCTGTTACCCTTTCCGGAGGTGAACAAATTAAGACATAACTTCCATTTATTGCAACATTATATGGTACAACATGAATGTTTTTTTAAAGTAAATCACTGAGCACAACTATTTTCATTTCACTGTGTATTTTCTGGCTGTCATCTGTTTGCATAAAAATGATTCATTCGACCATCTCCATTTGACATCTGCCACATTATTCTGGGTACTCATTCCGATCACTTGAGAAATCTGGCCATAAGAACAAATGGGCTCTTCCATTTTAGCACTTTGTCTTTTTTTTTTTTTTCTTCGCAAAAATTCTGCTGGATTTACGCTACAAAAGCTTTGCAGAATGGTCCTTTGTGAGACTCATTCACAATCTTTAGGGTGCTGAGGGGAAATGGAAGAGTGTAAGTCAAAGGATATGGAATTCACACATGCAGGAAAAGTCTAGAGACTCAACACATGGCCCAAAACCTTTTGTTAGTGGTAGTGTTGTCCTATGTTGGAGACTAGTTGAGGGTGAGTGGACTGGCCTGACTACAGTGGTCACTTCACTACTCATGTGGCTACCAAAAGAAATACATAGAGGCATCAGGTCACATGTCTTGGATAGATACAAAAGCAGCTTTTTTTAAAAGAAATATTTTATTTGCTTGAAAGAGCTCGAAAGACAGGGGTAGGGGACAGCATGCACATGAATGCTGTGGCATATGAATGGAGGTCAGAGAACAACTTGTTAGCTTTCAGAAGACATGCTTTCTCTCTACCACATGGGCTTCTGGAAATAAAAAGGTTGCCAGGTTTGTGAGCACGTGCTTTTCCTGTTGAGCTATCTCATTGGCCCTGCAAAAGGAATTTTATAGTAACATGTCAATCAGAGACTCTATATCAACCACCTGGAACTGGGCCGGCCTAATCTCTCCCCATCCTGAAGCTCAGGGAAATTTGCGGAAGAGGGGGCGACAAGATTATAAGAGCACAAGGATGGGAAGAGTAATGATATGTAAGATACTCCACACAAGTTAGGGCTGAAGCAATCATAATAGGACTTTGCATGACCTGCGCTATGTCCAAAACATTATTAACCCCACAAAGTCTAGCATGGACTAAAGGCACTAGGATCCTGGAGGCTAGGGATTGACAGTCACAGTAGTGTTCCTAAGCTTAAGGGGAACACAGGAAAGGATTCTGGGAAATGCCCCTGGGTCCTTGCACCTCATCGGAGAGGAGGACCCAGAGGAAAGTTTGGCATGCACAGTAAAGGATGCTCCGGGGATTGGGGGGGAGGTACTGGGGAATGGGGAGGGAGAGGAGAGGGGAGGGGGGAGCAGGAGGATCAAGAGGAGGTGGAGGGAGGGAGGGGACCGGTGTACCTGTTAAGTTTGTATGAGCCGAAATAATAATAATAATAATAATAATAATAATAATAATAATAATAATAATATAGTTACATGTCAAAATGATAACATTATGGATACATTGGGCTAAAGAAAATGTTACTAAAATTCTGTAACTTAGTTTTATGTGAAAATCAGAAATTTTTAAATTAAACATGTGCCGTTATAATGAACTCAGACTGTATATTAACAAAGATAAATTACAAAACATTAATTTTGGGAGGTGGGAAGGTAGCCCAGTTGATACAGTGCTAGTCTAACATGCATAAAACTCTCGTTTCAATCCCCAGTATGGTCTAGATTGGGCATGGTAGTACATGCTGACAATCCCAGCACTTTGGAGGAAGAGTCAGGAGGATCAGAAGTGTAAATTTATTTTTAAGTAGAGAGTTGAGGCCAGCTTATGATCCCATATGCAAACGAACAAGCAAAGCAACAACAAAACACATAATTTTGGCTGGCAAAGTTGGTCATTAAATGATCGTTGAAGTGTGAAAGTACTCCTCGAAAGTCCACATTCTTGAAGAACCAGAATAAAGGGCTTCATGCACACGGAGCACACACGGGTGTAAAACCATTCACAAGATCGATTCCAGGACTTCAGATTACTCATCGTTCTCCAAGCCCAGCTGATCAAATTCCTGTTGCCCTACTCCTGAAAGAGGGTCAGAGTCCAGCAGGGAAGTGGTGATTTAAAGACTGATCTCTGCTGGTGGGGTTCGGAGATGGAGAACAGGCAGGGGAGAGGGTTTTAAGATAGGTGATATTCAGGAGGAGGGCGAGCAAGAAGACTTTCTCAAGCTCCTGAAGAGTGAGGCCCATGACTACGGGAGTGCAGATGTCGGCCAGGGTGTGCGCCTCAGCGCCAGCCTCTCAGGCAATGCCTCTCTGAGGCAGTTAATGTTTTGGCTCAAAAGCTGTTGCTAGGATTAAGTGCAGCCACATCAGAACTCAGAACAGGCTGTGGATCTGCCTTCTGTGTTTGCTGGTGAGATGAGTATAGCGGAGCCTGCTGCCCTGGGTTCTAGGTTTCTGGCCAGTCCCCACCCTGCCAACAGGTAACATAGGTTCCCTGGGTTCTCCATGTGAAGATCTAGGAGATATTCTGGCTAAGGTGTTATTGCTAATCCAGAGCCCGTCTTTGCCATGCTGAGCAAATCTTGAGAGCTCTCAGGTTACCCCCGGAACTTGCTGAGAAATGGGAAAATAGAACAGTGGAATAACCAGGCCGGGTGAGGACATTCAGTGTTTACAAGGCAGAGGACTTGCTTTCAGAGGTTTCAATAAATCCCCCACCATCACTTCAAAAGATTAATTTCATTTTGACAGAGTGAGCAGAGATTAAGAATGGCAGCTAGGGTTAGGGATACAGCTAAGTTGGAAGAGCGCAGTGTATAAATCGGACATGGTGGTGCTGGGGTAGGGATTAGGAGTTGAAGGCCATCCTTGGCTTCTCAGGGTACTCAAGGCCAATCTGGACTACAGGAGACAAACGAACAAACAAATTATCTCCTGCCTCGCAAAAACACCCACCCACCCACCCAAACAAAATCAGCAGCCAACACCATGGGGAGGTTTAAAGAGCCTCGAGGGCCTTGGCCATGGCTGGCCTGGGGACAAGGTGCTGGCCAAGCAGCCGGGTGGGACTGAACCCCCTAGGGAGGAATGGCACCCATTATCTATATCTATATCTACTAAGGGGATTCAGAAATGTCCAAGGAAAAGTCTCTGAAATTTTTATCTTCATCTATGAAAGCAAGAGGAATCATGTAGGAAGCTGAAAAACTGCAGTGAGTTCCCCAGAGCATAGCACTGCAATTATTTGTTAATAGATTGTAGGTGCCTCTGTAGCTGGGCCCACCACAAGCACTGACCACCAATGCCTGGAAGCTAGAAGCAACCAGAGCGGCCCTACAACTTCACCTCCTGACTGCTGTCTTAAAAGAATCACCCCTGACCCCCACCCAGCCCTGTAGACAGACTTTGCTATCTCCTTGGAAGAGGTGGGCTGGCCTCCCCGTTTGATCATGTGACAAGGGCCCGTGAAGGAGTGCTGGGTCCCTGGTAGCCATCTGCAATGGCATTGCCTGTGCGCGAGGGCTGCTTCTGAGCCTCGGCAGAGCAGCTCTTCCTAGAACTCAGGTTGTGCTGATCTGGGACCCGCTGCAGCAGAAGCCCACCCCTCCCCAACACCCCTCAAACACACACCAGCTTTCGTCAGCATTTGCTTCTTGGTCCACTGGAGGCTTTCCTACCCAAACCCTGTCCAGACAGGGCCCATCCTGATTGTTAAATTGCCACGGAAACATCTTTAGAGAAACTGCTTCAAGTAGAGAACTGGGCCAAAGATAACATTATAAAACTGGCAACCGACATGAGCCCTTTGAGGTCAGCGTCGGGGATGAGGACCCCAAATGATGGTCTCGGTAAAGGTGGTCTCAGTCTGTGAGGACCACCTTCCCCGGCCAACAGAGCTTTGCCGGTTTCACCACTGTCTTCTCTATGAGGTGCCCCCGTGGGGGCTCCCACCTGCTCGTTTACACAGTCACCAACGAGAGCCTGTTAAGGGTCTAGTGTGTGTTAGGTGCTACGCTTGGCCAGTCCTTTGCGTCGTGGGACTTGCACTTGATGCGGGAAGGGACAGTAAGTCCGTGAAGTAGTAGTAGCCTTCACGGGTGGAGCCACCAGGGAAGAAGCCCGCCAGAGCTGACCCTTCGGGGATGATGCTCATAACACGGGAGCAGGCAGTAGAGCAGATGCCTGGAGGACCTTGATGAAGTTCAGGGACTCAAGGAAGCTGTGAGTCGACGTCACAGGACCTTCAGAGCACAGGTCGAAGGTCAGAAACCACAGCTGTGGACGGGCTGCACAGGTTCTGAGCTGGAGTTTCGACTTTAACTGCAGTGTGAAGTCATCGGAGGATTTTAAACAGAAGGACACAGCCTGATTAACATAGTAAAAAGATCACCCAGCTGCTGCTCCGTGGAGAATGCCTTTTAAAGGCACAAAAATAGAAGTAGGAAGAGTAGTTAGGAGGGTGCTGCAGTATCCTGGCAGGAAATAATAACTGTTATTATCCCCACTTCACAAGGCCAGAGATGAGATTTGCACATGCGCTCAACGCTCTGCACAGCGGTTTCAGTGTGAGAAGCCTTTTTACCTGTCACTTCACTCTGGCTTTAGAGAAACTCTGGATGAGTTAGTACTGCTTCTTGGGGTGAAACAAGGCTGTCAGAATGGTCCCTGGCAAGATTAGAAGTGTTAGGAGCCAGGAGCTTGGTTTAAACTCCAGGCTCTTGACCTATCTGGGCTCTTCTACTTCCTGAAACTCGCAGCCCTTCTAGACCCTTCCACCTCCATGGTAGATTTTCCTAAGTCAGAAGTTGTGGGCAAAAAGGCCAAATCCAGGTAACCAAGCCCTGGATTCCAAGCTCAAGGAACCTGAAGGAACCAGGGTGTCAGGTTCTACCGGAGCTATGCTGACATATTGGAAAATGGAGAAGACATTAAGATGTATCACAGAGTCCAGACACTGGAAAACATGGAGGCCTTCCATAAATAACTTAAGATTCCCCTGCCAATTTCTGGGCTGGGGAGATGGCTCAGCAGGTAAGAGCCCTTACTGTACAAAGGAACTGAGTTCAAATTCAAGGAGCCCACATAAAAAGTCAGGTGTGGCTACACAGTCTGTAATCCCAGTGATGTGGGAGGCACACATGTGAAGATATACCACACATACATATACAGCACACACAAATAGAATATAGATAAATATGTGAGTGCATATGTACACAAATAATTGGAATTTTCAAGAATAAATAACTTCAGGAGGAACTTCAATCCTTTCTTTGGGGCAGATGGGCCTGAGTCCCACTGTGAAGGCAATGCTTTTATTTGGACCTCCACGGTACCTAGGACCTGGTTACTCGTCTGCAGCAAGGCCGGCTGTATCGCCCAAGTAATGCTGGGAAGTTGGGCATCTGATAAGGGTGGCTGTGTTCCCAGGAAACACAGTTGGAGTGCTTTGCTTTTATTTCTGTTTTCTTTACACTGATCTGATTTTGACTAGGTCTGCTGACTTTTGTTCTGTTTGGGGATGTGACTTTAGATAGTTTACGCATTTTTTGCAATATGTGACTTAGGAGCACCACCCAAAGCACTACTCTTCTCATCCTTTTAGGAGAGCACTGTGGATTAACCTCCATAATAAAGAGGTATGAGGGGCCTTGTGGTGTGAGTCTGCCCTCCTCTGCCTCACTGATCAACAAGGGATTTTGAGAAATGGGGCAGAAGAGGCCGGGTAGTCTGTGGTCAGCTACTCATGAGTACATACATGAATATAGCACACACTAGCACACACACATATGCACATGGATTTATGCACACTCCCACACATACACACACAAAGGTGCATGAGTAGTACACATATGCACACGTGTATAGAGCTCGCTTCATGTGTCAGAAGCACAACAGTGACAGGTGTCCCTGGGCAGGTGCCTCCCATCATAGCAACCTCACACCTTTAGTACGGGGCAGGGGCATGGGCATAAGCTTCTCCCTACTGAGGCCCAAGGCCTAGGTGGCCTGGCCTAGGTAGTCTGGCCGTTGGGATGTGAATTATGTGCTTCCATCTGGGAGAATCAGAAAATTGTCCCTTGTTGCAGTTCCCTGCATGGTTGCTGATAAATGACCATCAAATGGCTTAAGGGAACAAGAGGTTTATTTTCTTACTTATAGTCCGGTTACACTCTGTCTAGCTTGATGGGAGAGCATGCACCAACACCAGGACCGAGGGAACTGGCCACACCATCTCTACACAACATCTGAGAGAGGGACAGTCCTTACTTGCCAGACCAGCATGTCTGGCCAATTATACACAAGGATGTCAACTTCCTCAACCAGCTCTTAGTATCTTATTCATCTGTTCAAGGCCTAGTCCCACCCACCATGGGCTGGGCCTTCCCCATCAACTAGACAATCTGCAGGTTTGCTCTGGGCCTAACTCAACCACTAATTCTCTACAAATGTGCCCAGAGCTCAAACCCTCAACTGTCAAGTTGACACCTGTGCCTAACTATGACACCCCTGTTCTGGGAATGTCATTTCACCTTCCTTCTTCCTTCACCAATTACTGTGGAGACACTGAGCAACACAATCCCGCAATGCTTGCTGGGTCCAAGTTCCTTGAGGTTCACCTATGTGGCAGCCTCTTGTCAGGCTGAGCAGAGCTTCTTGTTTCTGTTAACTGTTGTGACTTTCTGCCATGTGGCTTGTGAACCTCAGGGTCTGGGCCAAGTGAGGAGAAGGGGGATCCAGGGAGCTGTGGAGAAGGGAGTAGGTGGGCTTCTGACTTTCTTCCTTCAGGAAGTCCATGCCCACTTTCCCACCAGTGTGTGCTGCGGCCACTCGGCCACACAGCTCCATCCAGGCCCTGCACGTTCCGCATCGCCACTTCTGATGTTCAAGCAGTGTGTTCCAAGGAAGTGCTGAGATGTCTGGAGCAGCCCAGGCTGGAGGGAGGAGCCTGTCACAAGAGGCCATCACGTCTTGTAAACGCTAGGTGTTTCTTCAACTGTAGTGAATTGACAGGTCAGATCAGACAAGAATGACGTGGAGTCCTCTCAGAGGGCCTGGAAATCTCCCTACCTGGCTAGGGTGTGGAAGTGTGACATTCCACCTTGGGCCAGATGGATAAGCTGGAGGCCCTGGAGACCTCAGGGACAGTGCTGCTGGAAGAGAGTCCCAGACTAGTACCAGTGCTGGGGGCAGCTGTGATGGATGGGGACAGGAGGCCTGAGCACTGCTAAGCGGGCCAGTCTGCGCCTGGCACTCTGCGAAAGTGTCCATCACAGGTGGTCAGGAGTCTCTTGTGGAGCTCCGTTCTCGCTCTGGGCGCTCACAGGCTTCTCCGGATGGTGTTACCCACCCAGCGTTCAGGCTGCAGTCTCCTTAGCTGGCACATCAGTAAGCATCCTTCCTCTTCCCCTTCGGGAGACTAACTTGAGAACCTCCTTGCTTGCTCTCTTGTCCCGCAGCTGGTATTGCAAGTGCAAGTCAGACTGAATGGGTTTTCTGCCTGAAATCCTTCCCTGGCAGATAAAGTACCTACTCCTTGCCCAAATCTTGCCTGCCCCTGCCACGCCTGCCTTACTGGGCCCTGTCTGCCCAGCCGTGGGACTCTAGCCTGCTCTGGGCACACAGCCCTGGCTCCACTGAAGGTTCCTGCCCTCGATTTTTGTTCTGTGCAGGTGTTGTCAAGGGCATTCTCATTGCTTCCTGGGAGAAGGTTTCCCGACAGCTCACCAAGAGGCTACTTCCTCCTGTCTTCTGCTGCCAAGTGTCTTTTGTTTTCTTCCATAGTTGTCACCACCACAACTACAGCCGTCATTTTTATGTATGTTGCTTCCGACTGTGCTCCCTGATAAGGTTAAGAGATGCCTGCCGTCTCTCTGTAGAACCACGAACCCAGCCTGGCCCTGCCACGCTTGCCCAGGAAGGGAGGGATGCATAAGGAAGACTCTGCTTCAGAGGCCACCGTGAATACCGTCTGTGTCCGGGGAACCTGAGGCAAGCGCCCGTGCTCCACAGGACCCAGAATCAGGAATGTTCTTGTGGAGGGAAATGCGAGCCCCTGCAGTACCAGAGCGGGCCTCACTGTGGCCAGCAGCATGCACACGAGGGGCCAAGGTCACGAGTCTCTTTTTCCTCTGAGTGCCCAGGTGGGTGGCCGTGACTTGGTGAGGTCTCTGCGAATAGAGCAGGGAAGAGCAGTGTCAGTGCGACCACTTCTGCCTTAGTCTTCTTGCCTATCTCTCTTTTCTACTGATTTTTTTAGTGACTATGAATTTTCTTTGTGCTTTTTTTTTTAAAGAAGGAAAAACAAAATTTTTGTTTAAAATTATTTTAACAGAGAGAAAAAGAAAGAGAGAGAGAGAGAGAGAGAGAGAGAGAGAGAGGGAAAAAGAGAAAGAGAGAGAGAGAGAGAGCCCCCAATTCCTTCAAATAGCCTGTAGCCCATACAAACATCCAGGGACTGGCAGGCAGCCATATGCTTCTGCAAGTATTTTTTTGGGTGCAGCCACCTGCAGCCTGCATATGCCTTTGTACCCTCAGACCTGAGCAGAGAGTGCAAAGTCCCAGTGACAAATTGTTTGCTATTTGGTCTCTTTCAGGAAACCTTTGTATTTTCTGCCTCAAACAGTTTACTGGGTGACCCACAACCCGGAATAGGGGGCCAGCATCCACTTCTATCCCTTCCCCTATGCATTTGATGTCTGTCTGCCTCTTTGCTGAAGGTCAGAAGCCAGACTCAATATATATTTATTCATCATTTTATGTGGCCTGACACCTTTCTGGCCTCTAAGTTAGAACCACTTATGGAAACAATCCAGCCCTGCTCATGTAAGGACTTCTCAGTGACGTCACACACTGGACAGCAGCTGGAGGCAATTACTGCTCCAGCTGCTGCATCGGAGTTTACAGAACCGTGTTACACACTGTGTACATACAGCTTACGCACTGTGTTCTCTGGGAAGGGGTCTAGCCTGAACTCTGGGGAATATGAGCCACGCGTGCGTGTCTCTGTCATGGGCTCCATCTGATTTTTGCATTGCGCAGACTTGCAGGCTGAGGCCTGTGTGGGACACCCGTGACATACAGAGCTAGCTATTCAGAGTGAGAAGGTCGAGCAGGCCAGAGGCCTACATGCAGCGGGGGTTCTACATACTGTGAGTGAGCAGGTTGCCTGCCTGTACCCCCTGGGGTTCTACTGCATGTCCACGTACTGTCTGTCCTGATCCAGCGGCTGGCCGGTGCATTCCAACAGCTGCGTCTCCATGGGGCCTCGCCAGCCTTTTCCTTCATGTTTCTCCTCAGAACTGCCAATGGGCTAGCCACCCAACAGGCTTTAGATAATTTCTGTTTGGTGTTTTCAACAAATTCAAGTGATGAGCAGTGAGCCGCCAGGACTCTTCTGCGACCGCTGGGGTCTCTGAAGCACCCTGTCCAGGCTGCTGCCTTCCCAGGGAATCTGGTTCCCTGTATCTGTGCGAGGTATTGGGATCTCTATGACCTGCATTCCCAGGCTCAGCCGCAGCATCGGTCCTGTCCCTCCAAACGTATGCGTTGTGAGCTGCAGAACCTCAAAATGTGAGTGCATCAGGGTCTGCAAAGAGGCAACAAAGATGGAGGCTGAGTGCAGTGTGTTAATGTGACTGGGGTCCTTAATAGCCATGGCAACAGGACACACACAGAGGGACGGTTGTGTTAGGACAGCCTAGATGACTTCTGTAAGCCCGGGGGAAGGGCCTCAGCAGGAGCCAGCTCTGCCACACCTCCACTCCTGACTTAGGCGCCAGACCCAGAGACACAAATGTCTGTGATTTAAGTTCTCTCCGTGGCCTCAGTTGTGGCTGCGAGCTGACCAGAAGGCCCTCCTTGGCATCTACCTCTGCTCGCTTCTGCCCACCCTTCACCCGGGCTGTTCTCTCCTTTTCAACTTCAGCCAGGCCCTTAAGAGTTAATCAATTTCCTACAGAAGCTCTGTCCTGAATCCTGTGTTGGGCCAAATATTCTTTCCACAGACACTCGAGTTCTTGGCGTACTGCACCGCCTCGACAGACAGTGATTGTGTGTGGTCGTGTGTTGGCCTCCTGCCTGGACAAGGTGTCCTTGAGAACTGGACGGTTTTGCAGTGCTGTGTTCTGACATAGAGGAGACGTTGGTTTCTAGCGGATGAGTGCATACTGAGCTGAGGTTCCCATGACCTCCTACCCCATCTTGTGAGCACAGGCCTTTCTGCCTGGTAGCAAGCACACTTTTCCTTTCTTTCCTCTCCATGCCTGTCTCAGGGGCTGTGTTCCCACCCCTCAGTATGCAGAGAAAACAGGTTTCTCCCCACTTGTCCTAGCTGCCAGCGACTCTCATTTGCATTCCCTCATGCCTTTTGGCCTTTTCCGAAGCATCTAGACTTTAGAGCCCAGTGGGACACTATGGAGACTGGCCTTTAGGTAGGGTCTCAGGACCCTCACAAGGAGTAAAGTTCCACCCTACTGCTTCCTGCCAGATCAGCTCTGCCTCACAAAGAGATTGGTTTAAACAGTGGATGAACAAAATAAAAAGAGGTTTGATTGGATTGAAAATGTATTACATCATATGTTTTATTTTCGTAGTGCCAGCCGCATTTTGCTGTTTGTATAATTTTTTTTTTGAAAGTTTATCTTTTCTCAGGACTGAGAAAAAGAAGGAGACTGACCTCAGAGTCATCATGGGTTAGAAACATGATGTGGGCACAGTGTTTCGCAATGGCAGCTCTCCCAGGCCCTCAAGTGAACTTTGACTGAAACCAACACAAACTTATCAATGCCGAAGGTTATTACAAACATAAAGTGAACTGTGGCCTGACCTTCCAAGAAAATAGGAGAAATGAAAGACAACATCCAATTTTATGAACAGGCCAGTTCCAGTTGGCAACATACTGAAGTTCCCTCTACCTAAAGCTTTCGTAAAAAAGTAAGCCAAGCAGTCAGATGCTAACCAGTCAGTTTTCTATTGTTTTGTTTTGTCATCACTGTGGAAGGAAAGTAACTGAAATAACCACTCTGTTTTTTAGATTCTCTGTTTTTATTTTCTTCTGCAGATTTATTCTGGTTATAAAACCAACTTGTGGAATGTGTTAAGTGTACCTGTCATTCTAGCATCTGGATGCTAGAGGCAGAGGGATCCGGGATTCAAGTTCATCCTGCATGACATAGTAAGTTCTGGACTACATGAGACTGTATCTCGAAAGAAAAGAAAAAGAAAAAGAAAACCCAAATTGATTAATTGAATTAAATACAAAACATAACTTGATTCCTCTATTAGAATCTTATTCTGCTACACAGCTTGCATGCTTGCTTTATTCTGGAATCATAAACAAAGCCAAGTAAGAGCTTTTTTCTTTTTTCTTTTTTTTATTCAATCGTGTGAGTGTGCATATGTATGTGCGTGCGCGCACGTATGTGTGTCTGTGTGTGTGTAGAATCTCGGACGAATTCGGGAACCATCATGGACGCCTCCACCTCCTTCTGCCCCGGGATTCACAGGCTCCGCCCTACCAGGACCAGAAACGCAGGCCGCCCCCGCTTCCGCCTGGCGTCTATACGTGGGATCTGGGATCCGAACTCAGGACCTTCCGCCTGCAAGGCAGAGGCTTAACCCCTGAGCCAACTCTCCAGCCCCAAGAGCTTTTTTTCTTTTTGCCTTAAATTCTTTATTTTTTCTCCCACATTTTATTTATTTTCCTAATCATACAAACTCAATAGGTACCCCTGTCCTCTCCCTCCCTCCTCCCCTCTCCAGTCCCCCCTTGCACTCTTCCCCCTTCCCCCCTTTCTTTTACCTCCCTCGCTCCCTCCCTCGCTCCCTCCCTCCCTCCTCTCCCTCCCAGTGCTTCCCTCTTCTTCCCTTCCATCCTCTGGAACATCCTTTTGTGTGAATGTCAAGCCTCCTTCTGAGTTCTCCAATCTAGTGAGGGGTGAGTACTCAGTGACATAGCCTGGAGTCCCCTGTTAGTATGGGAACTCTATATGACTGTTAATTCCTTGCTTCTAAGGATACTATTGCCTGGAGCCTTTTCCCTATGATCCATGCTAGACTTTAGGGGTCATTGACATGTCAGCCATTGTGTAGGTCAGGCAAAGTCCAATTCTGGCTGCTGCAGCCCTAACTTGCGTGGAGTATATTATATCATTGGTCTTTCCCATCTTTAGTGTCTTACAATCTTGCTACCCCCTCTTCCTCAAGGTTCCCTGAGCTTTAGGATGGGGAGAGATTTGGCTGGTCTGTTTCCAGGTGATTAATGTAGGGTCTCTGATGTTCTGGATTATGGTTTGTTGTTGTTTTCCGTTTTGCTTTTTTCCTGCACCGCCCTTGGTTGCATCCCGATTGGTATTGGAGGTCACCTCCTAACCAAAGATAAAAGACTGTTTAGATGAAGATCTTAATATAAGAGGAGACTCAAAGGTAGATGGAAGAATAGGAGTAGGACACAGCAGTGGGGGTGGGGGTAGGGGTGGGGGTAGGGGTGGGGGTGGTGTCAGCGTCCCATTTGCAGGATGGTTGCCATCTATCTACCAGTCCCTACACCCTCCCTGATTGGTGAGATCAAACCTGTTCAGCTGCAAGTGACCAGGAAGGGAAGTGAGAGTGAGCTTCACCAGATGTCTTGCTACTTACATGCAATACTTGATGGTGACCTATTTTCTCTACTGGAGCTTGATCCCCTATCTCTTTTTTGGGGGGCCCTCCTTCCCCTCCCTCCTGTTTATAATCTTTGTGATTACAGCAGGTATTATGAATATGTCATTAAGTGGGTTTGGAACTAGGATCTACCTTTTAAGGAGTATATATGGTGTCTAACTTTCTGTGTCTGGGATACTTTATTCAATGTACTTTTTTCTAACTCCATTCATTTCCCGACAAATTTCATTAATTCATCTTTTTTGATGGTTAAGTGTATTCCATTGTATAAATGTACCACATTTTCATTATCCATTTGTCAGCTATTGTATCCATGACTTTGCTATTGTAAATAGTGCTACAATGAACATGGTTGTGCTCATGTCACTGTAGTGAATTTCTGCATTATGGGGGATTATTCCCAGAAGTAATATAGCAGTGTCTTTAACTATTTATAAATACTGATCGCCAGAGTGGTTGCATAAGCCTGTATTCCCACTAGCAATGCATGAGAGTTCCCTTCTGTCCACATCCTCTCCAGCATTTGGTGGTGTTTGTATTGTGGATTTTTGTCATCCTGACCAGGGTGAGATGATATCTCAGGGAGGTTTTGATTTGCATTTCCCTGATGGTTAAAGATGTGGAGTATTTTTAAAAGATATTTGTTAGACATTTCAATTTCGTCCCTGGAAAAGTTCCTTTTGAGTTCCAAGGCTATTTTTATTTGTTTATTTAATTATTCAATTATGCGCGCGCGTGTGTGTATGTGTGTGTGTGTGTGTGTGTGTGTGTGTGTGTGTGTGTGTGTGTATGTGTATGTGTAGAATCACAGGCAAATTCGGGAACCACCATGGACCGCCTCCACTCCTCCTTGCTTACTCTGCCCTAGGATTCACAGGCTCCGCCCTACCAGGACCAGAAACGCAGGCTGCCCCCACTTCCGCCTGGCGTCTATACGTGGGGTCTAGGATCCGAACTCAGACCTTTCGCCTGCAAGGCAGAAGCTTAACCCCTGAGCCACCTCTCCAGACCTCCAAGGCCCATTTTTTAATTGGACCATTTATCTCCTTCGTGTTTATTTTTCTAAGTTCTTTGTGCACTCTGGATAATAGAGCTCTATCAGATATGTGGTTAGTGAAGATTTTCTCCCATTCTGTGGATTGCCTTTTTGCTTGGTTTACAATCTCTTTATCTGAACAGAAGCTCTTTAATTTCATAAGATCCTATTTGTTGAGTGTTGGTTCTAGTGCCTGTGCTATTGAATTTTGTTTAGGAACTGTTGGCCTAATCAGCTTGAGGGAATCCCTATCCTTTCAACTATGGTTTTTATAGTTTCTGGCCTAAATTAAGGTCCTTTATCCATTTGGAATTAATTTTTGTGCATGGTAACAAATATGGGTCCAGTTTTAATCTTCTGCATGTGGATATCCAGTTTTGCCAGCCCATTTGTTGAAGATGCTGTTCTTTTTCCATTGAATTATTTTGGCCCCTTTGTCAAAGATCTTTGGCTGTAATTGTGTGGGTTTATATCTGGGTCTTCAACCCTTATCCATTGATTTAAATGTCTATTTTGGAGCCAATACCAGGCTGTTTTTATTACTATGGGATTTGTAGTATAGATTAAGGTTTGTTATGGTGATACCTCCAGCAGTGTTTTTGTTACCCAGGATTGTCTTTGCTATCCTGGGCCTTCTGTGCTTCCATATGAATTTTGAGATTGTTTGGTCAATTTCTTTAAAGAATTGCTTTGGGATTTTGATTGGTATCGCGCTGAATCTGTATATTGCTTTTGGTAGGATGGTCATTTTTATGATGTAGATTCTGCCGATTCAGGAGCATGGGAGATCTTTTCACCTTCTGTTGTCTTCTGTAATTTCTTTCTTTAGGGTTTTAAAGTTTTCATTATAAAAGTCTCTCATATCTTTGGTTAGGTTTATACCAAGGTATTTCATTTTTTTTCTTTGGGGTTATAGTAAATGGGATTGTTTCTCTTTAGGACTTTTTCACATTTTTCATCCTTAGTGTATAGGAAGGCCACTGGTTTTTGTATGTTTATTTTGTAACCTGCCCCTCTGCTGAACTTATGTATTAGTTTCAGAAGTTTCCTGGTGGAGTTTTTAGGATCACTTAGGTATATGATCATGTCATCTGCAAATGAAGATATCTTGACTTCTTCCTTGCCTATTTGAATCCCATTTAGCTCCCTCTCTTGTCTTATGGCTTCAGCTAAGACTTCAAGTACAATATTGAATAGAAGTGGTGAGAGTGGGCAGCCTTGTCTAGTTCCTGATCGAAGCGGAAATGCTTCAAGTTTTTCCCCATTGAGTATAATCCTTGTGGTTTGGCTTGTTGTATACAGCTTTTATTATGTCGATGTACGTTCCTTCCATTCCAATTGTCCTTGGGTTTTGATCATAAAAGGATGTTGGATCTTGTCAAAAGCTTTTTCTGCATCTATCGAGAGTATCACATGGTCTTGGACCTTCTGCAGAAGGTTTTCACATCTTGAAATGACTGTCATTCTTCCAGGAGCAAGAAGATGGTTTGAGCAGGTTCAAAGTTGGAGAGGTTCGGGGATGGGGAGAGGAGGGTCAACACCCCACTCTGTGCTGTGGTCTGTGGTCCAAGACACACAAAACTCCTACATTTTCCTATGTGGAAAATTTCTCCTGAGAGAAGTTGAAATACTTAATAAGAAAACAGAACATATTCATACCATAGTCATATTTGCTTTCTCCCAGAACGTTCTGAGAACTCTTTGGTCTTTCTCCTCCTACTCCAAAGAGACAGCAACACCAGGCTACAAGCTCCTCCTCCACATGTCCTGAATATCCAGCTTTATGTTCTTGTCCAGCCCTGTTGAGTGTCTCAGCTCAGAACCCGTCTGCTAAGGGAGGTCAGCTGAGGGCCATACGAGTGTGTCCTACTGGGGGCGTGACCCACAAGAGGATGTGACCTGAGGTACACAGAAGGTGTGGCCTATAGGAAGTGCATGATGTATAGGAATGTGGCCCACAGAGGTGTGACAGACAGGAAGGTAGGTGACCTACAGGGCATGTGGTCTCCATGGAGCATGTGGTCCATTGGAGGTGTAACCTAAATGGATATTTGTGACCAGTAAAGAGGGCCTGAGCTCAAGCATGGGAGTCTTCCTCTGCTTTTGCAGAGGGGTTCTGAAAAAAATCCATATGATCTATACTCGAGCTACTGGAATCTACTAATTAATGTAACAAAGCTTTTCTAAGACAGAGAAGACTGCAGAGCTGTGGTGCAGCTTCCATAGTTTCCATTAGTGAGAGGAGGAACTCTGTGGAGAAGTAGGCGTTTATAGAATCATTCGCAGTTAACTCTACAATGTTACAGGTTTGTCCTGGATTGGTTAAAAATTATGAGGTGTGGCAATTCAAAGTTGTATTTTGTCAAGAATGTAATTTTTTTTATCTCATGGAGATGGAACTTTTGCAAAGTATGCATTTAAAAAGAATGACATTTAAAGAGAATGGAGCTACTAAAATAAGTCTACTAAATACAATTACAGCAAGTAAAAAAGTATGAGATACAACAATTTATTCAGTGTCCTTCTAAAGAGGTTTGGACAGTCAGGTTCAGAAAGGGTGGCTGTACTGACTCTGAGGTAGACAGGGACACAAAAATAAGAAGCTGGGAGTTTGTAGACAAGAAGCAAGTGCTTTTCTGTTTTATAAGTTGTCAGCTGAAGCCACTGCTTGTTTCCAGGCATGAATGAGGGCAAGGCTCAGAGAGCTCGCAGAATGTCCTAGTCTGTGTGCAGTGTTAGCTATTGACACACATGTTAGTTGCATCTGATATTCTTTGAATGACATCTGAGGAATTCTTGAGCTGAAGAAATGACAATTACACCTCCCTACAGAGATATAATGGCTCCCTTTCCCTTCTGCTTTCCTTTGCAATGCAAATGTTTTATGTACATTAGTTTATACGTTATGGTTCACCACTAGATTTTGATATAAATAAATTATGTCTTCATAGTTAAAAGAAAGAAGATGCAAAGGTAGTTGTTATTTTAACAAAGTATTATTAAGTTGAAGCTCAAAGCAGGTTTATTTAGAACAGCAGTTGAGAATAAATTTCACAAAAGATATACAGTGAAACCTATGCAGAAGTCTATAGAACATTGCTGTGATACTAAAACACTAAGTGGAACAATAAACTATTTGAAGATCTGTTGTTGCTTTCTCCGAGGATGATCTGCACAGTTTTATGAACTCTTAACCAGTGTCCCAGCAGAGTTCACATGGAAACTGACACGCTGATTCTATAATTTGCACAGAAATGTACAGGACAGGGAATTGCTAGGAAAAACTAAGAAAAATCGGAGATATTGAGACACAGCACTAGTCCTTGAGAGAGTACATTATTGCACAAGAATATACAATGAGAAATGTTTTTAAAACAAATATTAAGAGTCTGTTGGTTACTCGAAAGATACTTTTTTTTTTTTTTGAGACAGGGTTGCTCTACATTGCCTAGGCTGGGCCCTCACCACCTGGACTGAAGCAAGCCCCTGCTCAGTCTCCTGAGTACCAGGACCACAGTTTGGGACCTGAACATAAGAACTGCCATTTTGTATATCTGTCTCCATTTTGTACTTGTTCATTTGTCCTCCCCATGAAACACTGGACGTTCCAGATGCTGTACATAGAGAGTTTGACCCAACTGAGTACTATGACTCTAGCCACAAACAGTCAGCTCCAAATTAGGAAATACTTAACGTTCAAGGCTGAAAGAGCAGCTTTCTGTGGTAGTTTGTAAGAACTCTGGTCAGAGCAGGTGCAGCTATCCAATCAGAAGCCAGCCACTAACTGTTCAGGAAATTCCAAAGGCCATAAGTAATGTAAGGGGTACTAGAAACTGCTTATGGGGTACTCGAAACTGCCGGTGGTCAGTGCTGACCAATCCCCACGTGCCAACACTGCTTTTGCTTCAACTTACCCAATCATGTATCTGCTAAGTTAGAAACCCCTTCCCCTAGAAGTAGCCACTATAAAAAACTTTGTAAAACAAAAGCTTGGGGCTTTCGTTGCTAACTTGCTGCGCCGGGGAGTGCGGGAGTCTGGGCTCAAGCTTGTGATTGCATTGGTGTCGGCTCCATGGTGGTTCTTGGGATCAATGGCCTGGGCGTAACATACAGATGTACCACCACCACACAAAAATAATAAATCCTGACTTTTATTCTGCATAGAAAACACTTTCAGGGGTTGGGAGATCAAATATGAAGAGGAAGTCTCCAAGTGGGCACAGGGGCTCAACTCAGACCAATGAAAAGATGGGCAAATCGGGCTATATTAAAATGTATAACTTATATGCACCAAAATCTGCCAGATGTCTCTCATATGCAGCAAAAGGCATGAAGAACTCCTGAAGATGAGTGTGAAAAGACAGATGGCCTGGTAAGGGCCACAAAAGACTGAAGTTGGAACTCTGGAAAGTATTCACCTAATGAACCATGAGGTAATGAAAATAAGACACCTCAGCAAGACGCCGCATCACCACAGCAAGAGATCCACAGGACAAAACCTCACGGAGCAAGGATGATGAGCCTGCTCGGTAAGGTCACAGCTACAGGATGCTCACAGCTGCTGGTGGAGGGTCTGTGGCTTAGCTCCACTGGATGGCTCAGAGGTGGGCACACTCTCCCTATGGCCTGCAGGTCTGTAGTCTCCTTGTGGGCATGACAAAAAGCTCTCTGTTCTTAGAATGGCGAGTATTGTCTAGGGCTGTAGAAGTGAGTTTGGGACATTTTGGGGAAGGAGGGTTCTGAGCAGAGTGTGCACTGTGCCCTACACAATGACGTGTTGTGTGTGTTGTGGAATTACCTGTGGCTGCATACGTCATATACTGACAAAAAAGCTTACATGTACATACATAATTTTATTTATTCTTAAAGGGAGATTTATTTGGCTTACAGTTCCAGAAGGGAGACATTATCCATTAAGATGGAAATTTCATAGCAGAAGGCACGCGGGTGACAGAAACTGGAGGCAGTTCAGGTCCCTGCAGACATCATGATTGAGGCAGAGGGCACCAACAAGACTTCCAGAGCAGACCGCTAGTGGAAACACGCAGGGCTCACTTCAAATCTGGCCTCGTGACATGCCTTTCTCCAGCAAGAATCCACCTTTACTAAAGTTGCCATGGCATTCCTGAAGATTAACAGCTAAGAAAGCAAACACATGAGCCCATGGGAGACAATTCACATTCAAACCATGATACCGTGACACCCACATTTGGAAAAGTTGGTATTTGCTTTTCAGGGTTTGGTGGTCTAAAGTACACAATAAATTATCAGAGGCCGACATCATGTATTTACTCCTGCTTGCAGTTATTATTGCCACATCTGTCTGAGATACTGTAGAATGTATTAGGCAGCTCTCCAGAGCTGTTTTGTGGATGGTGTTCCATGATGAAGACCATAGCTACTCTGTTTTAGTATCTAGTGGAGTGAAGACTTTTTCAGACGCAATGAAGGGGCTTCACAGTTTACTCAGTGAGCAGTCCAAAGAGAGGCAAATGCAACTTTTGCTATAATACAGGTTATCTTTACAACATGGATTTAGGGGAAATGAATAAATTCCTTAAAAATATTGTGGAGGAAGAGTAAATGAGATGAAATTGAGGAAGTCTGATGGTTGGTGTTATCACTTTGACCTGATGTTGACTCATTAATGAGACATTTCTAGGCATGTCTGTGACGATTTTCTAGATTCAGTCAATTAAGTTGGGAAGGCCCACCCTAAATTGTGAATGGAATCATTTCATGACTGATTACATGAAAAGGAGAAAAGGAAGTGAGCACAGACATTTATTGCTCCTTGCCTCCTAATGTAGACATGATGTGATTGGTGGTTTCAAGCTCTTGCTACTATGCTTGTCGTGCCAGGATGGACTGTACCTTTCTTAACTGTGTTCTGATAGGTATTTTGTCACAGTAACAGAAATACACTTGACTACCAAATACAGCAACCATTCTTTCCAAAGTAGCTCCTACATGCTCAGCTCTCTAGAGCCAAGCAGCTGCTGAGGTAAAAATACCAATAGAGATAAAAGGCAACAAAGGTTAATCATGCATAGGTGGTTACTACACCTGGTGTAAATAAAGGATGTAAAGCAGCTTATGTCCAAAACAAAATAGAGATTCAAAGGGTTTCGTATTGTTTACAAGTAATTTATGTGAGATAAAGTAATATTAAAGTTCTTTCTTAAAAAAGAAAACTAGTGGTCCAAGAAACACTGGGAAAATGTGAGCATAAAAAAATAAGCTAAGCAATGCTAAGATAAATGAAATGGAACCTAAGGATAAAGTCACTAAGGAGATCTGTACAATATTCTCCAAAACCAGTGAAAGAATTCAAGCCACTTAATTTAAGAATCACCACAAACCAAACCAGAGCAATAGTAAACCTTCTCTATGTACATTACAGTGAAATCACTTTTAAAACATCTTTATTATTTTTAATGTTATATACATGAATATAGTGACTTTATATTTTCAAGCCCTAGTTTCAAATCCCACCCCCCCCTTTTCCCCTTATAACCTTTCCTCTCCCCTGCCTAACTCCTTCCTTTTCTTTTGTTTGTGTGACCCACTGTGTTTGGTCTAGTCTGTGATGACTTATGTCTGACTTGATTCATTCTTCAGCAAGCCATACATAATTTTAAAGAGGAATAAGTGAAAATTTGGGTATAGGTAACTGCGCCTGCCTGATTGAGGAGGATGATTTTCTTGGCACCAGAACATTTTAGTTCTCCATGAAATGAGTCACGACATAGCTCACTCACAGCTTCATTTTCAGGAGAAAGCAGAAAGCTGGGCCAGAATGGGTTGCCGCACCTCACAGCAGGTGTCCGCTCCAGGACTTTGAAACATCCTGCCCAAAGTGCCCCAACCTCACGTCTATGGCCCTGGTCAACACCTGTCATCTACAAACAGAGCGCATGTCCACGAGGAGCGCGCAGAACTGGGCGCAGACCTGCAGGGCCAGGGAGTGAGCCCATCTCGTGGCTGCCTGCCTGTGGTGACTCCTCTGGCAGTGTCTCCCCCCTGCCCCCCACAGTCTGTGTCCTTTGACTCACAGGCCTAAGCATAGCTCTGGTTTTTTGTTCCCCTGTGGTACCAGTGAAGGAAGAAAGGGAGGCAAATACACCCATGTACACATCTTTCAGAGGTCCAAAGAGTCCTGTGCAGTTGACACTTTTCAGGGCTCCTGGAAACAGAGTTATTTCTCGTAGTGTTTACACACACACACACACACACACACACACACACACATACACACACACACACCCCACATGCACCTCTAAGATAGGATCACTGAAATTACGGTGTGTTTTAGCTTTTCACATTTAACAAGTTCTTAGTTTTAACACTCTCCCTTTATTATAAACCTTCCCATCATACATATAAAATACTATGACCATGTGGATGATTTTATCTAAAATTACAACTGAGTGTCTAAATATTTTTGTTCGGTCTGAGGCCAACACTGCTCTTTCCTCCTCTCCTCATGCCCTATGATGAGGAACCTCAATGAGGATCATCACCTCTATCCAGTTCTCGGCAGCCTAGTGAAGTACCTTAGTCTCATTTTGAATCTGCACAGCCCCAGATTCCTTGGAGGCCTTGGACCCACTGCTAATCCGGCCAGCTCTGTCTTCATAGGGTCAACTGCGTGCCCAGTCCTGACATGTGCAGGACAGGATAGCAGAGTTTACAGATGATGGAGTAGCCTCTCTGGACTGTAGTGTGGAACGGGGGGCTGCGGCTCTGAGTGGAGGGGTACCTCCTCTCCTTTCTAGGCCTTGCGGGATCCAATACACTGAGCATCTTTGCTGCCACAGGTCGCTGCTCTGGGTTTCCTTGGCCCTTCTCTAAACCTTCCTTTCAGTCAGGTCACCGCAGGGTCTGAGGGTTCTGCCTGAGACCATGTGCTCTAGAACCTGAGGAATCTCAGAAATGTGCTTCCCAATCCAGAGCTCCGTTTGTGTTTGGAAAACCTGACAAGGCGGACCCATGTTCCTTTTAGGTGAGGTAGCAAGGTCTATGCAGTGAAGATGGTGTGCAGAGAAATGTGCTAGAGTGCTTTGAAATGGCTGGTGCTGAGGAAGGCAGGGATGAGAGGAGAGAGTCAGGCTCTAGCTGCTGCCCAGGATCCCCATGATGGGCATAGGGGCATGCTTTTGAAATAGAAGAC
Source organism: Typhlomys cinereus (assembly GCA_023101885.1). Classification (NCBI taxonomy): domain Eukaryota; kingdom Metazoa; phylum Chordata; class Mammalia; order Rodentia; family Platacanthomyidae; genus Typhlomys; species Typhlomys cinereus. Next base: position 5,072,543 of record JALPQD010000140.1, on the reverse strand, counting down.
AAAACTCACTCCAGGGGACTGAGAATGTCCCACCTTCCTTCCTCTCATGACCAAGGGATGGATGATTGTGTTTGCCCCCAGAGAGCCCAGGCCTGATCTCCACTTTGATCTGACCTATGCCAGCTACATTTGACTCCTGGGAGCAGCCACTTGGCTGCCATGTCTCTTTCTGCTCAGTCATATGTGAGCAACATCTACCCATTTATCTTCCAATATGACTGAACCATGAGAGCACGAACACCAAATTTACACTCAGTGCCACAAACATTAATGAATAAATTAATACTTGTGTGATTGTGAACATTTCAAAGAAGAAAATTTAAAGCTTTATGTAGGATGCCTTTGGCGGTCAGAATAAAGTCCCTGGCTCATCATTTAGGAAGCTATGACAGTACGGAACAGAGTGTCCCGAGGGAGGCAGCCTTAAGCTCGGCAACGTCATGGAGACCACAGGCTGTCTTTGATCTGCTCTACTGCCCTTTGTGGGTTGAAGGTGTCTGCTACACAACTGTCCTCATAGCGATATGGTTGTACAATCACAGCTATCATCCCAAACAATGTCTAGAAGAGAAGGATTCACCTCTTTCTTGGGCTCTTTCTCACACACACTGATTTTGGCTATTAGGCCTGGCTCCAGCACCCACTGTCTCGCTGACCCTAGGCCCTGGGTGGGTAACCTCCAGGGGGGTTTTGCGGAGTGTGCATAGCTCTCAGAGACATTGCTGCACAAACCTGCCCTGTTTCTCTGGCCTGCAGCCTGTGTGTGTCTTTCCAATTGCTCTTCAGGGTTCCAGTTCACCTTCACCTAAAGTTGAGGCTGGAAAAGATAACGAGGCAGGCTTGCCAAGCAGGGAGGGGACGCCTGCTGGGCCCAGGCACGGGGCTCAGGTATGAGTGGGCAGTGCTCCTGTCTGCTCCTCACTTTCGCCGTGAGCGTGGCAGTGTAGTCTCCTCACTTATGCCTGCGGTAGGGAAGACCTGCCCGAGTTCCAGCTTCCTCCCTCCCTCCACCTACCTTCCCAGTGCCACGGGAGCAGGTGCAGCCGTGTGACAGACGTCCTCCAGGGAGGCATCCTGTGGCTCCAGCCAGTTCTGGCTCTCCGCTCCTCCTGGCTCTTCCTGCTTTCTAACCCTTTTCTCAGAGCTGAAGTGAACGCTTAGTCCTGCATGGAATCGCTCCCACTCTCCAGAGCATTTTAGACTCCTCTGTCCCCATAAAACAACTTCCCTGCCTCTCCCTTCAGCCCATCACCGCATTCCACTTTCTTCCTGTGAACTTACTGCTCTGGTGACCTTAAGTGGAATCACACGGGACTTTCTTGCTGAGACTGCCTAATGTCCTGGGATGGTTAGTGTTATTGTTAAGTCGACAGACTCCACAATCATTTGGGGATCAGGTCTCTGGATATGCCTGTGGGAGATTATCTTGATTAAGTCAATAAATGTGGAAAGACCAAGCCTGAGAATGGGCAGGACCTCCCCCGGGCAGGGATCCCGGACTGTATCAAATGAAGAGGGCAATGTACTGGTGCTTAGTCATCACTCTCTCTCCTGACTGAGGATGTGATGTCACTTCAGGCTCCTGCTACCTTAACTCCCCACCGTGATGGATTCTAATCTTGAGCTGAGAACCAGGATAAACCCTTTACCCCTAAATTGTATTTGTCAGAGCAACAGGAAAGTAACTGAACTTGGTGTCCAAATCCACTCAGATTGTTGCCTGAGGGAGAATTTCTTTCCCTTTCAAGCTGAGTACTATTCTGTTGTGTAGGTGACCATAAGAAATTAATTGGATGTTTCTTGTATCTCATTAGCATTACTTCATTTGAAATGAGAATTTTGATTCATTACTACTTAATGTATACCAGGAAATTACATTTTTCTTTCATTTTGACTGTTTAGAACAGCAAAACTTAAAGTGAATTGCAGTAATACTGCAAGACAACTCATGGATGTCTTTGAAGTCTGCATTTAAATTAAGGTGGCCTCTGCCTTACCAGCTGACAGCAGAACACTTGGCCTCTCTTTGGCCTTTCTCCACATGGACCGATACAGCATGTGGCCTTTTATTCAAGACACTGCGCTCTTGAGGTTCCTCTGCACTTCTGGGACTAGCACCTTGTCCATATTCAGGGGTGTATACTTCATTGGTCAAATATACCACAGTTTACTCTCCCACTTCCTGTCAAGGGAAATCTGAACTGTTTCCAGTTCTGCCACAAACATTCCTACACACGTCTCTTGAAGCACACGTAGCATTTGGGGAAGATATTTCCAGGAACGAGGCCGCCTATTACTTCGCATGTTTGGCTTCACAGACACTGAGAATCAGCCAAAGCAAGTCCTTATTCAGTGGGCACAATGTGCCTCTTTTGACTTGAAGGGAACAAACAAGCTCTGGCCATGCCCAGAGTGACAATAGGACCAAGAGTCCTCCTGTGACAACTCACGTGACTGGTCACTAAGCTGTTACACAATTATATACCACGTGCTGACATTTCAGCCAATGGCAAACCGTACACACCATTCTCAGTTGTAACGGTGCTTAGTGTCATGGCCCGGTGACACCTTGTTGTATCATGTGACATGCACGTGTGATGGTGCTTACCTAAGTAAACACCTGCCGGGGCCCTGCACCTGCCATTCCATCTAGACCCTAAGCCGGGGCAGTGACGACAGGCTGGCACCGGCCTAGACATCGCCGTGCCAGAGTTCTCTCCCAAAAGGAGTTTGCTGGAAGCTGCTGGCATACCTGCAGCAGCCTCAAACCTTCCCCGCTGCTGTGTCCAGTGACCTGGCTGTCCCATCCAGGTGTGTGTGAGTCACTCCTGAGTGTTCACAAAGCTATGCATATCTCGGCTATTCTGTCGTTTATTGTTATAGGACTGTTATGACACCAGCGGTCACAAGACCAGAATCATAATCAGGGTAGTGCATGCAACAAGAGTGAGGTCATCTTGATGGGGACAGTTGCTGTGGGCCACTGAGTCCTGTGGGACACCTGCCCTGCAAGGGTGTGCTCTGTGATCTGCCCTCTCTCTGTCTCTATCTTCATCTTCAGTTTTTGTTAGTGTTGGGAGGCGATTATGAGCAAGTACTGAGGTATAGAAGGGTGTAAATCAAGATGAATTAGAGATTTCTCCTTAAACCTGGGCTAAGTTATTCCCTCCCCCCAAAGCAATCAGCATTCTAGATTAAGCACTCACAATGTCAAAGCCCTCAGAAAACACACACTGTATATCACGTACAACCCAGGGAGGTGCCAGCTGCTCCTGCCCCTGAAGGTTCTAGGTCTTGCTCAGCCCCTCTTACTATAGGAATCACCAAGATCAGTGGGGTTACTCTTAGTAGCAACTTAGGGCACTGGAGAGACGACTTGACCTCTTTGGTCCCTAGCTTCTGTTGCCATCTGTTGCCAGTAAGACTGGTGATGAGGGCTTTCTCCTAGGCTGTGCTCGGTGTGGTGGGTATGGTACATGGAACAGCTGAGATGTGACTCACCATCCACATGCCCACACACCATCTCCTGCCCTTCATCCTAGCTTGGGCACTTCCAGATCTTCTGCTTCGGGGGATGATCAAGGACAATTAGACAATGTTGTAAGGAAGACGGCAGTCACTTCCACCCCTCCACCTTTATTCACTCTGCTTTTCCACCCCTCCACTCCTACTCTCCACCCCTACACCTCCACAGCCCAGACCCAGAACCTGCTCCTAGCCCTGCTCTCTGGTCTCTGCCCGTGCGTGCTCTCGTCCTCTCTGCCTCCTTCTCTGCTCTCTCTGTCCTCTCTGTTTCTCCTTTGTCCCTGGCTTTTTGTCTCCCTCTCAGTCATTTTCTCCGTGCCTGGTCCCCAGGCATATCAATGATAAAATGAGCAGTGTGCTTTCAAGATTTATTTCTGTGATGTGTCCTTGCCACCCCGATAAAGGCAGGAAGTGTGTGGTCTACTGCTAGATGTGTTTCATTTGTTTTGTTTAAAAATCTTAATCAAGTGACCTCATACTTGCTTCAGTTTGCGGATATCTCCACCACTCCTCCTGCTTTCTACTGGCCTATGATCCTCAAGTTCTGTTACAGATTTGAGTTTGAAAGCCTAACAGTTTGGATCAAATCCCCCTTTTTTCAAATGCCTCAGATTTCAGTGTCTTGTCCCGTGGCTGGTTTCATGAAAGTGGCGGAAGACTGCCTGGCTGGCCATAGCCCTGCGTCTTGGGAGACCTAGAGACAGCTTGGTCTCAGAGATATGGTGTGTGTCCTGGCTGGCCCTTGGGTACTCTGGCTTGTGCTCTGCCCCTGTGCTCATCATGTGTTTTGAGGAGTCAGTTCGGTTCTGATAGGTCCCATATCTCCGGGTTGCTCTGTGGAAGAATGGTTGTTTTATGTCTACTTGAGAAGAGATGCTGGTCCAACTGGATGGGCGTCAGGGAGGTCACCTGGCCTCCTGGTTGAAGAGGGCCATTCTCTGCCTCACCTGAAATGCTTTTCTGAGACGGGCTTGTGGAACCTCTCTGGCGTGGAGGAAGTCAGCCCCCTGCCCCAGGCTTGTGAGTCAGAGTCTCTGGCCAGAGCCATGGCCTGCTGCACATCCAGATTCTCTCTGACCTTGGATGGACCTGCAGACATGCTGTTGTGGCTTGGTCAGAGATGGGGACAATAACAGAGGTCGATGTTGGCAGGAACTCCAGAATACAGAAGCACTGGAGGACGTTCTGAGATGTAGTCTCTTCCTTGCCGTGTGGGGGGGCGAGGGTCACCTGCACATCAGAATGCTAGTAACACTGAGACGAGGTCGGGCTCACTCGTGACGCCTCTGGACCCGACAGCCCATCACTCGGTCTCTTTAAGGCCGTGTGGGTCCTGAGGCTGCTGTCTTTGCTGACCCTCCAGTGTCTACCGCAAGGCACTGCCTTCTGTAGGTCCGTGGAGTTGTTGACTCGATCCAGCCAGACCCGAGTTGCATACTGGAACCCAGAGAAACCCCTAGAGAGGGGTCTGCTCAGGAACACATGTCTGCTGTCAGGTGATTCCTGGTCTTCATACGTGGTCATGCTGGTATTAGCCAAGGATGTCTGCGTTCATGAGGGGAAATTATTTACAACGTTCTCTTTTGCAGTGCTTGGCAAAGTCTGTCTTCCTCCATTTTTGGGAGAGTCTGTGTGTGGGCTTGGTAAGAACTTTGCCCTTAGCAGAAACAGTCTTATTAAGGTTTCTGAGCCTGTGAGATGGCTCAGTGGGTAAAAGCCTGAGTTTTGTCTCTGGAACCTATGTGAGGGAAGGAGAGAACAGACTTCCCAAGGTCATCTTCTGGCTTCTACTCACTGGGCCATACGTGCTGCCTTCACACATGTGCATACACAACAAATATACACAAAAGTGAAAACTTTCTCTGTCTTCATAATTATATCAGTTTTGACAGTTTCTTGTGAGGAATTTATTTCACCCACATCGTTAACTTAGCATAAACCTGCTCACAGTATTCTCTATTATCTGGGTATCTCTGTGTTTTTTAAAATTATTTATTTATTTTACTTGAGAAAGAGAGGGAATCAGGAAAGAGAGAGAGAGAGAGAACACGAATATGTACACACGTGGTATATGGTGGTTGAGGTGCAGAAGTCAGTTTTTGGAAGTCAGTCCTCTCCTTCCATCCTATGGACTTCTGGGGACTGAACTCAGATCACCAGGTTGCAAGCAGATACCTCACTTGCTGATTTACCTCACTAGCACCTTAAACTACTGAAGTTGCTTTCTTTGTCATTAGTAGCTGTGAAACTACACTCTATATTCCTTGACTGAGATAGTCCTGTCAGCTTCAGAGACAGGAGGTGGTTAAAAACAGGAGAAAGAGCCGAACCTGGTGAATACAATGAAGCCTTTGTTTTCTTGCGGGTCTAAGGCAGCCGGTTTGAGGCAGCCGTAGGGCACACGGGTCTCAGGAGGGGGGTTGGTACAGTGTTCTCAGTCCCAAGACAACAAGCCTCTGAGAGTTTCTCTTTGGTCCAAAACCCATTACGCAGGTGACTCCGCAGACTCCAACTTTCAGAGTGTCCTGCCAGGTGAGAGTGGTAGATAGATTGGCGTACATGGGGGGGCCATCGAGAGAATGAGCTTTAGGAAAGTGTAAGCCACTAGGGAGTCAGGATCCACACCATCTCTGGTTCCACAGACAAGAGCATAGTCTAGAGAAGATGCTTATTATGGGCTGATGTGTCCTCCAGAGGGTGGGTTCACAGCCCCAGGATTTCAACCCAGGACTAAATTTACTTGTAGGCTCTTCAAAGGTGGTTAAGTTAAAGTGAGGCATATGGGCAGACCCTGCTCCAGCGTGAAGGGGGTCCTTACAAGAAGAGGGAACTAGGACATAGATACCAGAGCGACCACCATGCCATGACAAGGGAAAAGCTATCTTTTACTCACTGAAGAGTCTTCGATCATTTTGTGCTGCTGCAACAAAAATCTGAGGCTGAATAATTTATAAAGACAGAAACATGCTGTTCCTGGTCCTGACGCTGGAAGACCAAGTTCAGAGTCTGCTGACTGTCAGCTTCCAGTTCACACACAGGGCAAGGAGGCAGCAGCTCTCTCACTGGTTTTGGCAAGGACATGGACACATTCACGAGGCCCCACCCCCGTGACCTCAGCATCCCTCGGCCCCACTCCCTAACGTCTAAGGCTTTTGGGTCAGAATTTTCCATGTTGAGGTTGGGGAAGGAAAACTATACCCACTGCAGTAGCTGGAAAACTATTTGAAAGTGCAAAGGAGAAAAACTGGTTCCAACTCACTCAGCCTGAATGCAGGGCTGCCCTCTACCTTAGCTTAAGGTGTCTCGGAGACACCCAAAGAATGGGCTTTAGATTGCTGTACAGCTCAAGTGTAAAACAAGCTGGGAACAGCTCAAGGAGCCCCTTCCCCCAACTCCTGCTTTTGGAGAAGCCTCTAGGGTCTCCCTCCTGGCTCCTCCTGCCACACCTTACCCCGTCTGCAGGTACGAACAATTTGAACTGATGACAAACTGGGATGAACAATTATGTTCTCATTCACTGGCTTTTTCCTTCCTGGGAGGGCAGACTGGCTCTGGGATGGAGGGGCTTCTGAGCTCCAAAACCAGTGTTGCTGGGCAATCTTTCTTCATGAAGGACCCTTGCCTGGCCTCCTGATAAGGGTTGGTCAGGCTGGGGAGGGGCACCTTGTTCCAGTATTTAGGTATCTATCACATCCATTTTGCTACCCTTGCTCTCAGCCACATCCTGAAATTAAGCCTGCAAGTGGCAAAGTCTCAGTGATCACACACATTATATAGTCCAAAATCTGAGGCAGACCTCTGTTCCAGCTGTGACTTCCAGCCACAAGAGAGGAACACGGTGCTAGGCAGCAGTAACCCCACCCCGAGGAACGGCTCTCGTAAGTGTCACATGCTACTAGCCCTCGGATGACATCAGAGGCACTAGACTTCAGCTGAGCTTCCTACGGACTTGCAGCTGACACGTGGAACTGGATTCCCAGCGACAGCGGGCACCTCTAGAGGAACAATATGTGCCAACAGTCAGATACCTTGTGCTCCTAGTGTCTATGATTCAATTAGAGAGAGGAAGCCTGTGTGAAGTATGCGTGGGGGCAGTGCTGACCAAGACTCAGCATGAATCATAGGCTGGAGAAGTGCCAGGGGAAAGGACCTCGCTAGCTCCCAGTCCTCAAGAGCAGAGAAGACAGCAATCTTTCTCTGCCTGGCCACTCTTATTACCATGAGTCACTATGACCTTTTAACTTTAGATTTGATGAGAAGACAGAGAGGCGCTATCCCTGAGAGAGGGGTAACCTCATTACCATCTTACCTTCACAGCATCTTTCCTGTGATTTTTATCAGAAGCCAGGACTGGGACAAAATGAGGGAGACACATTACAAGGGAAGAGAGCTTGGGATGTGATGCCCAGGCTAGAACTCGACTTCCCATCTGTCCATTCCCATCTCTCCACCTTGTTGTGCGGCTGGGATGTCTCATACTCAGGATCTGGGTCACATCATCACCCACCCATCTGTTGCACTTACTCTGGGTGATTGCTGATAAAAATCATGACAAAACAACTTAGGGGAACAAGGAGGTTTTGTTCTCGCTTACAATTCCTGGTTACAGTTACCTTGGCAGAGAGTCAACACCAACTCCAGGGGCGGAAGGAACTGTCTACACCATAGCCACATAACAGCCGATAGAGGAGCATATCTGGCCAAGTATAAAGAAGTTTGCTAATTTTCTCAACCAGTTCTCTGTATTTTTTTATTCAGCTGTCCAGGGCCTACTATCACCTACCATGGGCTAGGCCTGTCCCATTAACTAAACAATCTCCTGCAGGTTTCGTCTGGGCTTAACACAACTACTAATTCTCTACAAATGTGCCCAGAGCTCAAACCCTCAACTGTCAAGTTGACACCTGTATTTAACTATGACAATATCCATCTGCAAGTGGCAACTTTGGGATAAGACATCTGAGGCTGGGGGAGCAAAATTAGGAACGATGGAGAAAATAAGCATTTGTTACCATCATAGCAGCCCTGGGATATCACATGCCCCTTCACAGTACCGTGTGCAACTCTGCCTGATTCTCATCTTAACCCAAAACTTCAGTGCTAACAGTTCAGCTCACTTCAAATAGAAAAGGCAACAGCTTTCCTGATTTCTTTAAAAGCTAATTGGGGTCTTCCTCCCAGTCTTGTTTAGACAGCTGTGGAGATGGATCTGTGAACTGGGTGGTACAGAACAGCGGCCTGATCCCCTGATGCTGATAAGGGCGGTGGGAACCGCCGCAGGGACTGGTAGCAAGAGGCGGCCTCGTCTTGCCTGCAACTGACTGGCAAGGAGGGGGAAGGCGCAGCGCATGAGAGAGAAACACTCCATTTCTGCAAAGGGATGGCTGCTTGTTCCCGGAACTCCAGCAGAGAAAGTTAACATTGATGGAGAGATCTCACTCCCCACATCCTTCAGTGTCCACGGTTGTTGCGGAAGGACCTGTGTGCTCCATAGCACAATATTCAAGACTTCATACTTTCTTAGTAACTTCTGTTTTGAGACAGTGGACAGGACTCTTGAAACTAGTAGGGCTCCTCCTTGGAGATTATGAAGGGGAAATTAAGGAGTGCAGAAGTCAGGAGCTGTGTTTAGCCCACAAGAAAGGCACATATGTATTCTGGCATCTGCTTACTAACTGCAACAGGCAATTCGGAAACAGGAGTTGTCCGTACAGTCAGTTGCAGACCATGGAACCCATAGAGCTAACAAAGTCTCAAGGACTGTTCCTTATCTGTGGTGAACTCCAAGGGATTCAGTACCCTGCAGGAAGTTCACGTATCCAGGCCTGGAGATCATGGCAAAGGCTTCTCTACAGGTCCCTATTGCACCTGCAAAGGGATGAACAGGCACACTAGGAGTTGGTGGCAGGTGGGGTAGGACAGTATTTACAAGACTGCAGTTATGAGCACATGGAGAACACAGAGACCTGGTTTAGCACAAACTTTGAGCCATCCCCACAGATTTTGCTAAATTTAGTGTGTGTTTCTTGGTTGTGAACTTCCACAAAGGACCCTGATGAACACTGTTAGTCCCATTTGGAACACAGATGTAGAATTATTCTGCAATATTACAGTAAATACCCGACAGAATCACGAAATACCTGTCTGGCACTGTATAACTGTGCTTCACTTCCTGCATTCTGATGTTTTAACATCTGGGTCACATCGATGCTTGGCCACAGTTCTCATCTCTTGATTAGTCTTAGACATAGTGAAGGACACATTCTCTCACTCGCCTGATGTGTGCCGGTCAGTCATGTCCTCATCTCTGCAGTGGGCTCTCACACCAGGTTTCCCCAGCAGTGCCGCATCACTCAGCTCAGGAATCAGACCAGCAGGGACCATGGTGTGACTTAGGGCTCTGAGGTCACTAACCATCACTCCTCCCACCACAGGGAGGGCTCTAGCTGGGTTTCCTCTCTCTCCTCTACCTTTCTCAGAGGGCAGTCGAGACAATTAAATGTATTAGACTCCTAAGTGCTTGGAATGGTGCCTGGTTCCCAGCAAGCGTTAGAAGCGTTTATTATCCTCATTTCACTAATGCAGAGATGGAGCGGGAGTAATTCATTGCTAGGATCTCCTTCAGAGGTGGACAGATGCCACGTTCCAGTCATGGTACTGGCATTTAAACTCACCAGAGGAGGCACCGTGATTGTGTTTAACCACATATGTCACTGAAGTCCTTTGGTGACGTCTCCTAAACAACGCCATCATGGCAGGTACTTGTTGAACAAAGGAAGGAGGCTTTGTCACAGGGAAGCGGTGTGACTCGGGACCAGAGAGCTGCAACCCTCCAAAGCTCTTAGTAGTCGAAAGCAGAGTAGTGTGAGTTCAGCGAATACAGGCAGTGGGGCGGCAAAGCTGACCCCAGGCAGAGGTGTGAAGCCCTAATGAGAGAGTAAGCACTAGCTGCGATTCAGTGTCAGCACAGCATCTTCTGGCCATGTATGCAGGGCAGACCAAGGAGGTGGGAACTGGGGGTCACAACCTCTGAGGCACAGAGCTGTGTGGTCAGCGCACAGAATAAGGAAGACTGATTCTTGAGAGAACCTACTGCATTTGATGAGTGATGAGAATTCAGAGAGGCCAGAGAAGGGGCTAAGGATTCATAGGTGCCTTCCTGCTCCTCCTAAGGGCTGAGTTCATCAGAAATGGAACTTCTCCTGCCTTCTACTTTTCCTCAAAATTTAGACTTAGCAACAGATTTGTTTTGAGGTAAAGCATGTTAGCACACCACAGTGCACAAGTATCACTCTGAGGATGAGGACGGATGCTGTCAAGTACAGATCACTGACTCCAAGGGGCGTGGCCCAGGAGTGGCTCTACAGCTGCAGCAGAGCCTCATCCATCATGGCTGCTCTCTCAACACACAGTCTCGGTGCAGCCATCTCAAGGACCCTCTGCATCCAGATCCCAGTGGAGACCTCCTGGGTCACCTAGTAGGGAGGGCTCTGCTGACTTGCAGATGTTTGACTCAGGCAGGAAAGGGCCTAGAAATTGGTCGGCAATCTGCCTTGCTTTTCATAACTTTATGAACTTACTAGACATTTAATCTTTTCAGATATGATGCAGGATTGAAGAGGGCTCATGGCCTTGCCATGTAAAAATCTCAATTGGATCACGCGGTCTTCAGTTCCCTGATCAGCAGCGCTATTTTCCCTGGAGCATAACTTGCTAAAAAGAGCTGAGTACTTTGTATAGTGACTAATTCAGCTCTCACAAATCACATTTTTAAAAAATGGCAGACAGATATATAAACCTATAACATGGACCACATACATGATAGATTGTCTTTATCAAGATTTGTACAGTCTGTATATCCAAAGCCACTTGGATTGTATCATAAGCATCCTTAGATATGCACAGCGTCCGTGGAACTGCCATCTGTTAAGTTTTGATTTGTTAAGCACAGGGACATAGCGAGGCTGAGCTACGGGAATTTCACGGTGCCTTCCCAGATGCTCTAGTGATGACAGGGGTTCTCACCATGCTTGGGCATCTTTTCATACTGACTTGAGAGCTCGTCAAGAGACAGTGAGCCCAGAACTCCTGCACAAAGCATGCTCGCAGCGTGCGCTGCATCGACTGCTCTCAGCTGCAGCAACTGCTCTTCCTTCCCACTGTAAACTCTCAGGAGCGTGGGAAGAGGCGTCTTCAACATCCCATTCTCTTTACAAGACCACCTATGGGGTGCTGCCTAGACCCCGTCCTGCATGGGCAAGCAGAGAGATCTGAAGGTTTGTTAGGCTTCCTATCTTTTTTCCCTCTTTTCTGCTCCTTTTCTTTGATGCTGCCCCCAAAGCACTTTGCGTTAGGGGAGACTCATGTGAGCCAAGCTGGGCCTCCTTTTCTTTGCTTCAGAGATGCCAGTGCGAGGAGGGGCTCCTGGGCTGCCTGTCAGAGGGACGTGTCAGTGCCCTTGGTAATCAACCTTTAGCCAAAATGGATGATGGGCAGAGTCCAGAGATGGAGGCATCCTGAAGCTCACTTCCACCCACAGTTAGAGTTCAGCTCATCTTGGGGTTCTCCAAGGGCAAAGTTAAGTTGATGAGAAACATTTAGGGGAATCTACAGAGACCCCATTAGAAATTTAGCTGTGGATTGTCCAGGCAGATCCCTCGAACCTGGGAGCAGATAGCTCTGGAACAGGGACCCGAGACAGAGAGCCTGGAATCCCAGTGGTGTCCCCTTCACGTGGACTCCTTGGGTGGCTCCAGCTGGCGTCCCGAGTCTCCAGCTGCTTTGGCCTGGGGCTGTCACTGTACTGGAAAGATCGCCTTCCTTCCAGAACAGAAGCCTTTCAGGTTCGCTCCCCAGTCCTGCCGACTTCTGCAGCTCACATCCCCCACCTCACTATTGCCACGTGCATATGGTGTGTGTGTGGCATGAATCCAGGTTTGCGTGTGTCACTTCTTTCCTTCCACATGTCCTCAGGTGACCAGGTTTGCACAGCAAGCACTCTTGCCTGCTGAGTCATCAAGGCCCCCCCCCACCTGAGGACCTTGGAATATACACTCTTCCTCCTCCTGGAGAGTTCTCCACCTGCCACAAATCAGTACTTCTCTGACCTCCCTGATTCACTCCAGCTGCATTTAAGGAAGTTCCCCAACCTCCCAGACAAGCTAAGCCACAACACGAACAAGTGTCATTCTCACGGGGCGTCACTGCAAGCTATCCTCCAAAATGAGAGAAGACTGGGACATCTGAGTAACAAACACAGAAGACTAAACACTGATCCCTGGACCAGCTTGCATAGAAAGGAACTCTTCAGTTCAGATTTCCCTGGCTTGCAACCCCACTTTGGTTTCCTGCATGACCGGAGAGACGAAAGGCATGAAGAAATCATTAGCTTGCTTGTGGACACTTAATGAATAAACATATAATTCTGAGACATTGGGTAATTGAATGGGGTGGTTGGAACTATTTGGGAGCTGGATTTTTATATGTATTTGAAGTCAAGCTGGTATAAATTCACATTACAGGGTTATCATTTTAGGATATAAAATGTAATCTCCATGGAAACCACAAAAAATAGCTATGGAACATGCACATATGGAAATGAGAAAGAGATAAAAATGTTCAGAAGGAAAAATCAACGTCGTATCTATCACCAGAGGCTCTGGTGAAGGAAAAGAGATTTCAAAAACGTCTATAAGAAAAACAGGAAACAAAAAAGAAGGTCAGAAATCTTTACCTCCTCATCAGATTGCTTCAAATGCAATCAGAAGAAAGAGATTGGTAAAGGGAATAGGAAAAACAGGATCCAACTTCATGCTGTCTGTTAAGAGACTGTAGAACTAAAGACACAATAGGTTTAAAGTGAAAGGAAACGAAAAGTTGGAGGACTACAAGAGGCAATAAAGACATTATAACTAGTGAAAGATTCAGTGCTTGGAGCAGATGAAGTGATTATGTTACCTATGAATCTAACAGACTGCTGAAGTAAGCGGAGCACAATTGATAAAAGGAAGGCAGCAGTGGGCAGCTGCTACAGCAGCACCAGAGGCTCAGTGCCAAATTCTCGTCACTTAGTGGGACAACTGGTAATGAGGAAGGGGCACGTGAGCTCCGAGACTGATGCTCAGCTAGACCCGGGAGGTATGTGCCCAGTGCTGTACCTAGCGGCTAATGCACTTCTTTCTCAAGTGACAGGAGAGTCTGCCTGAGACAGACGGATATGGCTCACAAGGGAAGTCTCAGTAGATTCTAAGGGCTAGGTACATGCAAACAATCTTCTCTGACCTCAGTAATAAAGCAAACCAACCACAGGTATAAAACTGGAAATTTCACGTTTATGGAAATGAAGCAGTACTCTCCAATAGTCAAAGAAGCAGCACAACAACAACACATGAAAAGATACTCAGTATCCCAAGTCATTAGGAAAATGTAATTAAAAACCTACAGGGATACCATGTTTGGTATCTTACAGCTGTTAGGATGCTGGTCATTACAAAAAAAGAAAAAAGAAAGAATTGTCTAGTGCAGAGACTGGGCATGATGTGGTGTCCCCAAAAGTTGGATTGTGGTGATTTAGGCCTGGTGGCAGTGTCAGGAGATGGTGGCTTTTCACATGGGGGGTCTAGCAGTAGGCTTTGGGTAGCAGAACAAAAGGTGAAGCTCCCAGGAGGGTTGTTATGGAAGCCCAAGCACAAATCTCGGATTACGCTGGCTTTCGCGTTATTACCTAATATGCATTCTGTTGCTGTAATTCTCCTCAGCTGCTGAAGCCAGAGGAGGCTGGATGAGCCAGGACAACCTTGCGCGGGAAATCTCCGAAATGACCACATGGGAGGGGGTCGGTTTGTTTAAATCCACTACACTACTTGTTTGCTGTGTTATCTTGGGCAAACAATTTGACATGATTGTGTTTATGTTTTCTATGTCAAAAATGGAATATATACCTTTCTAATGTGGCTGCTGTATGTGTGTCTTCACTAGTTTGAGGTTATAGACAAATTAACATCCATAGCTGGCTGCCTAGTTCACTGGCTTGGGCCTCACCAACTCATCAGACAACTCTTGCTCTGAATTCATTTTGTACACTGCATGAAGCTATATATGCCATGATGACACACACACATTCACCGGTGCAAATTGTCTACAAAACATATATATGCTAAATAGAGAGCAGAGACAATTTAGATTTTTTTTTTTAATCTCACATTGGTTCAAGGTGGGGTGAGGCTGATGCTTGTCTCAAAATCTGGATCTTATTTTCTGACTGCTCTCTACCAGTGTGAATGGAGCAGTCCTGGATGGCAGATGCATCACCCAGGGGATCAGGAGACTTTCAAGGTCATACGGTGCTTGGCCTGTTAGAACCCTGTATGTCTTTGTTCTCTGTGTCAGACTGGAATTCCTTGGAGGAGAAGGTTTCCTCTATCTCCCCTTCCTGAGGAGGCCCTTCACCCTGTCACTCAGGCATTGACACACTATCTCCAAGGGAAACAGCTACACAGTTGTCTCAGAGACCATGAGGGAAGGGGTACAGTTATAGAGTGGGAGGTGGAGGGTGGAAAATGCAAACTGAAAAGACCTGTGATCACATCTGACAGGCAGGGGGATTGAAAGCTCAAGGCCTGTTTACAGAATGAGCTCAAAACCAGCTCGGGCAATTTAGTGATAACCTGTCTCAAAATAAAATAAGTGAAAAGAGAATGTGGATGTGGCAGTGGTGAGTGCTTGCTAGGATGCATGAGGCTCTGGGCTTGTTGCCCAATATTGCAGAAAAGAACATGGAAAATACCTCTGAACTGAGTTTATTATGCAAATATGGTTTTTTTTTTTTTGTCAAATTCAGACATGAAGAAAATCGAAGAGGATTTTCAACTCATTTCATTTTGATCCTTTCAAATCACTACTGTGCTCTCATATAAAAGAGGAAAGTAGTGGCCACCATCAGGGCAGGAGCTGGCTAGTCACTGAAGGCAGTGGAGAGCAGGAGACCATCTGGTCCTGCACGCCTTCATCTTGTGGAGACCGAGAAGGACCGACAGAATAAAGGTCTTTTTTTGTAAAAGGAATTGTGGACTTTTCCTGCTAAGACCTTAATTTGAGCTTTGGAAAAGCAGAAATTCTGTGAAGTGTGGAAATAATTGAAACCCTCTAAGACAAAGGCATCATAATGAAACAATTTATACTACTTGTATAAAAGGACATACACTTGTAGACATTAGGATATCTACATCTGAAGTAGTTAAGAATGTCTCTGCCAAATCTACTATTGTTAACCCTCCTCCACCAGGGCACAGGAATTCTAAGAAAGACGGGCGATTGGCAAATCAGCTTAGTATCTGCAGAGAGCTGTCGTGAATCTTGGCTCTTTTAGCAGCTTGTGGATGCTGTGAAACTAAAGTTGTCTGATTATTATATAATTATTAAAACCCAATGGATCAGTTGGAGAATAAATATAACGTGAAGGCTTCAGAATGCATAGGAAATGTCAATACGATGTTACTTATACAAGCCCAGAGATGATGTTGTTCTTATGGTCCAAATTTAGAGAAATTGTTTATGTAAAAATTATCTCAGATGAGCAAGTTGTGGGTGGTAAGAAAAAAGTAAAGAAAGACAGAGTCTTGATATATATCACAGGCTGACCTGGAAGTTTCTATGCTTAGGCCAGCTTCAAACTCATGATCTTTCCGCTTCACTCTTGCAAATGCTGAGATTATGGGCATGCGCCACTGTCTGTGGCCAATAACACTTTCAGGGAAAGAGAAAACCAACTCCCTCCAGGTGTCCTATGACCTTTACATACACTGTACCATGTATGTTGATTCCCCTCCACCATCATCACCATTTCTAAAATAAATAAATATTCCAAATGAAAAAAAGAGAAAAGTAGGAATAAAATTAATATGAACTGCTCTCATTTTAAGATAGAACTATCCTTAGACTTATTGATTAGTATTTTTAATTAAAAATTCTTTGCTTATTTTCTAAAAAATTTTGAGACATCTGTGACCCAGGTTAACTGTAACAGTTGTCTCAGAGGGATCCTCCTGCTTCTACCTCTCCAACACTGGAATTACAGACAAATACCACCTGCCCAGATTTTTCCTTTTATTAGGGAAATATATATCTACTTAAACATTCATCAAAATGTATGCTATTTTATTGTCTTGGTCAATTTCAATTTGAAAATAACATTTAGAAAAGAAAAAAGTCTAATAGTGCCAAAATATAAAATATTACAATTTATGAACACCTGGTAGAGAACCAAGATAAAATGATCAGATTATAACATTAGGACTAAGATCAGAATACAATTCTGTGAGGATAATGTAATGAAAATAGAGAAAACAGAACATTTGTCCAATTTCTGGCTTTAAAAGAGCAAAGCATCTGTGTGTTCAGGAAAGTGGGCTTTGGTGAGTAATAATCATGGCACTATACTTAACTGTCAGCATTCGCAGTCTGTTGAAAAATTCTTCCTTGTGACTGAACTTAAAGGGGAAATTTCAGGTATTTGTTCTAAAATATGTGAAAGGTACAAACTTTAATCAAAGCAACAACTAAAACAACTATTTAAGAAGTACATGGGCAAGCAGAAAGTTTGAAGGTTATTGTCCTCATCATTCTTGACGCAATAAATACACATTGAGCTGCATCTGTCCCACCACGGTCAAGAATTTGTTCCTCTTCCCCATGTATGTCACTGTGTGAGGGAGGTAGGGTAGCTGGCAGGCTGTTTGTGTTGTGAGGACTGGCTCAGGAGGCAAATGCCCAGTGAGACTGTATGTGTTGGGCGTTTGTGCTTTGGGAGGCGGGGTGTGTGCGTGTCTTTGTATCTGTGTATAGGTGTATATGGTCTTAGGGTATGCATTAGAATGTCCTTACATAGAAGGTTGCAGAAGCCTGAGGTGGCTTTGGACTCTACCAGCGGATCTGTTGAAATGAATTTAGGCTGTGTGTCTTATGTCAGTTTTTCTTTCTTTCTAGTACTGGGAATTGAACTCAGGGTCTCATGCATGCCAAGCAGGCACTCTGCATTGAGCTGCAACCCCCAGCCTCTGCTATCATCCAATTTTATTCTTGGCCTCTGAATCCTGACCCACATATTCTTTGGGTTGTGAGGCACAGGAAGCGGCTGGTGGGTGTTATTTTTGCTGTTGTCATTGTGACTCTTGCTGTGTGCGATGCACCCAGACCCACTGAAAAAACATGATAAGGCCTTATTATGAAACAGAGAGTCATGCTTTCTATATTGCAAAAGGGCTTCTTGCCTCATAGAAGATTCTAAAAGGTGTCACTGAAATAGGAAATTCTCTGGGGCATTTACTCATTCTGTTTACAGTATGTCTGAGAATAACAGAATCTCAGGAACCCTTTTGCCTGATGAAGGCACATGCTGATTTCCTACCATCTCTGTAGGACCCTGGATCATCTAGGCAGAACAGAGTGTTGCAGTCCTTATACAATATTTCACAAAGGGTAACATACCTGCCCAGAAAGGCTGTGTGCCCTCAGGATCCAGAAGTACTGAAGTTCAGGGTTTCTTCGCGTCTATTAGGACATGTTTATATGATGGTTTCCTGAATGCTCTTACAAGTATTATTTACTTCATCTTTTTTTCCCCTCACTTTTGTGGTCCAGGTGGCCAAGGCCTCCTTGTGTTTTGTTGGAAGTTATCTGGCCAGGCCTACTAAGGTATGAGCTGTGCCTCAGCTGCTGTTAAAAAAAACAAAAAACAAAAAAAACCCAGAGAAGATGTTGTATTAATTAGGATTCTCTAAAGGAACAGAATCAATAGAATTTATGTACATGCTATGAGAGGAGATTTATTGGATTGTTTACACAAAAGAGCCAGGTACGTCAACAACAGTTATCTACACGGCAGAAAGGTTGAAAACCAAATAGCTGCTCAGTTTAAGGAGCTGGCTAGCCTGAAGAGCTGTATCAGCAGTTCTAGTCCAGCACCAAAGACCTGGAAGTTTCTTGATGTGTCCCTATGCTGAGTTTGGGTTGAAAGCCAGAGAAGCTGCCTTTTGATGCCAAGGAAGATCCAGTAACAGGACATGTGCTCAGGCACGGAAGGGGCTTGCTAAGTATGTCGCCAGCTTCCTAGGATTTCCTTCTGTTGAGGGCAGCCAGCCATGGAGGTGCCACCCACAATTCAGGGGGAGAATTCCAGTATCAGTCTTCTCTGGAAATATCACAGACCTGTAGAAGTGCATCTCAGCAGTTCTAGACCTCTCTTAATCTAGACCAGATGACAGCCAACACCAGTATCACAGATCCTGTGATAGTGTTAATTGTCAATTTGATAGCATCTGGAATCTCCTAGGAGACAAATCACTGGGTGTGTCTTGAGGAAGTTTCTAGCAAAGGTTAACTGAGGCAGGTTAACTGTGGGCAGCATCATTCCATGGGTTGGGTTCTGGCATGAATAAAAAGGATAAGCCAAGCTGGCATGAGCATTCATTCATCTCTTGTGTACACAACGCGACAGCTGCCTATGCCTCTGCCGCCATGATATTTCTTTATTTCTTTTTTTATTTATGTTTTTTATTTGTCTCTGTGTGTGTGTGTGTGTGTGTGTGTGTGTGTGTGTGTGTGTATCAGAGGACACTGTGTGTGCCTGTGGAGGTCCAAGGGTGACTTTGGAGACTACCCTGGATTGTACAACCTCCTCTTTGCTTTGCTCTAGAGTTTCCCAGGCTCCACCTTCCATAGTTGGAATTACAGTCTGCCACCGGTTCTGCCTGGCATTTTCACATGGTATTCAGGATCCGAACTCAGGATCTTCTGCTCTCGAGGCAGAAGTTTAACCATTGAGCTATCTCTCCAGTCCTAGATTATATTTCTTTTTTTTTTTAAAGATTCTTTTTTTAATTTTTTATTATTATTTATTCAATTGTGTGTGTGTGTGTGCGTGTGCGTGTGTGTGTGTGTGTGTGTGTGTGTATGTATGTGTGTATGTATGTGTGTGTGTGAAGAACCACAGGTGAATTCGGGAACCACCATGGATGCCTCCACCTCTCCTTGTTTACTCTGCCCCGGGATTCACAGGCTCCGCCCTACCAGGACCAGAAACGCAGGCCTGCCCCCGTTTCCGCCTGGCGTCTATACGTGGGGTCTAGGATCCGAACTCAGGACCTTCCGCCTGCAAGGCAGAGGCTTAACTCCTGAGCCACCTCTCCAGCCCCTAGATTATATTTCTTAAATGAGCCAAAATGAACCTTTCCCTTCTCAAGTTGCTTTTGTCAGGTATTTTGGTATAGTAATGAGAAAAGTAGCTAGCAGAGCCTTCTGTGAAGGCAAAGCTTTATTACAGCAAGAGACTGGTTTCTGTGAGAAGTAGAACCAAGAACCGTGAGGCAGGAGTGTACATGGAACAGGAGAAGGGTTGCTCTTTGCTCCTCAGAAATTCAAAAGAGGTTTCTAAGCAAATATGCAACTGTTCCCGAACCCGACTCTATTATTTGAAAGTTTTGGCCACAGGAACTTTGTGTTGCTGAGAGCAAACCTCTGAAAATTGGAAGACTTGATAAAGGTTGGGTCCTTCTCTGAGAAGCTCAGTTTTGAAAAGAGGGTGAGGAGAGGCTGATCCCTAAACAATGAGCCAGCCCTGTGCCTGCCTGACGTGACCTGTCAATCTCAGTGCTGTTAGAGGAAAGGGCTTCCTTCTCAGTCTGCTCTGGCTTTCCTGTACCTCCTTGGGACAACTCCCAGGTGCGGGTTATGTGACCCTTGGCTGTACCAACCATAGATAAGACCACACACTCTCTCTCTCCCTCACAGTCACACTCAGAGTTTGGATGATACAAAGTCCACTAATGTCTGCATTGACTGGAGCATTATCATTAGTAACTGCCACTGTACCTGCAGCTGTTATCTCCTATCCTTTGATGCCCGTGAAACCTCAGCGTATTTGCCTTTCACTCACTTTGAACAGTCTAGGAATTACCTTCTGGCCTGCTCAGTCCTCTAAGCAGAAGAGCCCTTTGCTCCTGTGTCTTTGGTAGGAAGGAGGCGGGTGCTTCTATCTGGACAAAACAGACTGGCAGTGAGTCATGGCTCATAGTAGTGGAAGCTACATGCAGAGAGAATTTTTTTCCTCGCAAGGGTTAAAGACTTCCTTCAGAGGACCAAAGCTTTTCTTTTCTTTCTTTTTTTTTTCTTTTATTATTTATTTATTTATTCAATTGTGTGTGTGTGTGTGTGTGTGTGTGTGTGTGTGTGTGTGTGTGTAGAACCACAGACGAATTCGGGAACCACCATGGACTGCCTCCACCTCCTCCTTGTTTACTCTGCCCCGGGATTCACAGGCTGTGCCCTACCAGGACCAGAAACTGCAGGCTGCCCCTGCTTCCCCCTGCGTCTATACGTGGGGTCTAGGATCCGAACTCAGGACCTTCCACCTGCAAGGCAGAGGTTTAACCCCTGAGCCACCTCTCCAGCCCCGGCTTTTCCTTTTCTTAAGGCCTTAAAATTCATTTAAACATGACTGGTCTCTAAAATAGGAAATATAGGCACAAATAATTTTATAGACAGAGCTTCTGGTATCATTTTGAGGCAGAAGAAATGATTGGGCTCTTTTAAGGGGTTTTAGCTAAGAATAGAATACTGTAAAACCTGTTAAGGCACTGGTAATGTTAATGACAGGCCTTGATTGTAAGCACTGTTGCTAATGTTCTTGTCTTTGAAGTAAGCTAAGATGTTTGGGCCAGGGTAATTTGACTTCTAATTGACAGTTGTTAGGTGATTCCCTGGTGCCGAGGCGTGAACAGAAGACTATCAGCAGAGGAACCAGCACAACTGCTTTCACCGCAGCCTGGATGCTCAGAGCACTCTAGGAACACAATGACGCATCACATTGCAGCTAGAGCTGCTTGCTGCTGAAGCACAACTCTGGCTCTAGAAGTCACGATTCCTACTGTGACTTGCACCAAGCAGTCTGAACCAGATGTTTCTACTATCACAAGCTCAATGAACCTGGCAGAGGAATAAGCAGAAGTAGACTTAGTGACACAGTGGAAGCTCTGCGGCAGAGACAAACAGTCTCATAAAGGAACGCTGTTGCTTTTACTCTATTTCTAGCAACATAAGCAGGCTGTTTAACTCACTTTTCTTGTTATTAGGCCCAATCAAAGGCTTCTCCTTTAGCTCTGAAGAAGCATACAGCAGACGCCTAACCATATAGCTCACCCCTTCTAAGCCGAGGGGTGACGAAGTTCAGGATAAACCTAAGTGTGCTGAAAAGTTGTAAAATTTTTTCTCCCTAAGTAAATATTCTTTTCGGTCTTCTCAAGTTTGACAAAAGAGAAAAAAAATCAGTGAAACAGCAGAATCTTGAGGAGCGACAACTGCAGACAGTTCTGTAGGCTGGGGTCTGATCAGAGGTGGGTTCCTATGAGTGACAGTCAAACTCCAGAACCGCACACACCTGCTTTTGGTACTCACACAACACACACTGTGGCCACCCGTGTGTGGGATCATCTGACGGGGCAGGCAGTTCCATGGATTCTCCAGTTGGCATCAGCTGGTACCCTTTGATACTATTCAATTCAGACCCTATCTACCCGGAGACAGTGGCTGAGGGCTTGTCCCCCAAACTGTCACCAGACCCTAAGAATCAGGTCTCTGGCCTCATTAAATTAAAAATATGCAAATTGATGGTGAAAAGCAGAAAAGGGAAATTTGCTCAATGTGGCCACATTGGGGAAAGGGATATTGACCCCACCCCAACCAAATCCATCTTTCAAGTCCCAGCAGGTATGTTAAAGTTTAAACAGAAAGCAGGAGATATCCTGCAAGGCTGCAGAGCCGTAGACATTTATTTTGAGAGATAAACTCCTCCTCTGGCTGGCACTGCTCTCAGAGTGACATCCCCAGGGGAGTTTCAAATCTCAGGGTCCATTCTTTTCACAGTCCCAGCAGCCACAGGGCTGAGCAAGGTCAGGTGTCATTTCCCTACTTTTTGTTTTACTGTTTGGTTGTAGAAGTGCCCCACCTCAGATAGCAACAAAAAAAATCCCTGGCCTTCCCTAAGCTTCCAGTCGGCAGACTATAAACTAGGTTTCCACCAGACCAACTTGAGGGACATGATTGAATAGTTTAAGTAAAATTTATTGAAAAGCAGGGAAAGAGACATCTGATTGCTCAGGGGAATCAGGGGGAGCTGGATTCTCTGGCTGTTCAGGAAGCCAAAGAGGAGGGAAGTCTCAGTCCAAAGGCTCTGGACCCTGAGTGTACGTTTTATGAACTTTTGGGGTATTGATTTGGAAGCTTTCTGTTGGTTTCTTCTCTGATTTTTGATTGGTGACCCCTGGTGGTGTGGGTTTGAAAGTCCTGAGGGCAGGTTTGAGGTGGAACCCCTGTTGGGGTGTCTACATGTGGAATGTGTCTCCAGGTCAGCTTTCCCAGTGTACCTACTGTCTTTCCCATAGGCTTGTGGCCTTGCTTAGTTTCCTCTAGTCTCCTTCTCTGTTCTCATTGCTTGTGGGAATCTACCACCACCAATTTCATCCATAGATGGAATGGGAGCCAATTCATGAGAACAAAAGGTGCTCCTTTTTAACATCAAAAGATGACAAGGGTAATGATGTATGCCAGGACCTGGGATCAAGACCACACATATAATATCTTCATCATTACCTCACTGTAGCCAAAACAAAACATAGCCAAATACAGTGTATTTGTGTATATGTATATGTATATGTATATGTATATGTATATGTATATGTATATGTATATGTATGTGTGCATACTTGACTGCACATCATAGTCTCTATATCAGCACTGGATTCAGGGGTTTTTGAGTCTCACAGAGTTTTTGTCTATCATTTGTGACCTATCCTGTAGGCTGATTTCTCAGTTATCAATTGGCAGTTGATCTCAAATGCCGACTACTCCCTCGTGCCCAGTTCGTTGTCTCACACTCAGGTGATCTTTCAGCCTCTACGTTCTAATTGGAAGAAGTGAACTCCAGCCAGTGTCTGTGGCCCAGTATCTGAGCTAAGCCTTAGCCATGTGTTAGTCATAGGTATGGACTGAAGCAGGTGACCTGCTTTGGAACAAGGAGATTGTGAGCCTTTGTCTACCTGCTTTGTAGAAACAAGCTTTGATCAGGTTACTCAAGATCTCTGAGCCTCAGCTCTCTGACCTGTGAATTGAAACTGAGAAGGGCTCCCTGACCCTACTGAGGAGGAAAGAACAAAGAAGAGCCCAAAAAGTGGCAGACTAAGCTGTGAGATCGGGAAGGCAAGGGCAGCCCACAGGACATAACTGCCTTGCTTCCTGCCAGCCAGAGCTGGAGAAAGTCAGGTGGAAACTGAAGCCTCTTGCCTCCCAGGACCTTGCTTCCCTGAGAGAGTATGTTCACAGCGGCTCTCACTGGGAATGGATTGAAACACCCCAAAGGAGCCAGACCTATCTGGCTGCCCATGGAGTCACTGCTCGGACCCGAAGTGAAGCCATCAGCAGGATTCTCTCCATCTGGTATTAATGAGCTCCATGCCACAGGACATGCCCATTTTCAAATATAAACAAATGAACCAACAGCAGAACAAAGCGGCCACAGAAACTGTTTCCTACTGGAGAGGAGAAGAGCGGCCTGACCTGGCCCTGCCCTGCCCTCAGATAGCAGAAATGCATTACGTCAGAACTACTGGGCTGTGTTCTCAGGCCAGCAGTATGAGTCACCGGCTCTTGAGGTCATTATGGCTCCAACCCAAAGCAAACAGAGTCCTGAGCTGCACATCAGGTGAGAAATCAAGCAGGGTAGTGAAGGGAAAGGGAAAAACCAAAACCTGATATGCCGAGAATGCCCAGTTGCAGTGTGGGCATCAGCTGCCCGGTCCAGGTCACTACCAGGTAGCTTTAGGCTTTGGCATCACTGTGAAATGGGAAGGCACTATGTTCATCAGTTTACTGAGTGGCATGGCCAGTAGATAACTCAGGCATTTCCTACATTCTCCTATTGCACCAATGATTTCTCTCTTCCTTCAATACAGTCCTCAAAGAATCTAAGACTATCCCACACTCTACCTCCCTGTATTAAAGTTTGCATTTATTTATTTTTTTAAAAATTATTTTATTATTTATTCAATTGTGCATATGTGTGTATATGTGTGTGTAGAACCACGGACGAATTGGAGAATCACCGTGGACACCTCCACCTCCTTTTTACTCTGCCCCAGGGATTCACAGGCTCCAACGCAAGCCGCCCTCGCTTCCGCCTGGCGTCTATACGTGGGGTCTAGGATCCGAACTCAGGACCTTCCGCCTGCAAGGCAGAGGCTTAACCCCTGAGCCACCTCTCTAACCCCCAAAGTTTGCATTTATTAAAGTGTGGTTCTATTTTGGGTCTCCAGTTCTCTTAAGGCTTTCAGGAGCTCAGAGCAGTCCCCTGTATCCAAAGTTTCTATTGAGGATCAATAGGCTGGTGTCTGGGCTGTGGGGTTTCCTGGGACTGCCATGTTTTTCCAGGGTGAAGAAATTTTGCAGCACAGAGCCAAGACACCTGATATAAGAAGCAGATACTGGATCTTGGACCCAGCTTTCTATTAGTCTTTGGGGTCCCTTGCTTTCTTGTCTACAAACACTGGGATACAGCCAGACATCCTTCCTGCCCCCCCACTACACAAGACATGTGGCTTATGAGAAGACTAGTTCAATTGAACCATTGAACTCCTGCCTCAGAGTCCCAAGACCTGCTGTCTCCCTGAGGCCCAGACATATGCTAGTGGAAGAGCCTCACATCCTTGCCAGGGAATTCTGGGAGGCTTTGGCAAGTGTGCAGAAACCACACATCACAGAGACATTCAAGTTGTTGGAGACCCCACAGGAAAACTGAATAAACGGTCAAGTTTTGCCTGGAAAGTGGCCCTAGACATGTAAGAAGCACTAGATTCTCACTGACAGGAAGGTTTACCACACATTCCAGAAACCACTATGGAGGGCTTTACACTCTGAGCTTCCACCTTCTGCCTAGAGCTCACCTAATGTTAGGTGGTCTGAGCCTCAGGATCTCACTCAGGAAAACGACACACAGCTCCAAGCAATTCAGAAAGCCATCTTTTCAGGTCATATTATGGGATGTCATCATTCCCCTACTCCTGCTGCTGATGTTCTGACATACAAACTGACCACGGGTCAGGAAATGTGCAAGGTTTTTTCCCCCAGTACAGCAAGTGGGAGCTTCTCACGGCTGCTGTCATGACACCCATCATGGGACTGGAAACAAAAACGCTCCACAACCAAACCCTCCGTCTGCTCATCCGCCTCACCTCTCCCCGCTCTCAGCAGCTGCCAAGGCTGCGCTTGGTCTTCTGGGTTACTGACATGCGCAAGCTGCCTTGCTTATCAGGATGTAGGCTGCGAAGTGGTACCAGGAAACAATACACTGGATTCTTGCCCTTGGGGAGTCTTGCTTCTCAGGAAGAGACAGAAACTCAGCCTTCTTCATCCTTACCACACTCCCACATCCGGGGTTATCATTGAACCAGCACCTCAGGGAGACTCGTGGGGGGTTACTTAGTAACCACAGACTCCACAAACACAGATACTCAGGTCCTTCAGGGAAGCTACTGCATGCCAGGTATAGGTATCTTGTGTGGGAGGAGCAGAGACCGTGATGTCAGCATCAAGATTGACAGGTAGTTTCCAGACTGGAAACTCTTCCTTGCCTGGGTGTCATAATGAGTAAAGTATACATAAAGCAACCCCATACTATACAAACAAGGGAAAGGAGGGTACTGTGTAAATGTCCTATAAAGGGTCATGTGCCTAGTGGCTCAGTGCTTTTTGGACTCTTCCCACTGTTCATAGCCCATTCTGTTTCAGGGGTGCTTTTCTTTCTCAAAAAACTGCCTCTATTCTGATTTGTGTCCCTGATCCAATTCACTGCCTCAGACACAAAAATCTGCATGTTTCAACTGATGTCCCTAGGACACTCCAGTGGGTCCCCTGAGACTCAGATCTGGGAAGCGCTTGTAAACCTCTGGGCAGAAAAGGAAGAGAGGCCAGCAGGGAGAAAGCCTTGCCAAGTGAAATGTGACACTTGGTCACACAATCCTCCTACAGCCAAAACTCCACACTAAGCCCTCACTTGTATGAGCAAGTTGAGCTAGTTCCCTCATGGGAACTGTCTTGGAACTCTGAACACAGGAAGACTTATGCAGAACCTGAAAGTAAAATACAAAAAACAGCAAGACTTAGTTGTACATTAAAGAAAAAACCCAAACCATGAAACATCATGGTTTCATGCATTTGGTCTTTATCATGTTGTGATATTTTAAATGAACCCAAATCATTAAAACTTGAGACAGCATGCTGCAACGAAAACAGTGAAGTGTTTCTCATTAATATTAATAAAGTAATTATTTTCAAGTTCAATAAAACCTGGACAATATACAATAAACTATAGGACCCAAGTAGTTGCTAGCTCAACCTGTTACCAAACCTGTTGTTTCAGTCCCTAAAATAGGTCAGAAACAAATAACAAAGAGGTGATCAGAACTGGCCGACAGAAGGGCAACACTCCACCCGGAATCTTCCAGAATCTGCAGGACTGGACTTCAGGGCACCAGCTTTGAAAAATGGAGCTACTTCTCAGAAGCCCTCCAGTTGATTTCCTGAGCTTCTTCCATCAAGGTTCCCCACAGGCACACTCAGGCCCACAGTACTAGTGCCTGCTCTGAGATGCCCGCTAGACATACCCATGTCTTCAGATGACCCCATGTCTACCTTCTTTGGGTTTCTTCACATTCTCAGGTAAAGGTAATTGAAGACTACAGTGGCCTCTTGCCTGTCTCAGTGTCTTTGCATTTTAAAATATACTGGCTAAGAAGCAATGTAATTGAAAATGTCTTCAGGGCTCTACGACCTTGCCTACTGGAAGGAAACTCGATAGTATTTTAGAAGATTAGCAATGGGGAGCCTGCCTGGGCTTTCTTCTTAGGATTCCATGAGCGAAGGTGTCACAGACATATGAGCTGGAAAAGTGTCAAGAGATGCCAGGGTGTGGATCTCCATTCAGTAGATCAGCAGGCTGATGATTTCCTAGGTGACTTTGCTGGGCGTGGAGTGGGGAGGAGATGGCATTTCGGAGAATGTTTTCCCTGATGTCATTCCCTATGCATCCTGTGGAAATCCCAGTGCTGCATGGATATCAGCCAGCACATGAGCAGGACTTTCAGACTCTTACTTGGAAATGATAACTCAAGCTGCCCAAAATGGAACAGGATATTTATTCTCACGGCCTTAGAGTTGCAACTGCTATGCCATGTGCCAGGATCCCAGGCCTTCTCCTTAAGTCAACGAGGGCAGGTAGGAGGGTCTGTGGCTCTACCAGACCCCCTAAGTCCACCTGGCTCAGCAGAGAGAGCATCAGGATCTCCCAGAAGGAGACCAAGGTCACCAGGCAGAACCGTCTGACAGAAGTGGCCTGCACTCTCCTTTGCTCTGTCTCTCTTCTCTTCATGATTTAGAGCGCAGTCCAACATGGTAGGAAAGGCATGACAGTTGGAATATGAGGTGGCAAGTCAAATTGCAACTACAATCAGGAAGCAGAGAGAGATGAATCCTTGGTCACTTCTTTTTATTTAGTCCAGGCATGCAGCTTATAGAACTGTGCCATATTCAGGGTAGATTTTTCTTCCCTCTCTAGGAATATCCTCACCAACACACTCAGAGGTGTGTCTTCTGTGTTGTTCCAAAACTCATCACCTGATTAGAAATGACTGTCCATTGTTCAGTTACACAATTCCACGAGTAACAAATACTTTTTTTCATTTCAATGTTGATATTGTGTTCACTGGGGAATTTTTTTTTTTGCTTTAAAACAAATTCTATTTTTAAGCTTTGTATTAAAATATTATTTATCAGGACTTTTGAGCATTTATTTCTTTTTAAAATTTTTTAATTTTTTCTCTTTGCGTGCGCATGTGTGTGTACCTTTGTCTGTGTGTATCAAAGGGCACTGTGTGTGCCTGTGGAGGCCCAAGGGTGATTTCAAGAATCATCTTGGATTGCTCTACCTCCTTTGCTCTAGGTTTCCCAATTCTACCCTCTAGGGCCAGAAGTGCTGGCCCCCACCATTTTTGCCAGGTGTTTTTATGTGGAGTCTGGGATCTGAACACAGGGCCTTCTGCTTGTTAGGCAGAGTCTTAACCCCTGACCTCTCTCTCCATTCCCAGCTTTTGCTCCTTACATTCTGCACAGGATGTGGCTCACCTCACTTCTTTCAGCCCCAGCCCTGGTGAGCGCTGGACAAATATCATGTGCATTTTAACATGTTGGATCTTAGTGGCCCAAGCAGCCATGCTGCTGGCTTTTCTTAAGCATGCTGTATCCAGAAACAAACACAACAAACAAAACGAAGCACAACAACAAAACACTGCAAGACATAAAGAGGAAACCAGCCCTGCCTGCCCATCCAGGACCTCCTGTCTGGTTTATGAGCTTGTGTGGCACAGTGTGGGGACAGTTTGAGCTACTGAGTCACATAGGATGGTGCAGTACAATCTACCCTCAGCATTGTTGTTGAATCCAGACCAGGAGGACTCCTGGCAGCTCTAGCAGGAGCATCCAGGGGAGACTTAAGGGAGACAGGTTTAGGATTAGACAAAAACAGAAAGGAATTTCATGAGAGGAGCTTCCTGAGCCACCATGGCGTCTCCTTCTTTGCCTGCTCTCAGGCAGATCGTGTTGATGTACTACGTGAGGTGCTGCAAGAAAGGAGGGCCTAGTCCTCCAGCTTGTTCACTTACAGTTCAGGGGAGATGACTATGTTAGGGTTCTCTGAAGAAACAGAATCTATAGAATGCAATTTATATATATGTGTGTGTGTGTGTGTGTGTGTGTTTATTAAAATAACTCAATAAAAAATAGTGTCCTTCAAAGTAGCCGCCAGCAGCCACCTTGCTCTTGACCAGAATGTTCCACAAAGCCAAAAGATCCCGAGAAGGTCTCAAGCCCTTACTTCTCTGAGGGGTGAAGACTCTGGGTTCCGACATCAGTGAAGAACAGCTGGGCTCTGACGTCAACGATGAACAGTGAACAGCAGCAAGGCCTAGAGGCCAGGCTCGAAAGGCAGAGGGAACAGCAACGACGTGGTGGAAAAGATGAAGCTACAAGTCAGCCAAGGACAGAGGCGGCGGCAGCAACAATAAAGAAGGCCATGATGCTCTAAAAGTGAATGATGCTTGGAGAGCATCACAGAGTAGACAGCAAATCGACACAGAGTAAGGGTAGAGCAAGTCTCTCTTGCACTTCCTATTATCTGGTCCACCACTGGAAAGTACCACCCACTGTGGGCTGGGTTCTCCACAGCAATCAATCAAGTACCTGCAGACTTGCCCAGGGGCCATTCCAACCATTAACTTTCCACAACTGTGCCCCAAATAGTCTGCAACTGTCAAGTTGACACCAAAGTGAAACCATAACAATGACCATGCAGTTGGTCCCTATAACATCAAACACAAAATGAATCTTAGTGAGATGGTTGAAAGAAGAAAAGGAATAGGGAGAAGAAAGAAAAGAAGTTCAGAGAGAGGGAGCAAGGAAAGAACGGAAGTGTACCAGCTAGATATAGGTGTCAACTTGACAGCTGAGAACGAAGCCTAGGAATAGGGAGAAGAAAGAAAAGAAGTTCAGAGAGAGGGAGCAAGGAAAGAAGGGAAGTGTACCAGTTAGATATAGGTGTCAACTTGACAGCTGAGAACGAAGCCTTTAGGCCCACTGGGAGAATTATTAAGTCAAGTCCTGAGCAAGCCTGTGCGAGATTATCTAACTGATGTGGTAAGATCCAGGCCCTAGTGGGTGGGACCATTTCCTGTGTAGGTACAGATGGTGGGAAGACCTGGCTCAATATCTTGGCTGACTGGCAAGCTAGGAAGGAAGTATGCTTCTCACTTGGCTCTTCCTGTAGATATGGCATGGCCAGTTCGCTTGGCTTCTGATGTTGGTATGAACTTATCTGCCATACTGATGAACTGTAACCAGAAAGTGTGAGCATGACTAAACCCTTGGTCCCTTGCGTTGTTTGGATCCTGCATCTATACCAGCAATAGGACAGTAATTGTAGCAGGAGAGAAGAAAAAGAAAAAAAAGAGGGAAGAAAGAAAGAACAAGGGAGGAATGAAAGAATGAAGGAACTTATCTATGTAATAATAGTTTAAAAAACTCTTTTTTTCTATAACAAACATTTCATTTTAAATATTGAAAGACGAATGGATGCTTCTTTTACAGTGACAATATTTTTCCTCCTACTCTGGAATCATGATAGATCTAAGAGGAAGAGGTGGATGATAAGTTTCCCAGACAGACCACGGACAGCAGTAGACAGTAGTAGAGAACATTTAGGTATACACAGTTAGCTGTCTTCACATCTTTTTTTTTTCATTTTTTTTAGTTTAAAAAACTCAAGAAGTTTTCCTAGCACAAGAGGTTTGAGGAAGGTGTAAATTTCATGTATTTTTATGGACATTGGACAGAGTGAGGACATGGCTAGGACTTGATCATGATGGACAGTGGGCAGTGAGGACATAGTGGATGGTAGGACATGCGAGTGGACACACAGTACAGGTAGTAGATGTGGTGAGGCCCACATGGCCCTGTGTTCTGTGAAAGGTCAGCATCATTTTGGGGGGTAGGAGCAGACTCTGCATGTGTAACTTTTGGTCGTAAATCTAAGACTGTTCTAACATAAAAGCTTTACAAAACAAACAAGAAGAAAGGTTATACTGCCGCAGTAAGATTAGACTTAAAGGGAAGAAACATGTGTTAAGACATCAAAGCTTAGGGCGTTAGGCCACAGATTTTCCCAAGCCTTCTGGAGGGATGCTGCAGCTTGACCATGGAGAGGTTCCTGACCGTAACTAAAGTAACGGAAGGAGGGGTCAGTTTTGTCCCTCACCAATAAAACCTTGGGTCATTAACCACAGCTTGTGTTTTCTCGGCTGAAAACAACTCATGTAACCTCCAGGCCGAAGCTCGAGACTGGGAGGTAAGGCAGGCTCCCACCATTCTGAAGAGGACAAGGGTCCTAGGATTGGCCTGGCTTCTTGGGAGACCTTAGAGCCTGCCTGCTGTGCTTGGGCCTCCTCCTAGACGGCTGGGGATCAAAACGGCAGGCTGGACTCAGTTTGCTGCCCACCCTAGGAGGTGCCAGCCTTCCCAGTTGCCCCAAGGCACAACACAGCTCCTCAGAGTTTGCCTTACTGTGGGTTCTGATGACGTGAGACTGAGTTCTGATCTCTCCACTGAGGTCTGTGATTATTCTGGGAAGTTTCCTGTGTGTCCAGCTCCGTGGGAGCTGTGTGCTCCAGAGGAAGAGGCGTGGCAGGAGCAGAGAGCGGACGTTATGCTGGGAGGCAGCCGGAGGTAACAGGCGCCTGCAATTTCTCTTCAGCAACAGAACAATAGGGATCTCAAAACCCACCTGGTCAGGAACTAATGTTCTTCCATTGGCTGATTATGGACTCACAGCCCCACAGCCCCCGCCTCCTTATTCCCTAGCTCCTGCCCTCCTCCCTGCTCTAGCCCAGCAATTCCGCTACGACTCCCCGAAGCCTCCTGCCTCCCTTCTTATTCTCCCTGCAAAAGCCACAGCATATGTTCTGTGACCTGCAGGGCTCTGGCGGAGTAACTATGGTCTCAAGAGTCTCCTGCGCCAAGTTTCTCTGTCTATGACTATTCTGCTTTCTTGGACACTTTATTAACTGGCATCCCCTAAAACCAACAGCCTTTTTCTTAGCGCAAGCTGGAGCTGGGATAGGCAACAAATGCCGAGATGAAGGCACCATTCTGCTCTGGTTTCCCTGTTTTAACGCTGCTTATTAGTGAGTGCAGCGGAAATTCCAAATACACGACTTGGCTAACTCATCCCTCTTGTGCTCAATGGCTGGTGTCCTCTCTAAAGCCAGATCTCCTTTATCAAGGGTTTTCAGATGACATTTGCTGTAACAAACAGAATTGGAGCACACTTTCATTATTTTGAACTCAAAGGGACAAAGACCAAGCTGAAAAGCAGTTTCCTTGTTCAACATCACAGAGCTAATACGTAGCACAACAGGAACTAGGACCCAAGGCGTCTGAGCCCCCATGCCTCTTTGCTTCATTTTCTCAGTTTCTAGATGGCAAGTTATCATAGTTAAGCACAGGTATCAATTTGATTGTTGAAGGTTTGAGCTCTGGGCACATTTGTAGAGAATTAGCAGTTGAGTCAAGCCCAGAGCAAAACTGCAGGAGATTGTCTAGCTAATGGGGAAGGTCCAGCCCACGGTGGGTGGGACTAGGTTCTGGAATAAATCACGGAGAGCTGGTTGAGAGAGTCAGCATCCTTGTGTATACTTGGCCAGACATGCTGGTCTGGCAAGTAAGGATTGTCCCTCTCTCAGCTGTTGTGTAGAGATGGTGTGGCTAGTTTCCTCGGCCTTGGTGTTGGTGCGTGCTCTCCTGAAAGCTGGACTATGAACTGTAACCAGGAATCGTAAGAGAAAATAAATCCCTTGTTCCCTTATGCTGTTTGATGGTCATTTATCAGCCACCAGGCAGGCGGACTGCAACACAGGTTTTCAAGTTTAAATCCTTGCAACCCCCTTGATGCAGAACCCAGGGCTGGGGATACTGGAAGTGGCTGCCTGATCTGAGTTGGATTCACTTGGTCTTTGCCTGCTTTTTGCAGTTTTCTAACTTCTCTACCAACAGGGAGCCAGGAGCCAGACAGAGCTTGGATTACATTTCCTTCCCCAGCAGCGGCCTGTGTTTCCATCGCCACTTTTCTATGGCCAGTGCTGTAACATCTCACGCACAATCCACAGAATTAGAACCTTTACAGCAACATGAGCATTCTCTTCCACTCTGAATTCAAGACATTCTCCAGTGTACTTACACCAGCGACTTTGTAAATTTCTCCGTCCACCAGAACTCTTACTTCTCAGTTCTGTTTAACCTCTTTAACCTTTGGAGCAGTTGATGCCTTCCTGCACAATGTGGTATTGGTTCATATGACAACAGGGGTATCCTACCTGCCTTGTCTCATCACTGAATCTGTCAATGATGACTTGACCTTGTCATACCACGGGATATCATGTGACAGGTGATCCTGGTGGCTGGAACTCTTTCTTGTTGAAACAACAGTCACAAGTGGG
Organism: Typhlomys cinereus; assembly: GCA_023101885.1. NCBI lineage: Eukaryota > Metazoa > Chordata > Mammalia > Rodentia > Platacanthomyidae > Typhlomys > Typhlomys cinereus. The sequence continues at coordinate 5,038,878 of JALPQD010000140.1, read as the reverse complement.
TAAATAGGGGCCGGGGATGTAGCTCAGTTGGTAGAATGCCTGAAGCACGTATGCATGAAGTAAGTCCTGGGTTTGCTCCTTAGCACTGCATGGTGTATACGCCTGTAATCCCAGTCCTTGGAAAGTATAGGCAGGAGAATCAACAGCTCAAGGTCATCTTCAGTTGCACAGTGAGCTGAAGGTCAGCCTCAGCTACATGAGACTATGTATGAAAAAAAAAGAAGGTCGGAGAAAGATAGCTCAGTTGGTAAGGTGCTTGCTGCAATCTCCGACACCTCTATAAAATGTCAGGAGTGCTGGAATGTTCTTGCAATGTTAGCACTGAAGAGGTGGAAACAGACAAGATTCCTGGGACTCATTGTCACCAAAAAACAAAAAACAAGGTAGATATCTTTTTGAAGGAGCTAAGTTGACCTCTGGCTTCTCCATATATACACATACGAATATGCACACATACCTGTATATGTGAGAGAGAGAGAGAGAAGAGAGAGAGAGGAAAATAGGTAGTTATTAACATGCCCATACATTTATATGTGCCTGTATACTACACACACACACACACACACACACACACACACACACAGAGAAAGAAAGTTTAAAATAATTAAACTATGTGATTGTGAGTTAAATAGAGTTTTGTTAATTGGGTAGATTTATTATTTATCACATTGATATTATGTGCTAGCTGACAATTTTATCTTCATGGACCACATGACCTTCTTCTCTTGTTTTTCTCATTTTATCCATATAATGACCCCGTTAGATGGATATACTGATATCTGCATTTTACAGATGAGGTTTACAAAGTATAAAAAGTTGGACTTTCACTGCAAGTTTGGATCCCCAGATTCCAGGCATATGCTGGATGCAATGATGTTAACATCCACATTCACAGTATGCCTAAGGAAATGGGAGGCAGAAATCAGAGAGTCTCAGAATCTTATTGGCTAGCAGCCTGGCTTGCACAGCAGTGATTAAGAAACCTGGACTCAAATAAGGCAGAAAGAGGAGGAAGAACACCCAAAGACTCTTCTCTCTCAACAGTGTGTTTCATGGTCTGCATGAGCTTGTGCATACTACCCCCAATATAAAAAGTAACTTAAATTAGTAAGCAGCAGAATCAGCATTCCAACCAACCCTCCAACTGAAATCACGATTTGCTCAAATCCAGAATTGCCCTTCCTGGATTACTTGGGATATGTGAACAGCAGAAACAAGTACCTCATGACTAATAAACTCTGAGAGGCAGACCTCTGCTTTCAGCAGCAACTGAGAACCCAGGGCAAAACAAACAAACACACACACACACACACACACACACACACACACACACACACACACACAGACACACAGACACACACACACACAGATACACACACACACACACAAACAAACACACCAACCTACCTACCTACCTACCTACCTACCTGGATACAGGGGCCTGGAGAGATGGCTCAGGGATTAAGACTCTGCCTCGAAAGCAGAAGGCCCAGAGTTCAGATCCCAGGTCCCATTTAAAAATGCCAGGTAGAAACCACAGTGGCCTGTTCTTCAGGTCCTGATGGGCAGGGCCTGGGAAATCCCAGAGCAAGCCAGAATGTTCCCCAAGTCACCTTTGGTCCTCTGAACATGCGTGCACACGCACATACGCACATGCGTGCACGGAGTAAGTAAATAAAATATATAAAAAACTGGATGCGAAAATTGAAAAATTACTGTTTGTGCATCAGAAACTCATTGAAGAAATAAGAATGAAAGGACCCAAGGGGGAGGAGCTATTAGGAGTGAAAACTGTCAACTCTGGATTATGACTGGTTCTGGGGACACAACATAATCTAGATTCCAGGCCCGGCCTAGGTAGAGTCTGCCTCTGAGGATAGGCACTCAGCAGAGCTTAGGAGCCTTGTGGAGCTTTGGTTAGGTCTAGATGCTCTGCTTTTGTGCTGGGTCTCTACCCTGTGGCTATGCTTGAGTGTCTGGCTGGGGCCAGTGTGATCACTGACAATTTCTGCTTTGACAGTTGCAGTTTCCTGCCCTTTGCTGGAGAGAGAGGAAACATTTTGGTGTGTGCTTACTAGCATTTCCAAAGTTGCTGACTTTTCAGATCTAGTATATAAAGTAAATAAACCAAAACTGAAGACCCAGCAAACCATCCAGCACAGCCAGCTCATCACTGTGACATTTGATGGGCCATGGGCAGTCCTCTCTCTACCCTTCAGCTGCAGCTATGTGTGTCTCCAGGGTGTATCCAGTCATTTATAGCATCCAATGTGCCAGTGGTTTTCTTCCTATGTGTATAAATTCAGAGCAGCCACTCCTTTGGAATAGAGCAGAAGTGAGGATTGTTTCTTTGGAAAATTCTGGAAGCAGAATTAGAGCAAAAAGGAGTATAGGTTCCTGTTACTCTTGAGTACCAAATGGCTTTGTAGCACCTGAGATGTAATATGGTCAGCATAACTGGTTTTGTTTGCTTGCTTTTAAAAATTTATTTGGGGCTCTGGATTTTTTTTTTAGTTTTTCTTAATAATTTTTTTTAATTTTACAAGAATATCAAGTACTTATCCCTGCCTTCCTTCCTCTTTTCCCTTACCCCCCTCTCTCCCCTGTTTCCTTCCCCTCCCTTCATCAATCCATTCCACTCACTCCCATCCTCCTGTCTGTCCACTTCTATGGGCCTCAGGGTTCCCTCTGGATTGTCTACTCTTGTGGGGGTTCAGGCCTCTGTGGCATGCCAATGGCCCCACTGATAGGGTCACTCCCCTTCACCCATCCAGTCCTAGCCCTCAAGGTTTCCACTACATGTAATTATCTCTTCTGAGATTCTTGATAGTCTCTGGGTGCATATTGGTATGTCAGTCATTATGCAGGTCTGCTAAGGACAAGTCTCATTGTAGTGAGTTCTTGGATGCAGAAGCCTGTCTTGAATGGAATGTCTTGTTCATCTGTAGACCTTCCCATCTTTAGGCTCTTACAATCTTACTGCCCCCTCTTTTGCAAGGTTTCCTGAGTCTTAGGATGGGAGAGATTAGGTTGGTCTGATTCCAGGTGAACATTGCAGGGTCACTGGTACTCTGCATTCTGGGGGGCCATTGGTGTCACTTCACTGTTCTTCCACTGCCCTAGGCTGCATCCTGTCAGTGTATTGAGAGCCTCTACCTCTGTCGTAGAAGAAGACTTTTAAATTGAGTACTGAGTGCTCTTCCAGTTTATGGGTATAATGATGGTATTTACAGAGCAGTTTGGTATACTGTCTTCCTACCTACAGGCTCATAGTCTTTTCTTCCCAAGTGATCTATTTTCTTCCCTTTTATAGGTTCTTGTTCTAGTTAACAGTAACAGGAATGTGTTCCATTCTGACAAGCAGGTCTTGAGTCCAATCAGAAAGCTGTTGGTTGTCTCCTTGATACTCATGCCACTATTACACTAGTGGTCACCTGTTGTCATGGATTTTTATTGCAACTTACAGATCTTACAGGTTGATGAGGCCTTTGATTATTTTCTCCCCTAGTAGCTTCTACAGTATTCCTTGGTACTGTGTAAGCTATTCAGCAAGAGGAAGCTCTCAGACAAATTCCAGTTGATGTATTTTGCCCCTGTCTTGTGATCCATCTGTGTTGCATCTTCAGTGATAAGGTCTTACTGTCAGTTTTTAGGAGGGCAGTGAAGAACAACAGCAAAAGCCTATAATGTTTGGGGGCCTTTGAAACCTCTCTGACAAACAACTTTTAGGAAGTGTCACATTTCTGTTACTTCTAGTATAGTTTTGTCACTGGATTCTAAGTGGACCAACTCAGGACATTCTTTCGTTTTGCACTGTTTTCCTGTCTTGCTCCTTTGCATAGGGACTGTCCATTCTTGTTCCTTTTTTTTCTCCATTTTATTTTTTTGTTAATCACACAAACTCAATAGGTACCCCTGTCCTCTTCCTCCCTCCAGTCGTCTCTCTTTACACTCTCCCCCTTTCCCTTTCTTTTCACGCTCCCCTCCTTCCCCCTCTTCCAGTGCCTCCTTCTTCCTCCCTCCCATTCCCTTGAGCATCCTTTTGTATGAATGCCAAACCTTCCTCTGAGTCCTCCACCCTACATTCTTGTTCCTTTTTAAAAAAATTTTTTTTGACATATTACTAGTGTTGGGCTACTGCATCATGCAGTGACCCTTCCCTTCTGGACAAAAACCGCTTGGGGGCATATGTGCTCTTCCCAACCTAAGACGACTCCCTGGCCCCTCCTATCTCAGGCCCCAGATCTCAGGTGAGTTCTTTAGTAGTTGAGTTTTTCCTTATATGGTAAAGTTTAGGCTGTTCCTTGTGTTTGCCACGCCCCCTAGCTCCCTTCCTGGTTGTGGGGTTGTAGTCTATATAAACTAGGAGAAAAACGAAAGCAGCTGCTGCTCTGGACTTTTGCACTGAGACAACCACTTTACTCAGTTTGCTCCCAAATAAATCTCTAGTGCAAATGCAGGTGTGGTCTGTGGTTTGTGCTTGCTCTGACACTGAGGGGTCTGCCTTCTCCTTCAACTAGCATAGGAGGTTCTATGGGGTTACTTCCCACAATCTTTCTATAGTCCCTCTGTCCCTCCTATATCCATCCCATCACCTCATACCCCCCTATGTATTTTTCCCATTATTCCCTCCCTCACCCTATTTGCCATGGTATCCTAAATCTCCCTCTTAAAAGGTTTCATCCTAACCATCCCTTCCCACCTTTTCATTCATTGATCCTTTCCAAATTTTCTGACTCTTACAGTAATTCAAAGCCAAACACGTTGACAAGGATATCAGTGCTAGCATCTGCATATAAGAGAGACCCCTGCAATGCTTGTCTTTCTGTGTCTGAGACACCTCGTTCAATATTAAATTTTCCAGTTCTATCCATTTACCAGTAAACTCCATAATCTCAGTTTTCTGATGGCTGAATGGTATTTCCTTGTGTATATGTACCACCATTCCATTATGCATTCCTCTATTAATGGGCATGTTGACTGATTCCATTTTCTCACTATTGTGAATAGAGCTGCAATGAACGTAGATGAACAAGTCTTTTGGGAATGAACAGAGTCTTTTGGGAATATTCTTAGAAGTGGTATAGCTGGGTCATATGGTAGTTCTATTTTTAACTTTCTTAGGAACTGACACACTGATCTCCAAAGAGACTGTATCAGTTTACACTCCCACCAGCAGTGAATACATGTCCCCCCTTTTCCACATCCTCTCCAGCACTCTCTGTTTGTGTTTGTGTTCTTGATTTTAGGCATTCTGATTTGGACTCTTGATTTTTTGAGACAAGGTCTCACTACGTAGCCCAGGATGGCTTCAAACCTATAGCAATCCTCCTGCCTCAGCTTCCTGAGTGCAAGGATTAGGTATGTGCTGTCAGGCCTGCTTAAAATACCTGTAGAATGAATATTTTCTATACTTGCCACACTACTCTCCCCAATTCTGGCCAAGTTAATGGACATAAAATGCAGGGTTTTGTTGCAAGGGAGAATGAGCATCTTTGTGGGCTCATTAGTTAGCTGTGACTCTTGTCATATGACTTTCCAGAACAGAGTTGTTTTTAGCTGGACATCAGACAGCATATTTGTCTGGCAAGTTACTTCTCTTGATCAGCTTCCCCAAAGCACAAAAGGTCACACTGAGAGGTGGAAGTTCTAGCCTTCTCTCTAGCTATCATCCTTCCTTTATAACAAATCAAGTCTTTGTTGTGAACTCAGCTGTAAGTAACACTTTCTGGGAGATTCTCAAATGCTCTCCTCATCCAAATGTTCAGTTAGCCTGCGGATGGTTAATTAATGGGCAGTTTCTGCCATCATGAGTGAGCCCTTTCTTTCTTGTCTCTGTCCTTCTCCAGTTCAGATAAGCTCTCTCAGAATTCATGAATCCGCAAGATTCTCAACAATAGTTGGGGCCAAAGCAATCATAATGGGACTTTGCATGCCCTGCGCAATGTCCAGCGCACTGTTGCCCTCATAAAGTCTAGCATCTGTTAAGGGCACCGAGACCCCTGGAGGCAAGGGATTGACAGCCATAGTAGTGATCTTATGCTTAAGGGGAACAAGAGAAAGGGCTTATGGAAATGCCACTGGGTCCTTATATGTCATCGGAGAGGAGGACCCAGTGGAGAGTTAGGCATACACAATAAAGGACTCTCTGGGAATTGGGGGGGAGGCACTGGGAGAAGAGGAGGGGGAGGAGGGGGTTCGGGGGGAGGAGGGGGGAGGGAGGGAACTGGTAAAAATTTTAAAATGTATAATTAAATTTTTAATAAAAAAAAGTTAAAAAAAAAGAATTCATGAATCCTTGTTCTCATCCAAACATCTTATTTTGTGACTTTTTTTAAAAAAAAAATGGTTAATGCTTAGTAAAAGTCAAAGTAGGAAAAGTGCTGCCTGGAAGAAGCCTAGAAGAATTCAGGTGAATTTTCTGAACTGATGCTACCAAGTTTTATCACTTGACCAAGTGTGGTAATACCTCAAGTCTCTGAAATCATTCATTTGCTCTTATTCTCTGTGAAGCCACAGTAAGTTGTTCATGAGGAAGAAAGAAGAAAGAGACTGAAGACCAAGGTCTCTCTTGGCTCTAGCTCTGTTCATGTCTATGACCTCCTCCCACACACTCTCTCCCTTGGGCTGCTCATACTTTCTGCAGGACCCTGCTCTTGCATTGCTGTATACCTCTGCCACTGCTCCACCTTCTTTAGCACACATTCAGGACAATTGTTTGGAGTTTTCCCACCAATGACCCAGCATTGGTATTCCTTTCCCTTTTCCTGAAGATGAATGCTAGCAGAGAAACTTCTATGTGGTTGTGTTCCTTCTTCAAATGACAATGAGCCATCAAGATGGGGTTTTCTATCTTTTGTTCCTAGAATCTTTCACAGCACTGAGGGACACAATAATTCTTTTGTTCAATTAGTTAAACTTGTCAAACAAACTAACTAAAAATTTCACTTCCAACTTGATCAGACCTCCTGAGTAGTCTTTGAAAGTAAGACTGGAGTAACACTTTTAGATACCTGACAAGGTATCATAAAGCAAGGGACAAATTATAAATGTAGCAATGCAGCTTTGAATGTCTGAATTTCAGACTATAAGTGGCCTCATCCTGCACCTCTACCACAGCCTTGGGTCTCTGTGATTCTCTCCATTTATACAGGGGAGGATCTCATCAAGCCTACACTGATGTGACATATTCAATACACATGGATTGAATACTACCACACACGACAATCCTTTCTAAAAACTAAAAATGACTCTCATGCATGCTTATCATGGAACCTGGACTTGAACTTCTTAGTTAAAATTATATGTGTCGATAAGACTTCACTCACTCATATGTTCTCCCAGATTGAAATGGCTGATAATATTATTTCAACATTGTCACAGCCTCAAGCATCTTGATCCAACCTATGTTGGAAGTGGGAGCTACCTCAGGAGTCCTGACTATTTGAATAGGATGGCTATAGCTTGTGTCACTTTTCTTATTGCTGTGACAAAATACCTGACAAGAAGCAACTTAAGAGAGGAAGAGTTTGTTGTAGCTTATAGTTAGAAGTTGCTGTGCATCATGTCAGGAAAGAATGGCAACAGGTGCCAGAGACCAACTGGTCATGTTTATTTGCAAGCAGGAAGCAGAGAGCAATGAATGAATGCTGATGTTCAGCTAGTTTTCTCCTTTTATGAAGCCCATGATCCTAGCCCAGGGAATAGTGCTGCTTACAATTAGGGTGGGTCTTTCCACCTCAGTCAGCTCAATTTAGATAACTCCTAACAACATACCCAGAGATTTGTCTCCAAGATGATTCTAGATCCTGTTAAGCAGACAGTTAATATAAACTATCACATAGATGTCACTTAATTTAGCTTGCTCACTGCTCGGGTGGGTAGATGATGTGAACCACTGGAGATGGACTGGAGAAAGGAAAGCTGAAAGAGGGGTGAACTAGTCTTTTATTCAGGAAATAATGCTGTACTCAGTAGCAAACACAAAGCTAATCCTAATGGGGAAAGCACTGTACTAAATCCACTCTTACTTACAAGAGCTAGGCTCTTGTCAGCCAGAGTCTCTGAAATGTTCATTAATATGGATAAAAGTTTCATAATGTGCACAGTCCTGCCCAGGGATTGTGGGCGTGAAGGCATTGCTTGACCATTAGGAAGCTCTGTAATTTCAGTCATTAGAAGTGAAATTTTCTGGTAGTCTTTACCTGGAAAGACCACTAACTTGATGCTTTTGTCTCAAGATGCTTGGGTAAGTGGCCCATCCCCTTGAGAGTCTTCAGAATGTAGGATGTGGCATGTCTGGAGGAGTGATCTAGATTAAATTAATTAAGGTAGAAAGACCCCTATAGCTCCTGTGAAAGTTTGACCCTTAGCTACTCCCTGCTAGCTTTGGCCTGGCCTTCCTAGGTATTATGTCATAAAATGAACATCATGGAAGACTAGTCTGGAATGAAAAAAAAAAAAACAGAAAAGAAACAGATCACTGGCAGTAGAATGCTTGGTTAACAAAAATAGTTAATTTTTTTATCAGTTTATCCATAACAGTAATGAAACTGCAGAATGACACTGAAAAATATGGGTGTTTGTTTTGGATGAACTTCAATATTCACTAACAATGTCACTGTTAATATCAGACATTTGAACACTGAATTAAAAATGTGTAAAAAACCTGGGTCCTTTTCTGCCTAATTAGACCAATCATTTAACAAGTTATAATAGTACATACATTTTTCTTTATTTTTCCAAATTTCCTATTATGCTACTTTGCTTTTTTGTTGTTTTTTGAGACAGGGTTTCATGTATCTGCTGGACTTGACCTTACTGTGTTGAGCTTGAACTCCTGATTCTCCTGCCTTTACTCCCAGTGCTGGAATTACAGGCATGTATTTCCACTCTGGCTTTGTCTCACTATTTTGATGATGACAATGATGATGATGGTGGTGATAATGATAATCAGAAACTACCCAGTAATAGGTCACAATGGTTATTTAATAGATGCTTTTAAGCAATAGCACATGCAAGAAAAAAAATAGAAGATAATCCATTGCTTTTTCCTTAGCCTACGATGCTTTGTGAGCTCCATTGCTATGAAGGCACCTGGGATTTGTTTCGAGCAGGATAGAAGACAGGCAGGCGTAGAAACGGCCGTCACAAGGAGGAAGTCTATGTTCACGGATCCCGAGAAGCAGAGTGGCCCTATAGAATTTAAACACGTACTGTGAGCCCGGCTGCCTTCATCATTTCTTGCCGAGCTCTCTGTAGTCTGGGCTAGATCCCTTCTAAAAGCTCCTTGTTGACATCCATTGTCTTTAGTGATTTCAGGATAGCTAAGTATATCTTCTATAAAATGGAAAGGTCTTTGTAAATACAAAGGTCACATTGCTTGATTCCAGCTAGAAACCCATGATTCAGTGACCTAACTGTCTTCATCACATGCAAATTCTTCTTCCTCAGGCTGTCTGTCCTCCGGGGGAGTAGGGGAGAGGTAGAGGGGGTGGGTTCCCTTTCTGCCTCTGGCTCTTTGTTCTCTGCCACTTCGCTTCCCACTGACCTGCTTTACTTAGGAACTCTTGATCAGACGGAGGCTCTTCTATTCTTCCTGCTGAGATTCTTCCTTATCGACTATTCCAGCACATCTCAATATGCTGACCCCCAAAGAACCATCAATAAACCTTTCTGTGTTCTGAGTCTATGCTGGAGACTTCATATGCATAGCTTTTTTTTTTTTTTTGAAGTATCCCAAACCCAGAAAATTAAGCGCCGTATGTACTCCCTAATAGGTGGCTCCTAGTACCAAACTCACCCAGCCCACATTGAGACACTCAAAAGTAAACCTATGTAACACAGTAATTGCAAGGATTATGAACAAGAGAGATGGGTTAGGAGGGCCACACCAGAAACAAGGAGAGAGGAGACCATGTTACAGCAGAGAAAATAGGCCTCCATCAAGGTCTGCAAGTAAGTAATGAGAAACCTAGTTAAGTTCATAGACATTCTTTCCTGATCTCACCAGAAGGGGAGGGCATATAGTCTAGCAGATAAAAAGTAATCATTTTACAAATGGGTGATGGACCCCTCCCTCAGTGAGGTTTCCTACTCTTATTACATCTACCCTTGAATGTGCTATTACAACAAGACTCCAGTTTAACAGCTTTTTGTCTCTGGCCAGGGGGTGACATACAGTGCCCAGCAGAATGGAGTGAAGGGAATTGCAGGAGCAGCAAAACTGCAAAAGAAAATCAACAAACCACAATCCAGAACTTCAGAGACTCTATATCAATCACATAGAACTAGGACAGCCTAATCTCTCCCCATCCTGGAGCTCAGGGACATCTGCGGAAGAGGGGGCGGTAAGATTGTAAGAGCAAAAGGATGGGAGGAGCAACGATTTGCAAGATTCTCAACAATAGTTGGGGCCAAAGCAATCACAATGGGACTTTGCATGCCCTGCGCAATGTCCAGCACACTGTTGCCCTCATAAAGTCTAGCATCTGTTAAGGGCACCGAGACCCCTGGAGGCAAGGGATTGACAGCCATAATAGTGATCTTATGCTTAAGGGGAACAAGAGAAAGGGCTTATGGAAATGCCACTGGGTCCTTATATGTCATCGGAGAGGAGGACCCAGTGGAGAGTTAGGCGTACACAATAAAGGACTCTCTGGGAATTGGGGGGGAGGCACTGGGGGAAGGGGAGGGGGAGGAGGGGGGAGAGAGGGAACTGGTAAAAAATTTTAAAATGTATAATTAAATTTTTAATAAAAAAAAAGAGTTTTTTTAAACTTGTCTTTTTTTAAATATTTTTTTTTATTTATTCAATTGTGCATGTGTGCGTGTGTGTATGTATGTGTGTGTGTGTGTAGAACCACGGACGAATTCGGGAACCACCATGGATGCCTCCACCCCCTCCTTGTTTACTCTGCCCCGGGATTCACAGGCTCCGCCCTACCAGGACCAGAAACGCAGGCCGCCCCTGCTTCCGCCCAGTGTCTGTACGTGGGGTCTAGGATCTGAATTCAGGATCTTCCGCCTGCAAGGCAGAGGCTTAACCCCTGAGCCACCTCTCCAGCCCCATGTGCATCAGTTTTAAATCTTTCTCAGGCATAGCAGACTTCTTAGGGCACAGTTCATAGGACCTTCATTTCATGGAGGAGGAAACAGCCAACTCGCTAAGGTTACAGACGCTGGCCTGGAGGGCACCTCCTAAGAGAAGCACCATCCGTCATCTACTCTTGTGCCCCTTTTACTTGGCACATACCTATACAAGCAGGTCACAGGAAGAAGGGCCAGACTTGAGACAGCCCCCAGGTGTAATTGGGCAGTGACATCCCTAGGCCCAATCGTTAATACCACACAATTGTGTTTATGGTGACACTGTGTATTTGTGCATTTGTGTTTGCAGTGAGCTTAGAATGGCAGCGGTGACAGAAGCTTTGCTGATTTAGTTACAGATCCTGAAATGGCGCTAGGTCAATCAGCAAAAGAAAAGAAATAGGGAGTAAGAGAAAGGCAGTCTGCCAAAGAAACATAAACTAAGTGAGGAAAGAACCTCTCGGAGTTCTGGAAATGGATAACATCATGAAAAAGGAGAGTCAAGACAGAGGACCAAGCCTGGCGAGTAAATCATCTTTTTATTGTTTCAGGGAATGCCTCATGCTTGCGCATTCCAGGAAAGCACATGAACGAGCCCTGGGGGATGTGGAGGCCGACCAGTCACTAGTATTCTAACAACGCGGGCTGCCAAGGAGGCTCTTCCTTTCATTACAGGAAGAGAAGTGAGGCAGTCCTGCGTCCTGGCACACCCTCGGAAGCTGACTTCCACTGGGGCAGGCCCAGGCCTTCTGGAGCAACAAAAGAAGGAAGATAGAGCATTTTATGGGCCATGGAAAAGGTCGCCCCAAACCAGGAAAGCCGTCTGCTATGGACTCTGGTCACAAGATATAGAGATAGTGGGGGTCTCAGTTAGGATCTTGACATGTTTGGGGAAAGGGGTGCGGCAGCATGAAAGGAGCATGCCCAGGAGGGGAGGGAGCTGTGGGGCACCCACCTGAAGCCACAATCAGTCTGGATGACTGGAGCAGAGCAGGGGGGGAAGCCGCGCCTGCGCCCCTGATGCTTCCTTGTTTGCTGCCCTCCCCTCACTCCAAATTACAGTGGTGAGCTTTGCTTTGCTCATGTTCATGTTCATATTGCCGTAGGTGGCATCCCAAGGGAGGGCGCTCCCAAGGGACGGCAGAAGTGCTGACTAGATAGAGAAAGAGGGAGGATGATGGTGCCGTGGTTATGAAGGAGTTTGTAGCGGATACATTGGCATTTACGCCCAATCCCAACAACTGAGAGGAGACACAGTGGGATCAGGAGTTCAAGGCCAGCCTTAGCATCTGCTGGAGGCCCAGAGGCTGGTGTGTGTGTTTGAGGGGTGAAGTGTAAGATTGCACGACAGCTACTTTCCTCTCAAACTTAGGATTGCTTTTCATCAGCAGACATGATATTTTCTCCTATAAATAAGCAAATTAAAACATTCCAAGAATGAGTCCCAAGCAGAAAGCCAGTAAACCTGAAGTTTCTCTGTATCGTGTGAATGAGTTCAAGATCCTTAGGGGTTGGAAGGTACCAGCTTTTTCCCACCAGCCAGTCCCTGACATGCAGACGTGCTCTAATGTGTCCCTCTGGACTGAGCATCTAGATTCTTCTATGGCTGTAGCAGGCACTCGAGCTGAGAAGCTCAACTTCTGGAACTGAGCAGTACGTGTCTGTACTTAAGTCACAGCTCATGGTCCTTGACTCTGGCAGCCTGAACAGAGTAAGACCTGTTGTTTGCGCATAGCATGTGGGGCCAGCTAGGGGTAAGGGCTGGGTTTCTTCTGATCTTTTCCTTGTGATCAGTTTTAGGTGGACAAATTTAAAGATACAGAAGGAAAAAAAAAAAGTAAAAATAAAAATAAAAACAGACCAGTACTATTGATTTGAAATGCACTCAAATTTACAGTCAATCTTTTTTTTTTTTTTTTTTAAGAGGATTAAGGTAGAGTTTATTAGAGGATAGAAAGAATGGAACTCATGGAGTCCCATGACACCTACAGTCAATCTTTCATACTTACATATCTGGATTTGGAAATTTACCAGGCATTGAAATTTCCTTTAACCTAAAATCACTGCTTATGTGCTTTTGGGCTCACTCATGGAGACACAGCACAGCGAATGATGTAACCCTCGATGCCTATGTTCTCAGCTGAGTTGGGATGATGGCAGCCTATCTGCTGGCTCAGCCCTCAGCCGACTACTTAGTAAACACCTCCAAGTTCAGTGCTGAGAGTCATGTGGCTCTCCTAAGTCATGTGAAACAAGGGTGCATTGGGTTAACACCCTCCATGCTGATGTTACAGCTGATGATTGAATAAAGTACTTCAAGCAGAAATAAACGCACAGCAAGGTCACCCATTGATTGGTTGATAAGAAACACTGTGACTATTGGCTCATAAGAACTGTGTCTTCCTCAGAAGCAGATATCTCGTGCTCATGGAGACGCCGTAAAACAGTTGCTGTGGGTAAAAATACTTACTGCATATCATAGCAGGGGTACGGATGGTTGATAGGTAGTTCAAGTACTCATGGCTCAGAGGACAAGGGAGCCAGACAGGAAACTTGATAAAAATCCTTAAATAACCTTTCTCAAAGCACCTGACTTTGTTTTGGGATCAAGAACATCTTTGTGGTTGGACAAGTTCCACTTTGTCCTCCTTCGATGTCACTCAAAACATCATTCAAGTCACTTCATTCATCCCAGACAAAATAATATTCATCCACATCTTCCACCTCTAAGCCCTTCTAACTTAAATCCTCCAAACTCCACAGCGCACCGTGGGATGCCCTCAAAAGAATGCAAAGGAGACTTTTGTAATGAACCTGGATCTCACTCATGGGAAACAATGTTTAGAAGATTTAGAGTATGGAGGGAAGCCAAAGCTCCCCTAAGCAGGCTAGCATCCAGGGAAACTAACGGGGCTGGACACCGTGAAGATAGACCAAGAAGAGGAAGTCCAGGAACATGAGCACAAAATTGAAACATTAAGAAGAAAAGGGAGAGAAGGAAAAGGGGAGAGGGAGCAAAGGAGGAAATAAGGAAGAGATTGGCAAGGATAATTCGAACATACCTGTGGTGCTGAGGAATTGTCTTTGTTATGAACCTAAGGGTGCCTGACCCACAGAAAAGCCACGGTCCTGGGATCCTCACACGGACGATGGAAAATCATGTTCCACTGGCCAAACCACCTGTCACTTGCTTCTGTGCGATTTGTCAAGGAAGACTGCTTTTACATTTTCAGGCCAGGGATGCAGTTTCATGGTACAGCAAGTACTCAGTATGTATAAAGTTGAAAGTTTCACCCCCAATTACCTCCTCACTCTCCAAAATAAAATGAAGCCTTTTATAGAAGAAGTTTTCTAACCCCCAAAAGGAAGTTTTTCGCTCAGTACACACCCTGGCAAGCTTCAGAAGGATGGGAACAGTGTAGAAAGCCATGGGCCAGAGCAAGATACAAGGACACAGTATGAAGCAATGGTCCCTTCCGCCTCCTTGAAGACTGTCTGCAGTCAGGGTTGACTACAGACATTGACTACAGACATTGCATCTTTGACTTTTCTATGACCTAAGTTTACTTATATGGGTATGGAAAAAAATAGAATATTGGAAACCAGTATCCATTTTTAAAAGATTTATCCTTTAAAGAAAGCCACAATGTATGGTGGCAAACATCTGTAACCGCAGTAGTTGGGAGAGAGAGACAGGAGGATTGTGAGTTCAGTGCCAGCCTGAGCAACATCGGAAGACTCTATCCTAAAAAAAGAAAAGAAAAGAAAAGAAAAAATAAAACTGAAACTCGTAAGTATTCAGCATATTGTGGAGACTTCTTTCTGGTGACAAAGGTTGAAGTTGTGTTTCTTCTCCTGGGCTTTGTTGAAGTGTGGGGTGGGCCTGATGAGACATTATAGCTGCCTGGTAACCGCCCATTAGTTAGTTAGGATCCTCTAGGTGGAGACTAGCACTGTGCATGAGGAATCGCCTGGTGACAGGTGACTCAGTATCTTAGTACCCTGCCATGACTGATCAGCTCATGATAACTGCGTGGAAATCATGACTGGGTGAGAAGTTCTGCATTACTGCCAGTCCACAACCTTTGAGTGCCTGAAGTCTAGAGGCTGGGTTGGCAGACCAGAGTTTATAGCTCCAAGCCCTGACAGCTGTGATCTTTTGTTCCACGATTTGGAAGTCAGACCTGTGGCTCTAGGGACTTAGGTTAGATGCTTACTGCTTTGGGCTTTAACCACCACCAGCCTCTTGCTTGGTAGCTATTGTAACCCTAGGCAGCAGCAGTTGGTACCTACCCTTAGGGTGTTTTGAGGGGAGGAACTTGGCCTATGGCTCTGGTTGGTCAGAATTATTGGAGACACTTTGTGAGTCCTGACCAACTAAACACAGAGAAGCAGAATCACAAAACCATCCTACATTCTCCATTGTAAGTAACTGCAAAGGTTCATCACACATTTCAGGTCCTAACTGAAACATGTTACTCAGATGGAATTTTTGTGGCTCAAATTTTCAAAAAAAATTTTTTTGTAGTACTAGGTATCAAATTCAGGATTCTATATATGCTAAGCAAATGCTTTGTCTTTTGAGTTATATCTCAGAACCCAAACCATTTTTCAAAGTATCTTTGACCTGTCTATTTAATGGCCTTTGATTGAGTGAGACAGAGAAAAGGCTTCAGGCAGAGCCTATTCCTCCAAAGTTGCTCAGGGATAGGAATCTATTTCTCTTCCTCCATTTCAAATGTTTCAAGCTCTACCCCATGCTAACAGAGCAGGTCCACCATTATTTTTGACTAAGTGTCTTGCAGATGATTGAAAAGAAGTGAAATACCCTGTTCTTTTCAATCTGGGTGGTTAGACTTCTGTCCCCAGAGTTCTACAAAGGTATCAAGAGTTATCCAGGCCAACAAGGCATTTTCCATGTGGATCCCTGTCCCATTTCAGACCCAATCAGTTCTTTTTTTATAAATTTAAATTTAATTTTTATGAGAGAGCAAGAGAGAGAGAGAGCGAGAGAAATATTCATCGTGTGGGCTTGTGGAGATTGAACTCGAGTCACTGAGATTGCAAGTAGGTGTCTTATCCCCTGAGCTAGCCTGTCCCTCAGCCAGTTCTTGTAGTTACTAGACCAAGTTTGACTGCTTACCTCATGACAGGCCACTGAAATCAAGAGACAAGGTATTGAGACAAGGAAGGTAGTTTTATTCAAAATCTGACTGAACTAGAATATGGGGGACTCTTACACAGGTTCGCTTACCCAAAAACTCTGACTGGGAGTGGTTTGTATAGCTAGTTAATTGGTGTTTCCAGACTGGTGGGTACCTTCTCATAGCAGGGGACCATGTGATGGGAATCTAATTCTAATCTAGACAGAGGATGATTTCAGTTCTGCAAATCTAAAAAGCAAAGATCATTATTTCCTTGGAGTATTCCTTTTTTTTCTACTTTTTTTTTATTTCCACTCATACAAACTTAACAAGTACACTGGTCCCCTCCCTCCTTCCACCCCCCACCCTCCTGTGTCTCCCTCCACTCCCCCTCCCTCCCCATCCCCCAGCGCCTCCCCCTCCCATCCCCGGAGCATCCTTTAATGTGCATGCCAAACTCTACTCTGGGTCCTCCTCTCCGATGAGGTGCAAGGACCCAGTGGCATTTCACAGAACCCTTTCCTGTGTTCCCTTTAAGCATGGGAACACTACTGTGGCTGTCAATCCCTTGCCTTCCTTGGACTATTCCTGTCACTGACTACTATGCAGTTCCTGACATAGTGCATGACAGATAGCTGCCCAAGGCCCTCTCATTGATCTTCAAATTGACAGTAATAAAGGGAAACAAACTTCACCTGATACTGTGGCAGACAAAGGTCAGGTGAAGTTACACAGTGTGGTGGCAAGAGATCTGTTCTTAATGCTCAGCGTTGTTACCTGAGTCTCTAGTGATGAGATCTGTTCCTAATGCTCAGCCTTGTTACTTGCGTCTCTAGTGACGACCCTAGTTCTACTCAGTCTCTCTAGCCCGTTCTGTCCTTCACTTCTAGAAAGTAAGATCCAACCCAAACCTAAAGATAAGGTTTCTGCCTGCTGAGTTGAGGGTCCCAAAGACCTCCAGGTCCTGTTCCTAGCACTCTGTAATATTTCCTTACGTGGAAAGCAAATGATGACTGAGTTGCACCTGGAGGCAGAGAAGACCGGCATGGGAGAAGAGGAAGGAAGTGGCCCAGTCAGAGGAGGATCCCGGGGTAGTGAGGTGATGTGAGGAAAGCTGGATGACACCTGTGTCTAACAGAGGCAGAAAGGACTCCTTTTGGCTCTCTGAGCTTGCAACCTCAATGCCAAATGTTTGGTCTTAAGGTTGTGAGAAAATATGGTACTCTTGTTTGAGCCACCCCTTGTATTGGCATAGAGACTCACAAACTGTACAAAACACCGTTCTCTGAGTCTGCTCTTCAAACATGCTGCTTCCTTCCCCAGCCCAGCGTCCTTGGCAGTGCTGAAGGCTCACTGGGTGATTTCATCTGGACTCTCTCTCAGTCTGCCTGAAGATCCCTTGCATAGCTTCTGTCTGGCCTTGTCACCCTCAGCAGCTATACCATGTATTTAGCTTTGAGCTTCTTGGGAACCTTGCGATGAATTTTCTTCATCAATTGTTTAAACCATCTCTGCTGCTAGACTAGAAGGCCCTTGCACATGAGGGAAGAACTTCATCAGTTGCTGATACTGTCTGTGCCTGCCACACAGAAAGGCTCATAAGTATCAGGATATTTGGACATCCAAGTAAAATTAGTTAGGGGTTAAGCCTCTGCCTCTCAAGCAGGAAGACCTGAGTTCAGATCCCAGATCTACATAAAAATGCCAGACAGAACACACACACACATACACGTGCACACACACACACACGCACACACATACACACACACGCATACAAGTGGAAAGAAAAGAAAGAAAAGAAAGAAAAAAGGAAAGAAAGAAAGAAAAAAGAGAAAAAAGAAAGAAATAGAAAAGAAAGAAAGAAAAAGAAAGAGAAAGAGAAAGAAAAAGAAAGAAAGAAAAAAGAGAGAGAAAAGAAAAATAGAAAAGAAAGAAAAAGAGAAAGAGAAAGAAAGAAAGAAAGAAAGAAAGAAAGAAAGAAAGAAAGAAAGAAAGAAAGAAAGAAAGATGACTAGGTGGGAACAATCTGGAGACCTGAGTTCAGTCCCCAGAAGCCTGCAAGCTAGAAAGTGAATACTGACTTGTAAAAGTTAGCTGCTGGCCACGGACACACAGACACAGACATACACATACACAGACACACACATAGACACAAATGCACACACACACACAGGCACACACACACACAAATACAGACACACACACACAGACACAAATGTACACACAGACACAGACAGACACACACACAGACACAGACACACAGACACACAGACACACACACACACACACCATGGAACATGTGCCTTTCTCTTTCGAATAAAAAAATTAGTTCTGTGTGGGCTGTTCTGTTCAAACGTTCAGTAATCAACTCAATTTCTCCTCTTGCATAATCCCCCCTCTTACTTGCCTCTAGCTCCTCATACCCTGCCCAGCTCACGTTGGCGTGCTCAGAGACCAGCTTTCATGGTTCTCATTTTCCTCTCCTACTTATGCTGTTGTGGGATGGACTGGTCATTCCTCTCTGCTGTTGGTCTTCTCCACACGCTTTTCCACCTGCCCAGAATGTGGCCACTCAGAGGGCAACATGTCAAAAGTGATTTTTCTTGTCTTTTTCTGCGCCTATGGATTTGGACAAGCAGAGCCCTTGTATAGGATTCTGGAGGACATGGGGAAGGGTAGGGAAGAGCTAGTCAGGATCTAGAGGCCTGGAAACTGAGGCTAGTCAGTGTGATGTCCACAGGAGGGCCCCATAAGGCCTGTCCTCAGAAGACCTTTGCAGAGGTACAGAGCCAGACACGAGGCACAACCGAGCTCCAAAACAAGTCAGTGCTTCCAAGGGAGGTGTCAGAAGAAATCGCTCTACAGAAAAAGAGTCCAAGGTTTTCTCAAAGGAGAAGAAATCTGCACGAATACCCTGACTTCCATACCTCCCTTTCTGCTCAGCATCAAGCCTGAAGTCAGGACTCATTCTTGGTCTTGCTTTGCCTTTGACATAACCAAGTAGGTGAGTCTACTGAAGAAGTTCCCAGACTCTTCCGTCCCATCCCATTACTTCAAAGGAAGCAAGGAAGGCCCTCTTCCCCCTCCTCTTCCTCCTCCTCCTCTTCTTCTTCTTCAAAAACAACCTCACAGCATTTACTGTCACTTGTTAATAACATAAGGGTTAGCAAACACTATGAATAAATGTTTCCGAACTGTACTCCCATCAGAAGACACTTTAAGAAAAATCTTCATTGTCTTCTCAGCTTCCCACTCCCTTGATCATTTCTAGTTGGAAATACTTTGCAGCAGCATAATATTATCAACTTTTAACATGATCTGACCCTGTTGTTTCCTTGACTTTGTTTTAGGATGAATCTCTTCTGCATCATCTAATACTAGGTTCACATACTCATCAGAACCAATAATACAACCTTCTATCCTCATATTCACTTGCCCATAGAGCCACACTTGAGTCTGAGATCTATTTTGCAAATATCTGAAGATGAGGTTGATGGGCTGCACTGTCACTTTCTGTATCTTTTGGCCCTGACCAATTTTGGCACCAAAACTGAGAAATCATTTAAATTTCTGCTGTCCTTTTATTACATCTAGAATGAAATCTGAACTCTAAAGAGGAGTACCTCAGGTCTTTGTCCATGCCCCCCTTGTCTAGGACTAGTCTAGTTTGCTATAGCTCCCCATCTGATTGTGACCCTGATGTGGGAAATTACAAGGATAAGCAGGATACCAGAGGCTTCTTCCAGGAAGCAGTTTACTGTGCTGGAGTGAGCCCCGAGGACAGAGGAACTTTGCTTTACATACCTTTTGCTAGTTCCCTTCTTTATAAATTCTTTCCCCCTTTAGATTTTAGCCCCTTTGTCTCCCATGTATGATCAGTATACATTCTAGAGTTGTGGTAGGTTACACATCTCACTGACGAAGTCATGCGGACCTTCTCACACAGCCTTTGATAAGGTTAAACTTGCACACTGTGTCCTGTTGCCTTTTCTTTGCTCTGAAAGGGTCCTTACCACAACAACCTAGCCACATGCTACCAAGGTGCTACGTACCTTTCACCCTGCAGCATTTCGCCCTTTCCTTTTGTGGCTACATGTTTTTGTTTATCTTAGGACTCAATGCCAATTCCTCCTTCCTCTTATTCTTTCTTGGATTTTCTGATAGATCCTGAATTTCCCTATCCATATGACTTACTAAATGGTGGGCTCTTCAAAACCATGACTCCTTCCTAGAAACATTCAAAGGTCTGGCACTTGGCTTAGAATCTGGTATGTTGCAAGCACTCTATCAAGTACTTGCCACATGAATGAATAGGACTAGAGTAAAATGGTACAGAGCACAGAAGGAAGGCAGGATGTTACTTCTCAAGAGCTCCATGGTCAAGCATCCACTGAGTAGAGAAGATCCATGGTTTATCCTAGGAACAGGATCAGAGGTCAGGCAATAAATGATCCCTGTGACTTGTCTAGGTTGGACCTCACAGGAAATACCAGAGGATGCTCAGGAAACTGGTGTATAGTCTCAGAAATATCAGTGTGGGAGATTCATGCTTTTGTCACACTCACATATAGCTGAAGACAAGACCGTGAACCTTTGCATCTGTCCTCAGGAGCACGGTCGACCCTTAGTATCCATAAGCGTCTCCTCCCCAATCCTGTCCTTAGGCCCCTTGTATAAAATAAGCACAGTGTTTGCTTATAACCTAGGCTCACTGTCCCCAAGTTCTCAGTCTTCCCAGTTCACAGAACCTAAGACAAATGCCACATGAGCAAATACCAACCCATATTGTCTAAGGAAGAAGGGCAAGGCAGAGAGAGGTTTGTTCGTGTTCAACACAGGTGTAGTTATTATTGAGCATTTGCCATCAGTGGTTGAGTCAGTTAGCATGTCTAATGTATGCAAAGTGGCCTAAATATTTCTGTCTGGAACTAGCAGGATCTGTGATCTCATGGGGTTGCTGTTCGCTCTCCTGGCCCTGCAAGCTTGCAGATTCCACAGTCCCTGAAGTCTTTCCACTCTGCACCCTCAAGTTGGGCAGACTTGGACTCTAGTCTGATTCTCTGTTTATGGGTTTTCTTAGAACTGTAACACTGGGGGTAAATATAGCCAGGTTTCTTTGACATGCCATCTTGCTGGACAGTGAAATAATTTCTTACCTTTATGACTAATGTTGACAACCATTAACTTTATTACTAAAAGGCCTGTTGTTCAGTCAGAGGAATAAAATTAGTTTCCAAGAATAACTCAAATTTGTTATCTAAGTATTTTGTGTATTTTTATGTTGATTCCTGTGAAGTTGTTGCTATTTGACCATTTTTACCTCTGAAATGAGGATTCCACAGGGATTAAACCAGTCTTCAGCTGCTGATGGAATTCCTGCCATAGCCGCGGGTGAGAAGACTGCAGTACCAACAGCAGCGAGTGCCTCTGGGGAAAGGTCTTCTCCTCCAAGATAACGCTGCAATGGATGCTCAAGTGATGTAGGAGGTTAGAGATGAGAAAAGAAGAGGCTGAAATTGCTCTGCTGAATCTAATACTGAGCTTTTAGGGGTTTTGTTTGGTTTTCCTGTTGTCTCAAATGGAGTATCTTCACTTCTTTTAAAAATATTTTACTTATTTATTTTTGTGTGTGTATGAGTGTGTGTGCATGTGCGTGTGTGTGTGTGTGTGTGTGCATGTGCATGTGCGTGTGTGTGTGTGTGTGTGTGTGTGTGTGTGTGTGTGTGTGTGTAAGGCATACGTGTCCTTGTGGAGGACCAAGGGTGTCTTCAGGAATCATCCTGGATTGCTTCTACCTCCTTCTTGCTTTGCTCTGTGATTTCCCAGGCTCTGTCTACCAGGGCAGGAAGTACATTTCCACCTGGCATTTGCATGTGGAACCTGGGATCGAACTCAGGACTTTATGCTTTTGAAATAGAGTCTTAACTCCTGAGCCATCTCGCCAGCCCATATTTTCACTTATTATGGTGGGGAGGATGGGATGGGAGGTCAGAGCAAGGGATTCCAGGCACTGAAACACAGAGGAAGCCAAGGGGGGAGGCACCCCCATACTTCAATGTTCCACTTGGTCTAAAGCTGAATGGTATTCATGCTGCCTCTGCACATCTGGCTATGCCCACAGTCTGTCAGGTCCAGGACACTGTCTACCTGGAGCTTTGGTAGCGAGCAGGGCTTACACCCAAATTCAGGACCAGTGAGAACGGGAGTACCAAAAACAGCCACCAGGTCTAGTAAATCAGTGCAGCAGGATTAGTCCGAGCCCTAGCTGTCATGACACGAGATCCTGTTGGAAATGAGATGGAAATGAGATGGTTAGGGCTGCAAGAGTGTGACTGTTGCATATGCCAATTTGACAACTGAAGGCTGAGCCTTAGTAGTCAAGGTGAGCCCTGAGCAAGGCTGTGGGATGTTATCTAATGGATGTGGAAAGACTCAACCCACAGTGTAGTGGGGTGCAGGTGGATAAGAAAGAGAGAGCTAGTTAAGCATATTGGCATTCAGGCATACAGGTATGTTGGCAAGTGAGAAAGTACATCTATCCCCCTCTGAGTTATTTTTGTGGTTATGTTAGTGTGAAGTCTCCTGCCATCTGATGAACTGTAATTGAGTGTTGTGAGCTGGAATAAGCCCCTTGCTCCCCTAAGTTCTGTATTCACATAGTCATGCTAGCAAGAGAAGAGCAATTGCAACACAGGAAGACTGAAGCAGAGACACACATCTTAAAGGGACAAGACCAAGTTGGGGGTCCCCAAGTAGATGAGGGCTCATTAGGGATGACTGAGATTAAGGGGGAAGGTATAATTCAGCCCTGAGGGCCAGATAAGCAAGGCTTGTGGGGAACCTCCTATATTCTGCATGAGATCCCTGGTGAATGAGCTCTGCTCTACACCTTGGATATGTGGAGGGACAAGCAGGAGCCCCATCCAAGGCTGATCCCTGGAGTCTCTCCACAGTAC
The DNA here is from genome assembly GCA_023101885.1 of Typhlomys cinereus. Taxonomy (NCBI): domain Eukaryota; kingdom Metazoa; phylum Chordata; class Mammalia; order Rodentia; family Platacanthomyidae; genus Typhlomys; species Typhlomys cinereus. The sequence goes on along the minus strand of JALPQD010000140.1, from coordinate 5,015,690 downwards.
AGATTGATTATAGAGAGATGAGGGTTTCCAAGGCCAGATTTGGGGCCCAAGGCTGAGACTGGTGGTGAAGGAACAGAAAACCTGGATGAACAGTTGCTAAGAACATGATGGTCATTTGGTGGTTTGCTGAGTGCACTATGGGGTGGAGTCCAGGGAGGGTAGACTGAACCACAGGCCTAACCTATTGTGCCCTAGATCAAGGTACTAGTGGAGATCTGCAGTCCAGTTGCCTGGCTTCCTGGTTCCCTTCCAAGGGGTACAAAAGTTGAGGGAGAAATGGTTTCCCTCTCCTTCCCCACTCTCACCTCTGGACAGAATGAGGGAACCACTTTACTCCCTAGGTATGGGACTCTTGGGACCCTTCAGGGCAGCACCTGGCCCTGGGTGATTCATCACACTGAGGTGAGTCAGAGACCGTGAGGTAGACACAGAAGCTCCAGGGAGTGACAGCACAGGCTGCGCACACATGCCTGTGCACATACACAGAACATGCACAATGTCATACCCATAGGAGGCATATGCAGAGCCACGCGCATCCCTATATTCATCCCACATACATATACACTCATCACGCATAGCAAGCTCACTCAGAGGATACATATACTTTCACACAGCATGCACATATTCACACATACTCCACCTATAGAGACTCACACTCCGCATTCACCACACACAGACTCCACATTCACACACACCACTACAATATGTACTCAGGGTTCTCTCATGCACATACCACTCCCAGATCACATGCTGTAAGGCACGCGCACAAGCAATACCCATCATACACAGTCTACGCACAAAGTATGCGCACCACCATCACCTGAAGCAGTTCTGGCATTGCACATGTGGCGGGAGCCTCTGTAGCTTGGGCCCTACTGTGGTCCCTCCAGGGAAGCCGATGTTAGGAAGGAAAGCTGCTCACCTGACTGGGTGACATGCACAGAAGAGGGGATGACTCTCAGTGGAGAAAGTACTTTTTTGTTTTTGTAACTTGACTCTGTAATCTGATAGTTATCTGAAGACAGACCTCCGGTGGAGCCCACTCTCTTCTTCCTGACCTTAAGTTGTCTAGGGATCTGGAGAGCAGGTTCTGTGAGTTGATGGCCTGGTCAGCTCAGCTCAGCCTCACTGTGCTGAGACATTCTCATTGCATTCTCTCTGGTCTCCCATGACAAGGTCATTCTTTGAAGGCCCGCCGTCTTCATGGCTCCACGTGAACCTCCCCTGTTCATGATCACAGAGAAGCCTTTCATCCTTCCCATTCGCTCCACCTTCTATTACCCAGTTTCTTCCCTTCACTGCTCTTTTAATTTTATTAATTTTATTTATTTTCCTTCACTGACCTTTTGATAACACTTTTGTCTTGCCCTTTAGAGTGGGCCATGGCTCTGGGAACTCAGTACAACTTTAGACTCCAACCATCCCTAGTTCGACTCCACTCATGGGACAGAGAGGAAGTTTCTTGAAACACATGAGCTAATCCAATGATGACATTTCTAAGAACTGGCATAGAGCAGCCAGCAAGATAATAAAGCACCAGGCTCCCTGACGCTCCAGCCTTTCTGAATCAGGACTTCCAATGGATCTGCATCCATCTCCTAGGTTGGAGAACCACTAGATCATACCACATAGGATGTGTATTAAATATTTAATACACATGGGTTGGCACATTCACTGCTGGGTTCATGTTAGTGTCACTGACGACTTCTGAACTCTAAGCATGCCAGCTAGATCATGAATGCAACACTGATTCTGGGACAGAGACAAGACGCTAAAGGTGAGATGAGTAACTTAAGCTGTTTGATGGTCATTTATCAGCAACCATGCGGCTGACTGTGACAATAGGAAAGGGCTTGAGATGAATTGGACAAAGCTGTGGTGCCCACACATGTTGCAACTAACTGTAGCCCTGCAATTCCAAGGCTGAGTACTGCCTGCCATGGCACCACCCGCGCAGACTGTCACCATTAGTTTCACAAAAAATAAATAAATAAATAAATAAAGATCAAATAGCTTACATAAATATTTTTTCCTCTCCATGTGTGTATAGAAGGGGAGAGATTATTTTTCCATGTATTTGTTTTTTTGTATTGAGGATGTAAGATATTTACAAAGACCTCATGTACTTGTAATTCCACCCAAAGTGAGCAGATATAGGATCCAAAGAAGCATTCTAGGCTGAATATCCTTCCTTTCCCTCCTTACTTCTATCTCTTCTACCAACAATTGTGTACCTAGTACCAGTTGTGCCCATGGTCATTTCGGTTATTTTACTACTACTACTACTATTATTATTTTGTGTGCATGTGTGAGAGCACTACTACTAGTAGAGGACACTTGTTTATGTGTGCCTGTAGACCACACATAATCCTGGATTGCTCTACCTCCTTTTCACTTTGCTCTGGAGTTTCCCAGGCTCTGCCTTCTGGGGCTGAAAGTGCAGGCTTGCTACTTGGCATGTTTACATGGGATGTGGGATCTAAACTCAGGTCCTTCTACTTGTGAGGCAGAGGTTTAACCCCTGAGTCATCTCTCCAGCCCATAGGTAATTATTGTGCAAAGAGTATCACATAGTAGGTATCATCTGGACCTGGACATTTTGTTCCCCATTATGTATGTGAAACTGCCCTCCCCCCAGATTGCCACATTATGCATACTCCAAAACTGTAAAGCTGAAGACTAAGTTAAGTTTCAGAACACAATTCAAATGCCATTTAGACCCATCATTTCTTCCACTTGTCTTAAAAGCTACTGGCAGAAGGGAATAATGACCTGTATGTGAAACATGCAGATGCTCATTGTATAATGATCTTTATGCAAAACAAATGGCAAAGGATCCAGTGGTCATTCATTGTAACTCTTTGGACTCTGCAGACACCAGATGGGTCTTGTCAGACTCAGTTGCCGTGAGTCTTGGGAGCCCCTTTGATACTCCACAAGAAGGCTCCTTTGGTCTCACGATAACAACCCAGAGAATGATGGCAGTGTTTAATCAGTAAGTGGGTGACTTCATGAGCCTCCCCAAAGAACAAAGGCTGAATGAATGGGTTCAGTATTGTACCTGCTCACACTGTCTGGTTCTGGGGTATAATCTCGAGACCACTAAAACTAATGGATGTTGTATTTAGTTAATAAAATTGTCTGTGGTCAAATCAAATGGCAATGGAATTCATTCATTTTTAATTTAGGAGGAGGAATAGCAAATTGGATTTCATATGCTAATGTTTTTGGAAACGAAGCTAAATCAAACTACGGCCAAAAAAAAAAAAAAAGACATTTGAGATTTACCAGCAAGATGTCGATGTGTTTTCCCATTACTTTTACATCCTTCATTGGTGCCGTCCTTTGTGCACAGTTACATTCCCACCAACCAAAGAACCCCGCAGATGTTATAGAAACCTTTGTTTGGGAGTGACAAGCTAGAACAATGATGGGGGGTTATTAGGCATCTGTTCATGGAAACAGCAGTATCTCTGTACATCTCTGGATGACAGCTTGTGGGCACAAAGTCACAGATGCCGTGTTCATATCACAAGGAGGTCTGAGGGAGAATGCTCCCCTCCAAAAAAATTTTGTCACTGGTTAAACACATGCTATTTACCTTTTGCCAAATTGTTGCATGCTTGTGACCAAAAAGTCGACTCAGCAGCTTTGTTCATGAAACGGGAATCTCACTGAGGGGCAGCAATGGAAGACGAGAGAACACCAGCACTTGATGGCAAAACAGGGCATGATCTCTTGCCTCCTACTGGTTATACTGGGTCAGTCAGTGTAGACACCATGTTATGTGACTGTTACTCTGAGCCCAGCTGCCTATTATTTAGAGGCAAAAGGGGTCAGTGAGTCACGACAAGATGCAGCCTGTAGTCAAGAAGTAATGTGGGAATGAGGATGGCAAAGATCTCAAGAAACAATCAGATGAGAGGAAGGGAACCGCTGAGCATTTGTTCCTGTGCTCTTCAGAGAGCTCTGAAGGAACAGCGGTGGTCACACCCACTTCATTTCAGAGACTGCATGGCAATGCCCGTGGCACCGTCTGTCTTTCAGATACTAGGTCCTGATCCCTGAACACACCACAAGCCTTTTCTGAAATAAAGAGCCTACCCAGCTCTCCAACATGGGTCCTCTTGTTCCGTGAAGGCAGGCTTCTTGCTGGGCACGCAGGGCCCTTCCCACAGCACCGTCCCTCTGTTGTGTCCACCATGGTGTCTCAGCTCAAGTCCAATCCACCAAAAGCCTCTCTGGGTGATCCTGCAGGCAGTGCCTGGTCCCCAGGCTTACTCAGCTTCCCTCTCCTCTCCTCTCAAGTCCATGGAGTCTCAGAGGCCTTCCTCATCCCGGATGTTATCTCTGCCCAGTGAAGACTTGGTGGGACCACAATTCAAAAGAACGGACTTTATGTTTTGAACTTTTCCAGGGAGTCGTGTCCACTTAGCATGGGCCAGGAGAAGAGTTCAAGTCCTAGCTGAGAAGGAACACCAGGGAGCCTGGAGGAGGTCCGGCCTGGATAGACTGACAGACTGACAAATGCCTGGCTTCTGCGGTTCTCATACCATGAGTGTCAGGTGTGTGCAAGGGGAGCTGGGAGAGGCACTGAATGCGAGGTGGGCAGCTGTTTTTCTGGACAAGCAGAACAGAGGACTGGATGCGAGGTGGGCAGCTATTTTTCTGGACGAGCAGCATCTGTCCCACTGCTTCGCCTTGTTCAGTTAAACACTGGCTGGTGCTGTTTCACTCCAATTCTATTCTCCCTGTAACTGCAGTCCATGGACTTCTCTGGACTTGGTCCCTCCTAACCCCAATCTGCGTGAGAAATAACAGACTTGGTTTGGTTGGTTATCTCCTGGAGAGACAGTTACGGAGCTTGCTGTGCTTTAGGAACTCTTTTAAGTTTTAATTTTCATTGCTTTTCATGTTGCTATCCATTTGCAGTCGGTAGGGGGAAAATGTAGCCATGTTTCAGGTGGAAAGACTTGTTAAACGTGAACATTTCGAAGTTGTTTTTTTTTTTAAATAGGTAAAAGAAAATAGCCTAGAATAATGCCACAAGAAACAGTGGAAATTGTTTATTTTGAAGGTGCCCTTCTTATAAGCTGAGAATTTGATATTTGAAAGTTCATCTTGAGGAAATAGCGTGTAATATATTTGAAATATATAGTGACCTTAAGAGCATTATAACTGAAAACATTATAGAGTGGAGTGAATTTGTTAAATAAATGACTTTATGATAAAGTTTTATGCACAGGCAAAATATATTTTCTAGATTTCTGGGTAGTGATCTACTTTTACTTTATAATTTGTATTCCTCAAAAGACTTTTTATTTTTTTAAATAAAGTCCATCTTTACACTTAGGTTTGAAAAAAGAAAGAAAGAAAGAAAGAAAGAAAGAAAGAAAGAAAGAAAGAAAAAAAGAAAGAAAGAAAGAAACTCTTAAGTTCTTGAGCCCACTTTTCCGTGAGTGGAAATGCCACATTCCTATATTTGCTTAATTCAAATAAACTTTTTGTGTGTGTACACATGTGCATGTGTGTGTGTGTGTGTGTGTGCGCGCACACACACATGCACGTGTGTATCTGCGTGTAGCAGGGTGCACTTGAGTGTATGTGCCTCTGGAAGCCTAAGGGTGATTCCAAGAATCATCCTGGATTGTTCTACCTCCTTTTTTCTTTGTTCTGGAGTTTCCCAGACTCCATCTTCCAGGGCCGAAAGTACAGTCTACAACTATTTCTACCTTGTATTTTTATGTGGGATCTGGGATCTGAATTCAGGTCCTTCTGCTTACAAGACTGAAGCTTAACTCCTGAGCCATCTCTCCAGCCCTGAACTTATTTTGGAAGACTTCTTAGTTTTTTTTTAAGTATTTTATGGAACTTGTAAGATAGCTCATTGAATAAGGTGTCTGCTTTTAAACCTGGTGACATGAGTTTGATTCCTGGAAGACCACATGGTGGAAGGAGAGACTGACTTCCAAAATCTGTCCTCTGACCTCCATCCACCCTAGCACCTTTTCTTTCTCCTATGTGCACAGTGTTCATGTGGAAGTCAGAGGATGACTTCTGGAAACTTCCACCATGAAGGCTTCAGGGATTAAGCTCAGGTGCCCAGTTTTGCACAGAAGCACTTTTACCCATTAACCCATCTTACTATACCAAGACTTTACAGAAAAGTATATAGAGTTTCTGGACTCTAGGTTAAAATTTTACTGTGCTTGGCTTCATGTTACATGTCAAAGACATGTCTTAGTTTCATGTTCCATTGCTGTAATGACCCAAACAATTTAGGGGATTTTTATTTCAGTTTATGATTTCAGGTTATAGTTAATTGTGGCAGAAGTTATACCAGCAGGAACCAAGGGCACCAATCGATTACATCACATCCGCAGCAAGAGTGGAGGGGACTAGGAGCAATGTGGTGTACTTGTTTTTAACATGCCAGCTTGTCAAAATGCTAACCAGCTCTCCTAATCCACATGCCCAGGGAATTTTCCAGCCCCTATGGACTGAAATGTTCCACATCAGCCATGTAATTAAGACAATTCCTATGAGCTAGCTCAAAAGCCCGCCTTAACTAAATAATTCCTCATAGATGTGACCAAAGGCTCATTAAAGAAGTGTCAAGTTGGCAGCTGAAACTGTCACAAATAGCCTGAGAATGCCACTAGTGATGGAGTACACATGGCATTAGACTTTACTAGCACAACACTTATCTGAGGTCAAGTTTGTTGGAGTGTGCCTGTAATGCCAGCATGTAGGATACTGAGACAGGAGGATCAATGTGAGTTGGAGATCAGCCTGGCCTATAAAATGAGACCTTGTTTTTTAGCTCAGAAATCCAGTCTACTTGGGTCACTGTGATAGGTCCTAACCCACATCCTGCTTTCTCTTCTTCCTGCCCCAGGCGTGTGGCTCTAACCACAAGTCAGAACAGTTGTCCTTACTGCTTCAGTGGTCGACACCTGATCTTCCCCAGGGATGTTCCAACGATCAGTCTCTGTGCCTAGAAGTCCACCGGGATGTGCCTAATTGAGCTCTTTTCCTCATAGTTCCCTGCAAGAGCCTCACCCCCTGACTCACCTCACCCTGTCTTCTCCAGTGTTGGATTTGGGCAGACCTGCCAGCTGAGCTCAGATGCCAGCTTTGCATAGATTCTTTTCTGATTTGTCTTCTCCAGGCGTAGAAATCACCTGTTGCAGTACGCCTGCATGGTTTCTGACAAGTCACCACCAAACGACTTAAGGGAACGAGGGGTTTACTTTCTTACAATAGTCCGGTTACAGTTCGTAGTCCATCTTGAGAAGAGAGCGCACACCAACACCAGGGCTAAGGGAGCTGGCCACACCATCACCACATAATGGCTGAGAGAGGGATGATCCTTATTTTCCAGACCAGCATGTCTGGCCAAGTGTACACAAGGATGCCAACTCTCTCAGTCAGCTCTCTGTATTTTATTCCTGGGCCTAATCCCACCCACCCTAGGTTGGGCCTTCCCGATCAGCTAGACAATCTCCTGCAGGTTTGCTCTGGGTTTAACTCAACCATTAATTCTTTACAAATGTCCCTAGAGCTCAAACCCTCAACTGTCAAGTTGATGCTTGTGCTAACTATAACATCTCCCAAAGTCTTGTTCAAGAATCACTTTATTTTCTGTGCTACTTTGCTGGGACTGCCATTGCAAATACCACAGGCTGGGCACAAGGACACAGAAACATCTTTCCCACAGTCCTGAAGGTTTGAAGTTCAAAACCAAAGCGTGTGCAGGTTGTTCTTGCTGTGTCCATCACATGGTGTCCCTTCTGAATGCATCTGTGCTAATTTACTCCTACAAAGACACCAGAGGGACTGAATGTGGTCTACCATAGTGTCCTGATTTTAACTTTATTGCTATTTAGCTTTATATACTGTCTCCCAGTACAGTCACAATCTAAGGTACTAGGAGTTAAGATGTTTAGCATAAGAATTTGAGGGACACAGTTTATATCATCTTCCTTCTCCCTTTGCTATAAAAACAAAGTTGAGCTTTGTATTTTGATAAAGAACAATGAAGACATGGTCTTTTTCCTCAGACAACACCTACTAGACCAAAGAATACAGATGAGCAGCACACAAGAACAGGGTCCTGTCACAAGAAGCCACCAGACTTGGGACCCCTGCAGCTGGGTCCATTGAACCCAAAGGAATTGGCATATTTTCCACTCTTGAAGAATTTATTTTTGCTGATTGATGGACTTTGTCATCAGCATTAACAGGCATGTTTTGTCATTAATTCCAGCTCACAGGTGAGAAAAATTACATTTCATTTTACTTTTAAAGTCGTAAAGGAATAATAGATCCATGCCTCAAAAGAGGCAATATCTCTTTATGTTAGGTGAAGCATCTTTTAGGTTTTCTTCTACTCAGAAATTTCACACCGTCTCACTGAAATGCTTCTTGAATCTAAAATTGTAGCTTCAAGGATGAGTTACTATGTTACATTTGACATGAGCCAAAAATTAAAATGAGCCTTATGCTCTGAAGACGATGAACAAATTAGTTGGAATCTTACAAAGACCAGAAAAAAATTCTTTTGGAATAATGTATCCCATAATCAAGGCTGAATTTACCATGTAGCCCAGACTGGTCACGAAGTCCCGATCTTCCTCTTTCTACCCCAAAGTTCTGGGATTCAAGGTGTGCACTATCATTCCTGGCTTAGAAAAACATCTTGAGGTAATAAAAAGTGCTAAATTAGAAGTGCTCATCTTAATTATTGCACAGTTAAGTCTCCATAGTGTTCTAGTCTGGCTTATGATGACGAGGACAACATTGTACCTGACTGGTAGGTAGGTAAGAGCAAAGGTCACACGCCTGATCTCCAAAGACTCTCTATTTGCTTCTTATCCAAAGGCTGGTGAATTTTCCCTCATCCTCAGCTGAGTTTTCTGGAACATGACCACGTGTAGCTGTCTGCTGGGCACATCCCAAGTGCAGGGCAGCCACCAGCTCCAGCAGGGGAACTGGGCTCTCTGGGACTCTGGGACTGCCCCTTGTCTGAACCCTTCAGCTGTGTCCCGCTTGTCATTTCTAGCTTCTTTCTGATCTTTGCAGCAAGGTAGGTGCGACCTCCCATGATAAGTCACCCACATGAGCAGAGGCTCCTGGAAGTCTTGTCACCCAGAGCACGAGGCCCAGAGCTGAGGAGCAACACTGGATCAGGAACTGTGCCATAAAAGACGCTGCCAAAGTAAATAACAGCAACCAGGACAGTAACATTAGCAGACCCTTTGGCTACACTTACTGTGTGTGCCCAACATACATCACCATGTGAGCTACTGATTGCTCAATATCCCACATATATGTGTAAAAGACTCCTAGCTGCTACACATTTTTCCATGAAGATTCTTAAAATCCAGCAATCCTTGCATTAAGAAAGGGCGTTAGAACTGCCTGGGCTGTCCCTAAAGGCTGTGAAACCCTGACAGGATGCAGCCTAGGGCAGAAAAAGAGCAGTGAAGTGGACAGCAATGGATGGCCATAGTGTAGAAGTTCCAGAAACCCAGCAGGGATCACCCAGAATCAGGTCAACCTATCTATCCCCATCCTAAGGCCTTGGGAACATCACGGAAGAGGGGGCAGTGGGATTGTAAGAATCTAAAGATGGAAAGTTCATCATTAAGACAACATATTTCATTCAAGGCAGGACTGCTGCATCTAGGAACTCACTGCAGTGAGAATTGTTCTTACAGACCTGCATAATGACTGACACACCAACATGCCCCATAGACTACTTAGGAACTCAAGAAAGATGGGAACATGCAGTGGAAACATTTAGGTCTAAAGCTGGATGAGTGAAGGGAAATGCCCTTATCAGTTGGGGGAGGGCTGAAGAGAGGCAACTTGGTATGCCACAAGAGGTCTGAACCCTCACAGGAGTAGACAAGCCAGGGAGAACCCTGGAGTCTATAGAAGCAGACAGACAGGAGGGCGGGTTAGATTGAGGGTGGGAGGGAGTGGGATGGATTGATGAAAAGAAGGGAGGGGAAAGGAAGAGAGGGGGGTGGAAGGAGTAAATCATACCCATTTTTGAGACAGGGGCTCACTCTGTAGCATAGATTTCCTTGGAAGTCACTAGGGTTAGAGTTAGGGTTAATTTATTTTTTTTAATTTATTTTTATTTTTCTAATTTTACAAGCATATAGAGTACTTATCCCTGCTTCCTCCCACCCCCCCTCCCTTCCTTTCCCCTCCCTTCTCTTCATCAATCCATCCCACTCCCTCCACCCTCAATCTAACCCGCCCTCCTGTCTGTCTGCTTCTATAGACTCCAGGGTTCTCCCTGGCTTGTCTACTCCTTAAGCAAAACAAAATTTGTTATGCCATCACAAAAATCTGGTTATGGGGCTTTTGTTTGGTTGGTTTATTCTTTTCTTCATTTTTAAATTAATTTTTAAAAATTATTTATTCAATTGTGCGTGTGTGTGTGTGTGTGTGTGTGCGTGTATGTGTGTGTAGAACCACGGACAAATTCGGGAACCGCCATGGACCGCCTCCACCTCCTCCTTGTTTACTCTGCCCCGGACTCACAGGCTCCGCCCTACCAGGACTGGAAATGCAGGCCGCCCCCACTTCAGCCTGGTCTGTACGTGGGATCTGGGATCCGAACTCAGGACCTTCTGCCTGCAAGGCAGAGGCTTAACCCGTGAGCCACTTCTTCAGCCCCTTTAAATTAATTTTTTAAGACACGATCTACTCTTCAACCTATCAAGGAAAACCTAGGGGCTTCAGCCCTGTATAGAGAAGCTCAAAATGCTAGTTTTGGGAGCAGGGTTGGCGGGGAGCTGCCTGTAGCAATCACTTCATGAATACAGAAAGGGAATTGCTTTGAGTCAAACTTCCTTATTAGGAGTCCCCACAAAAATGTATGGTGGGGGAATAGGCTGTCCATATATCTGGAAGCCTAGAGGCAGAATTGACCTCAAGACCCTGATTCCTTGTCCCTTAGGACTATTGCCTACCTGCTGTTCAGTTCCACAGGACCTAGCCCTCGAAGAATGCAGCTAAGTTTGGGGCATACGCTCTTTATGTCAGAGTTATTCTTAGGCTCTTAAGAAAATGAGGCATGGATGAGTGTAATGCTTGCTTCCTTCCATATTGGAATTTACTTTTAAATGTCACCAAAGGAAGAATGTGACACCAAACATAGCAGACATCCAGCACATCTGCCTCTGTAGTGAACACGTGCCTATGCCCACAAAGGAGTTGTGTGCCATGCCTGGTGTGGCTGCTCACTGCAGCCCTCTGAGCTTTTTCCCTCTCTAGAAGGATCTGGAGTCTCAGGACTGTGATCCCCGGGCCCCTTGCAGCTAGAACATCAGGTTCCAGTTAAGAGGTAGAGACTGCTTCTGGACATTTGGACTTGAGAACTCACAATTACATCATGGCAGGATGACAGTTTCATGTCAGGAACACATGTAAGGAGAGATTAGAAGCCAAGCAGAAAGACAGAAATATGCAGGAACCAGTCAACCCACTACCAATTGATGCCCTACCAAAGTCCCACAGAAGCCTGCATTAATCCCTACATATATGTGTACATGCACACACATGTATGCAAACACACATGCATCTAGAATTATCCTTTAGTGATTTTCATTTTCATTTTGTTCTTGTTAATTATGGTTTGCGCAATGAAAAATCCTCTGCGCGCGCACACACACACGCACACACACACACACACACACACACATTATGAAGAGCAACCAAAGGAGAAAGAGAAGCCAGGACCATGTGCTGCCTGACCCTCTCTCAGCAATATCTTGTGGAGTGAGGTGGGTAGAGAAGTCTGTATTGAGCAAAAGAGAGAACCCCCAAATGCCTACCCTTGGGACTGAATCTCATGATTATGCAAGTCACATGCCATGGAAACAAGGCAGATGGATCTGAGGCTGTGATCAGATGATCTTGAGATAGACAGTGCTCTGGACTACGCCTAGTGGATGCAGTAGCTGACAGCAGTGTCCTTGCTGGGGAAAAGGAAGTGTCAAGTAATTCCACAGGAGAATGGCATCGCCACTGCCAACCATCGCTTAAAAGGAGAAGGACACAAGCCACGGGATGCAGACGTCTCCAGAAGTTGCAAAAGAAGATAGACATAGATCCCCCAGAGCCTCCTGGGGTGAGGGTATTTGGCTGAGCTCTGGATCTTTGCCTCCTGAGATCCCTGTTAGATTCTTCATTTCAAAACTTGTAGGATGGTTAAGGCTTCATTGTCTTAAACGCCTGATTTCTAATGCTCCTTCCACAGTCACACTTCTTGCCTTCCCGTCCTGGTTAGACACACTTCTAGATGTGAAAGTTGTCCTTCTAAGGCTTTTTGGACCTGCTTTTCTCTTAAATAGACTGCTCTCCAGATGCTTCCCATTGTCTTACCTCCTTCGGCTCATAAATGTCATAACGGCAGCCCTGATATCTGCTGTCCTTCCCAGTTACTCTCAGTATGCCCTGGGAGGAAGACAAGAAGTTAGGCCACTCCGAGCTGGTATCTGGTGCTCTGGGGGAGATTTTGAGGGCTGGAAAAAAGGTCTGAAGTTAGGGCTCTGGTCACATGATTAATGGGCAGTAATTTTGCTTTCTGCACAATATTCCCAAACATAATGATGGTACACTCACGAAAGCTTCAGCCTGCTGCTATGATGCATGAGAATGAGGTGGATGGGTTCATCCACTACTGCGTAAGTGTGATAGTAAATCCTGATTGTCAAGTTGACGGAACTAATAAATGAAGAGCTCAATAAAGCACACCTTTGAATTTCCAGGAGACTGAAGAAGTCCCACCCTTAATGTGGACTGTACCAATCCTTAGGATGAGGGAGTCGTTGGGACAAATACCTAAGAGCTCTGCTTCCTGCCCTCTAGAGGCGAGCAGTTCTGTTACATCAAGCACCTGCCGCTTCCCATCAGGCCCAGAAAGAGTGCAGAAAGGATGCACCACCAAAACACTGAGCTGGAATAAATCTATCTTTAAGTTGTTCATACTGCATATTGTATCAACTAGCACAGTGTTAGCCCTTGAGTCTGGAGACAGAATGACTTCCGGGCCACTCCTGTCACCTCCCAGGGATTATCTGGAGCTGAACCTTCCTGGCGTGATGGAAGGGTTAGCTTCCTTATCATTGAGCTCTCTCACCAATGTCCTGGAAGGTCAACTTCCTGAATCATGGAATATTCTGTGCTCCAGGATTTCTGGGACACAAGTAACCCAGGCTTCAATAACAATTTTCATCCCAGGAGGCTGTCTGATGGCGTCCCGGCTTCTGCTCCTTTCCGCTGTGCCTTACAGCTTACCTGTCCCTCTCAGTACCCATCCTTGAGACACAGGCAGTATGTTCTCAGGTCTGCCCTGGACTCTCGTCCAGAAGGTGCAGCAAGCACTCATCTCCGAGTCCACAAGGTTTTGCAATATTAATATGATACTAGATCCATTTCCCAAATACCAGTACGCTTCCCGACCCATGCCAAGCCAAAGCATGGCTGGGATTCCATTCCCTTTGGTAGAACAGACGAGAGCAGCTGTGTCCACAGGTCAGAGTTTATTTCATAGCATCTCATTTATAGAATTTTCAAGTACAATATTCTGTCTGACATCACTTGACATATGAAAATGGAAAAACACAACTTGGTAAGGCACCTGCAGAGAAGCCAGGCTCCTCTTTTGATCTGAGACTTCTGGGTGGCTGCTCACATGTCTGTGGAGCAGAGAACAAGGTTATGAAAGGTCCATTTGTACACCACGTGTGGTGAGGAAAGACAAGAGTTCTGGAGCCTGGAACAGTGTGTTTTAAGGTATGTCAGCCTAGACTGAGGGAGAGGATAAGGAGCCATCTCTACATGCACAACTCACAGAATCCCTGTGGTACCAAGCTGGATGTTCAGCCAGTTTTCAACTTTGAAGAGAACCAAATCCACATTTCATTCATGCACATACTTTTTAAAAAATTTCTTAGCCCGAATTCTTATTTTCTCACACACACACACACACACACACACACACACACACACACACACACAATGCAGGAAACTTCAAGTACGCCTTGTGATTCCAAAAAAATCAGCAACATATGAAAATTTGCAAGTGTCAATCCACTAGTTTGTGATCTAGGGGTGTTGAGCCCTAGAGGGAAGAATCTAGAATTGGACCACACAGCATCCACACGCTAGCCCCAGTACAAAATTTCTTTCAAATTTGTGTTCTAAATGCTCGTTTGCTTGCTCTCCAGTATATATGCTTCATTATAGCATTTAAAAATTAAATAACTCACTCTTTTCCACCCATCTGCTGAGTAGGGGGTCAGGAAAAGCCCAGCCAGGAGGCTGGCTTGCCACAGAAAGTTCAACAAGGCAGGAGGAGTTCAATAACCATTTTCATCAAAAAAAAAAAGTGATGTTACTCATTCAGGCTGTAACCCAACACCTTTGGAAACTATGGCTGACATCAACTGCAATGTGCTCAAAAGTCAGTCACAAACAGTTCATGTATTTTAGTGGTTCAGTAATTAGCCTTTGTTAAACAAAGGGATTCTTGGGTACTATTTACTAGTAGGAATACAAGAAGCCCCTGACCCGAAGTATGGCCTGATATTTTACTTTTTTCTATAGAAAAACACAAAGTAGTTTTTTTTTTAATATAAAAAAGATAACACAAAACCCACAGAGAGAAGATTTTATTACCAGCTGGCCACACAAGGTGTCCCTAGCTGGCGAATGAGCCTGCTGACTCTTCTTTGTTCACAGTAAGCAGGAAGCTGTGATCGACTGTCTGGCCTGGGACAGCTAAGAAATGCCTAGTCTACTGTGAAGGCCTCTCCAGATACAGTCAGCCTGAAGAGCTCTGCCTTAAAGAACATGCACCACGGGCATCATCTTCCCACTGCCCCTGCAAAAAGGTGCTAAGTGCCACCCCAGTCACAGCATCCTGTGGATGTTCACCCCACATTTTAAGATGGCCTCAAGTATATGTAAACTGAGGTAATATTATATAAAAGTACCAAGAAGTGGTGACAAGAGGAAGGCACACTACTCTGATATCTCCTGCTTTCACATTTTTTTTCCGTGTCTAAAAGTCGGATCAGCAGCAAACCAGTCATTTACATGCACACACACGTGTGCCTGTGTGTTTGCAAAGGACATTTCAACTGGCTTAAGAAGATGCGTGTCCTACAATCATTGGCTAAGGGACCCACCTCCTCGCAGATGGAACAACAGGAGGGAAGCAGCTTAAGGTACCCACGCAGGAGCCTCCCTTACTCTCCTCAGCAGGGCACAGTTGATGTGGTATACAGACCAGTTCTTAAAGCAAATGGCAAACTCTGATCTCAACATGAGATTCTCTTTAAAGAAAATATAAGCTCTGTACCCAGCACTTGCCTCCTGTAGGACAGTCCTGCTATTTTCATAAGGTGTCAACATAACCTGGTCACAGGATGAAAACCCTAATAAGCAAGTGTGTTCTTCAGTCAACACAATGTGAGTAACCAGTAGGATGTTTTGCTTGTTTTAAAGTCTTAAGCAAGTGAGTCTGGGTAAAAGGGGTGGGCGTGAAGTTCTCTAAGCAGAGAACTCTCATTGTTTTCTTGGATTTTTGTTCTTAGAAAAAACGGGCATGGTTTTTATATGATTTCAAAGCTGGAACTTGTTCTCATCGTGTCTGGTGTAAGTCATGCACAAGCACTCAATTAGGAAAGGGTCATTAGCCCCATGTTCCTCTCTGTCCAGTACAATGCAGCAAAGTTTCATCCTGACATTCGGCTTTGAAGAGCCCTTTTCACATGAGATATAAATTAACCCATAAGTTTACAGCTCGACATTTCCAGAGTTACGAAAAAAAAAAAAAATCTTAACTTACTTCAAATTTCTTTAACTTCTCTTGCATACAAATCTCAATCCTAAACTCACGCACAGGAATTTAAGGAAGAGAGGGCACACACGCTGAGGGTCCCTCCTATGACCACGCACACATTGTACAGAGTTGTTGCAGTGAGCACAGCTTCCAATAATGGCTGTCTGTGAGTATCACGCAAGGCAGCAGTACTTTCTCCACCAGGACTTGGACAGGTCCCGCACCTTGTCTGGTGTCCTGCTCTTACACTTCTTTGGCTGTTGCTGGGAGTCTGAGTATTGGATGCCAGCCACAATGGCGGCATCAAACACCTCTTTGAGGTTTTTCTGCGTCAAGGCTGAGCACTCAATGTAGGAGACAGCTTTAATTTCCTCGGCACATAGCTTCGCTGCCTCCTCAGGCACAGGTTTCTCTTTGCATTTGTCCAGCTCAATGAGCACTTTGACGTCTTCTCTGAGATCTGACTGTGTCCCAACCAGGATAATGGGGGCCTTGGGGCAGTGACGACGAGTCTCAGGCACCCACTTCTCAGTAACGTTCTGGAAAGATGTGGGGCTCACCACGCTGAAGCACAGCAGGAAGATGTCTGCATTTGTGTAGCAGAGGGGCCTCAGTTTGTCAAACTCGTCCTGCAACCAAGCACACAGTCATTAGCATCAAGTGTCAATGCTGCATGCCGCAGAAATGTACTCGATGTAGGTGGGGCTGAAGACACCCTAAGAGTCGTATTCCCAACTCTTGGACTTGATGGCTCTGAAAGTCATAGCATACCCATGCTGGTCTCCAAGCGTCTAACCTGGCTGACCCAGTGAACCTATTAACTAACTTTCTTTTTGAGATCTACCCTACTACTACCTCACAATACCACAACTGTGAAAGACGCTAATTCTTTCACCTGTCCCAGCGGATACAAAGAAGAACTTTGTTAATCAGCCACAAAAGAGAACTAGAAATGGAACTAGGAATCCCTGTAGGCCACTATCAGTAGCAGTTTAGAGGTTTGTGCCCATTACTGTCACCCACAGACACTGGTTAAAACAGACAGTTCTGTCCTGGCTGTATTGCATTTCTCCTTTCTTCCTTTTATCTTATTTCCTTGATCCTTTGTTCATTTCTGTCAGCAGCCAACTCCTCCCACATAGTGCTTGCAACAGACAGCGAACCCGAGGTGGGGCACATCCACCCTGGGGTGCAGAGAACTGGACCAGGTGAGTTAGCACGGATTACATACAAACCAACTAGCCTGCTGGATGCTGCCCTGCTGCCTTCACTGAGACATACTGACTACCACCCGCAGTAGGCGTCCATGCTAGCATCTCTTTCTGTCAAGCATCCACAGAGAGCAGCAACACCAAGCCTCCTCGCCCTCCATAGGAAACCTCCACTCAGTCCTACCTAAAGCTTTCGCATCAGCTCACTCTTATCTGGTACATCTTCAGGCATCCCAAGACAGGGCAGAGTTAAATACTTCAATGTTTCCTATTATCCGCAGACGATGACGATTTAGAATCCTATTTACAGGCACATGGAACTTCATCCATAGTTGCTCTCTTGGGTTTAAGAGAACTTACATCATCTTATTTGCAGCCATGCTTCTGGGACTCTGCTTCCACCCTAGGTCAATAACCAAGTAACCACAGGAGTCGACAGCTAACAGGCTCAAGGAAACGCTTGGCAGTGCAGGGCGTATCTGCCCCTGGTGAGGTCCCTATAAGTGAAAGCTGAGGAAGAATGACTTCAGTTTCTTAGTGCCAACACATGTATGTGTTTCCATGAGTCGCTGTCTCTGTGCTAGGCCATGAGCACAGAGCACAGAACTGACTGGGCTCTGGCCACTAGAGGAGCAGCTATGCAGGGAGCAAGCCGCCTCTGTGGCCACATCCCTGGCCCTGTGACTGGGCTTTGCAGCACTGATTCCCCGGACCCCTGAGAATCTGGCTACGGTACTTGCAAGAGGAAGTGGAAACATTACTGTGGTATTGTGTGCACTATGGTAAAGCTGCTAGAGATACCTCAAGGAAGGAGTTCCAAGATCAAGCAACTGCACGCCCTCACCAGGTCCGAAAGAGAGTCAACAGCGGAACAGGTACAGGCAGGACAAGAGTATAGCATCCTTCTAGTCAGACTGTTACCCCACTTCTGTTTCCCCCCCCCCAGTACAGAGATTTTTTATAAATACCTCATGATTCAAAAATCTAATGTAGTTTTGGCTCCTGTTCGGAACTCCTTCGGCAACATTATCTATCACAAACCAATATTTCTTAGGGCCATCCATCTGTTTCTAGTCTATATGCACTTGAGACCAGTTTTCAATGCTTATCACCTTCCCTGACAGGGAAACTCAAAGGCACAAGAAGTGAATTCTGGGTTCATGTTTTACTAGCAGACCTAGATGCACCAGAAACCAGGGAAGTCTATACTCATATCCTGTGATCTGGCTCATCTATGTTCCTGCATCCTCCAGTCTACAGGAGGGATGTGCTCTTGCCTGGGTAACCTTGTGGGTATTCCATTAAATCCCTCATAGACAGGCTACAAGATCAGAATCAGGGAGGGTAGAACCGCTGCTCCGACCAGCTATGCTGCAGTCACAAGCACTGACTTGCTCTGTCCTTATCTCACCAGCCTATGCACCTTGCAGTCTTTGAAGCTGGTTCTCTACAGATCTTTAGATGAGTCCTGCTGGTTACTTGGTGTTTTCTACCAGCTCTTCCCCGAGGTAGAAGCATAGAATCCTTAACACAATTCAGACAGAGCCCGAAAGACTAATTTCCAAACAAGAACATCGCCAGCTCAGCACCAGACCTTTTCTTCCTAATTATAAATCTCCTTTATGAACATATTTCTAAGATGACTCTAGAGTTTCACTGACTTTTTTTTTTTTTTTTTTTGAGACAGATCTCACCATCTAGCTTAGGTCACTGTATAGCCCAGGTACCTAAAACTTGTCATCCTCTTCCTCCTCAGCATCCCAGATGCTGAGACTGCAGGCCTGAGCTACCACTCCTGGCTAATTCCTCGACTTTTAAGTAGATTATATCAAGGAAAAATGCAACCTCTTTTGGGCAATGCTGAGTTCATTTCCTGATTTAAAAAAAAAGTTGCCCCCCAGCCCCCAAAAAAATCCCCCCAACGTGCCTGAGCCACTTCCTTTGCACAGTCTTCTGGTAACCATCCTGTTGCCTCTCAAAGTTCAGGTGGGCAGTAGGCAGGCTGTGTGCATGCCTAACACTCTCTGGCCCACATACTTGACCATGTGGAGCCCTTAGGTGTGCTGGACCCCAGCTCAGGCTCATTTTCCAAGCCTCCCTCTCAGAATCACTGTGGGAGGTAGAAACATTCAAGGGGCAGCACAAAGATGTGCGAGCAACATTCTGGAGGCTCTTCACTGGGATCCACGACATCTGTGCCTTCGGGCTCATGCTTATGCCTGCTACCTTCTGTCCAGTCCTCAGGGTAACTAGAGCCACTGCCCATATCCCACAGAGCAGAAAACCTGGCCCTCTCACTGTGTATCAAAGAACGCTATGGACGCATGCATAGAAAACAAAACCTGGAGGAGACCATCTCTTTGATTTTTTTTTCTCGTTTGCTCATTTTATTGAGGTACAGTTTCATCAGCCTAGGCTCGCCTCAGATTCCCACAGATGACACTGAACTTCCGATTCTTCTGCCTGGACCTCTCAAGTGCTGGGATTATAGGGGTGCATCACCATGTTCAGTCCTCAGGGTAACTAGAGCCACTGCCATTTTGGGAGGGGAGTGGAGACAGGATCTCACTCTGAAGCCCAAGCCCAGGCTGACTTTGAACTTGTGCCAATCTTCCTCCCTCGGCCTCCAGAGAGCTAGGATTATAATCACGCACTGGGTCTTGGGTTTGGATTTCCTCCTCAAAGTGAAGGGGTTGAGCTGCTCTTTCAGGTTGGGCTTTGACTTATGCTTCTGTGGTCACCACTAACTACCCTGGTGTTCTGTAGGATTTCAAGGCAGCCCGGCCTTACATCAACTTGAGGTCTGAAGAATAAAACTGGTCCTGAGCCCCGAGTTTGCTATCCCAGAGAGCATAGCGAATGACCGGGAGGTCCAGACAGACACTGGAAAATCAGCTTCGTCATAAGAATGGTCAGGAAAGTAAAGTGGACGCTTTTTACCACTGTGCTTTGCAGGCTCAAGACATTCTGGAGAGAGAGGCAAGGTCAAGGCCTGTGGCATGGACACCCGGGTCCCTGCCAGCTACCACGTGACGCTGGTGGCCACAGTACCTACTGGAGCAGGTAATATCGAGTTCCAGAGACCTGGAAAGCATCCTGCCTTGCCTCTCTCCTATCCCGACCTGCCATCAAGACAAGATCAAAGAGGGTGGTGGTCTTTCCTTCCCCACTCAACTTGGTGTAGCCCTGACCACTGAGTCTGTTACAGGACTGAGGAAGGGAGACACTGAAATGAACTCCAGTTTTTCCTTGAACACACTTCTTAAACATTTGGCTGTTGGCCTTGAGTGAAAGCAATTAAAAGATATCAACAATACTTTTTTGTGATAGCTCTCACTTTCTGGTTTTTACTGAAAAAATAGCCATTTCTCAAAGTTCTGTTAAGATAAAGGCCGTTTGTGCGGTAGCCTCCTCTTCTGTCCACAGCAGGCAGCTTGTTCCACTGGTCCAGCGGTATCCTCCTCTGCTTCCTCCCCTCCCCTCACAGCCCTCAGAGGAGTGGCAGGAGGAGTGGACCTGCTTCTCCAGGTTTCACAATGACCCAGTTACTAAGGGAATCATTTGGAAACACGTCAGAGGTCGTTTGGAAACCAAAAGACAGCTTCCTTTCCCAGCACTGAGCCAGCAACAATACTGACCTGTCCCGCGGTGTCGCAGAGTTGGAGTCTCACAGGCCGACCATCCACTGACACCACCGCTTGAAAAAAGAGCAAGATGATTATCAAGACCCCTTGAAAAACTCCTGGGAGGACTAGCAGCTCCAGTTCTGGGCCCTCCAGCGAACTAAGGACTTGGTTGGCTAGAACCCTAACCCCTAAGGTGTTTTTCCATACAAATGTTCCAAGATGGGGACACCCTCTATCACAGGGTGAGGCAGCAAAACCCTTCTCCCAGGAAGGTGCCTGAGAAATGGCCCATGCCTAGGAAGATCTATTTTCCTGTCATAGTTGCTTCAAAGGACTTTGAAGCAACACCATGGGTGGGGGTGGAAACCACTCCACAGTTTTAAATCAGTGGAAAACCTCACAGATAATTCTGTTCTCTATAGGGAAAAGGCCCCATGTTTTGGGGGTGGGGAGATCATAAATTCCAGCTGTTTTGAGAGCTTGCGCAAACACAGACTGCTGAACTGTGCATAGAAAAGAAGGCTCTCTGATGCGTCGGTTCAACTAGAGGATGAAAAGCAAAGCCAAAGTTGAAAGCCTGTCCATTCTGGTCAAGAGAAGGGGTGAGGGTAAGGGTCCCCGGTCCCCATTTAGGAAAGCCATGGAGATTGCTGTATGAATTAGGCAGCGTGTCTCTTTCTGTTCTCTCTTCTAGATGTTTATGAATGTCTACACAAGTCGGCTGGGAAATGGAGGTGGAGCACCCTACACTTGTGTTTTATCCAGGTGTCTTTGAGATCCAAGAAATAAAGCTGTGACCACAGAGACCGTGTCAAGTTAAAGGCAATTTTCTAAAAAGGAGTTGCTTCATGCCACTTTCTGTGATTTTAACTTTTTCTTAAATTCTAAACAAGATCTTTAAAAAAATCAGGACAAGGGATTTCTTTATCTTTGTACGACACGGAAGACACCAGTGGAAACTTGCTGCAGCTAAAACCGGGCGGCAACCATCGTCAGAAGCCGAATCTGTGCGGGTGGGGCACAGAGCCAGGTAGCCAGTGGGCTCAGAAGAAAGACACGAAACGCTCTCGCAAACCCGAGCTTCGCGGGGCACCGGGCCGGCTCGCGCGCGGGCGACCCCGGCTGCCACGGGCAGCGACGCGCGCAGCCCAGCGGCCGGGGCGAGGGCCTCCCGCAAGGGCACCTGCGCGGCACCTCGCGCCCGATCACCGGCGACGCGGGTCGGCCCGACGCCCCTCCGCGCACCGAGAGGACAAACCCCACGGCCGCGCCGCCGCCCCCCGACACCCGCGCGCGTCGTCAGCCCGAGCCGGGCTCCCGCGACGCCTCGGACCGCGGCCTCCGCACGCCCCGGCGCCCCCGCTCGGCGGCCCCGCCCCGCCGCGCCCCCCGCGCCCCGGCCCCGCGCTCACCCGAGAAGTTGTCAAAGGCCGTGGGGATGTACTCGGTGGGGTAACCGTTGGTGGTGTAGCTCACCACCAGGCTGGTCTTGCCCACCGCGCCGTCGCCCACCAGCACGCACTTGACTCCGCGCCCCTCGGCGCCGCCCGCGCGTCCCCGACCCCCGGGCGCCCCCGGCCCGCGCGCCCCGCGCCCCCCGCGCTCGCGGCGAGGCGGCACGGGCGGCGGCTCGCAGCGGGAGGGCATCGCGGGCCGGCCCTGCTGTGGGGCCATCGCGGGCGGCGACGGCGGCGGCACCAGCTGCCACCGGCGGACAAAGGCGGCGCGAGGTCGGCGCGGCGTTGGGCGGCTCTGCCCGCGCGGCCGCGAGGTGGCCGAGCCTGCTCCGCCCGGCTTCCCGGCGACACCGGCGGGCGGGGAAAGAGGCGGGTCCCGGGGCGGGACCTCCGCGCGCAGACCACAGCGCCCCTGCCTGCGAGCCGTGTCCCTGCGCTGCGTGGCTCGGCCACGCGGCCCCCGACCCCCGAGACCCTAGCGGTCCTGCTCCCCCTCGGCGATTTCCCCCTCCTCCTCTCCCCTCCGCGGGTTGCGGTCGTTCTTTCAGCCCCGCCCTGCTCCCCGGTTTCCTGCAGTTCTCTTGACTCCCTCTGCGCCTCTTCCCTGCGCCATTCTTTTTCCACCATTTTCCTCCTGCACTCCACTCTCCTTACCCTGGATGGGGTTTGCTGTGTCCCCTGACTGGTTCATTAGTACCCCAAAACAGGAGATAGATTGTCCTGGCCACTTATCCTCTGAACCAGCCGGACTTATCTCAAGTCTAACTGCAGTCAGCTGTATGATTTTTCTTCTCATGTGGTCACAAAGATGCCCCCTTATTCATGCTTCTTCGAAGCCTTCGCTATGCCATGATCTGTATACATTCAGTTCAGCAATTTCTTTGTAGCCCCAATTTCTTCAATTACGTGCAATTGGGCTATATTAATATTATCTAGAAACAAACTAGTATGTTTATCTTCTCCTCTCCTTTTACCGCTCTCCCTGCATGTGGTAAGAATAGGATTGCTCCTTCTGGGCCTGAGGCTCCTTATTTACATGTGGTGGTGCAAGAAGAACCATGTGCTGTTAATAGGAATGTCATTCTGCTAGTAATACAGACAATAGGAACTAGCCAATATAACCTTTATTATGCACCAGACACTGTATGCACCCTGCCAAACTAATTAATTTTAGTTTAACTGTATTATTTGTGTGTGTGAAAGAGAGAGAGAGAGAGTGAGAGAACTTGAGTGTTTGTGCCTGAGGAGGCCCAAGGGTGACATCTGGAGAAAGCATGGATTGCTCCATCTCCCTGTTACTTTGCTCTGGGGTTTCCCAGACTCTGCCTTCCTGGGCTGAAATTGCAAGCCGCTGCCATATCTGTCTGGCAATTTTCTGTGTGATCTGGGATCCAAACTAAAGTCTTTTTGCTTGGGAGGCAAAGGCTTTAACTCCCAAGCCATCCTCTCTGCCCTACTGTATAATTTACAGCCATAAAAACCTAAGGTACAGAGGTGCTAAGTAATAGTTTGAGTTCTATATAAGAAATACCAGATCAGTATCCTAAAAGCATTCTGCATGCAAATATAAGCAGTATGGCAAGTCAGATTTGCAAGAAACTAGATTTTTCTAGAGGTGAAATCTTGAATCCAGGCTCCCTAGTTGGCAAATAGCACCATCTAAGGTTCCAGCAATGTCAGTCCAAAACCAGCAAGACACATCTATAGAACTTAGGACCTGACCTAAAGTGACCTGCGATCCTCAGAAACTTCAAGTCTCCCAGGAAGAGCTTGAAGAACAAGAACAGGCCGTCTTAGAGCCAGATTAGAAGTCAGGGACACTTCTATGCAGGGTGGACCAGAACAATGGAAAGACTGGAAACTCCCCAGTTTCAGCTAATCAGTCCTTTGTTGCCCTGTACCCTTGGGCTACTTGAATTCCTTTTCTCTAGTGTATCAAGAGACAGATCTGAGTGAGCCTTCTGTCTCCTTGATGGTGACCCAATAATAAAACTTTCTTTTTGTAAGACCAGTGCTATAGTATTGGCTTCTGTTTATGGCTGGCAGCAATCTTTAACTTGGTATCACTGTGAGTTCTGGCACTGTGAGTTCTGGCAGTGCACACACACAGGAATATGTTTCTATAAATGTTGCAAAATGTTTATATTTTAACTACTGTGTTTTTAACTCTAACTTCTTTTCATATGGATTGACCATGAACATTTTGAGGATCAAGCCAAGGAAAATAAGACTGGGGAAATATTTCTTTTGGGCATACTGGAACACAGCCAAGGGGAAAGAGGGAAAGGAGGTGCCAAGGAGGTACCTACTCTCAGGGTCAGCTGAGTGTCAAAGCCCATGCTCAAGAGCATGAACCTAAGCTCGCTTGCTTTTCCCCAGCCCGACTCTGCTAGGATGTAGTACATGTGTCACATGTCTCCTTTGTAGTTGCAGATTACTAGAGGAACAGTGGCCAGAGTCACAGCTGCTGTTGTCCATGGCAGTCCTGTCAGCCTCACCTGAGCGGCACGACAGTACTTGGATCTAAAGGGTTTGAGTAGATGAAGCTGGGAGCCTGTCTGTCACAATTCTTTCCTTTATAAAACATGGTATCCCTGGAACATTTGGTGCAGCAATGGACTCTCAGTATGACAGATACAATTATAAATATGCGCTCCAAGAAGTAGAGTTGTGCCAAATTTCTGTGTTTGCAAGGCAACAAGTTTGTTCCACTGTTCCTATAGGAAATAAACTAGAAAACAAAGAGGTGGTTAGAGGGTCTGCAGCTACAAAGCCTAGGGAGAAGAGAAGGTATCATAAAGTTGTGCAAAGAAGTTCATTAGAATACTACGTTTTCTTATGGGTTTTGTTGAAAAGTATGGTACTTTTTACTTATTGTTGTACATATTCCACTTTAAATAAATTCTTATGCCCTATTTTTTATTCTTAATTACAAATTCTTTTAAAATACATTTCCAGGCAAGATAAGCGCCATACCCTGAAAAGCTTGACACTGTCTGTCAGATTTTGTGTTCTTCAGCCTCCCCCTTTCATATTAAGTATTGTTCTAGGCCCACACATTTTGGCCCATCTCTCTAAATTTAATGTAATCAACTCCTTCAGTCTTCTCCAAGTTTTTCCCACTCATAACACTCTTTTTTAGGCATCTAATAAAACCTAGTTGCAAAGATTGGTGCTTCATTTAAGTCCAAAAGCAGAATGCGGGCCAAGAAAGGGTCATGAGAAGTACCTCTTTGATGCTTGGTCCCAAGCTGTATGATTTACTTTCTTGCTGACTAGTTGATTGAAGTCTCCCCTCGCAAACTCTGTGATACCAAAGACCTATTTTGTTTATCATCCTCTATACCATATTTAGCATGTATTCTATGTCAGTGACTTACTCAACTTATACAACTCAACAGGACAGTGTGTACCCCTAGGCTCAACCCCAGGACACCCCCCAAAATTGGCTGCTTTCTATTTTTGATGCTTTTTATAAAATAACTTTATATTAGTTCAGAACCATATGTTAATAGTGGTTCGAAACTCCTTTCAGCTTCAGTAACATGAAGTTCTGTTAATGAGCTTTTTTTTAATGACAAGTTATGCTATGCCACATGCATTCCCATGATTTCTACAGAACTGGATTCTAAACTAGGGCAGCACTTCATGAGACACAAAATTTTCAGTTTGGATCTGGATCCTCTTACTCGGCTCTCTGAATAACCTTCCCAGCCTCACTGGCCCCTTGTGAACACTTTCTATCTATCTATCTATCTATCTATCTATCTATCTATCTATCTATCTATCTATCTATCTATTATCTATCTATCTATCTATCTATCATCTATCTAATGAATTTGTGTGTGTGTGTGTGTGTGTGTGTGTGTGTGTGTGTATCAGATAGTACCATCTTCCGCTGTGGGCAATCAAGGGTGTTGGGGAATCATCCTGGATTGCTTCTACCTCCTTCTTCCTTTGCTCTAGGATTTCCCAGGCTCTGCCCACCAGGACCAGGAGTGCAGGCTGTTGCAGTTTCTCACTGGTGTTTTCACATGGGCCCCGAATCCGAACTCAGGACCTTCTGTTTGCGTGGCAGAGTCTTAACCCCTGAGCCATTTTTCCAACCACCTCTCTCCCACTCTCATTCCCCACCCCCTTTGTGAACTCTTTATGAAAATGAACTACATATGTGCAGTCATGTCCATGGCTGACCACCAGAACCTGGACTGGGGGCTGTTTCCCTCTGGCAGCAGCAGTATCCACTCCTCTTCCAGGACCTGGGTGGTTCTGCTTTCCACGGAATCCTGTCCCATGCCTGTTCTTCGTCACCTTTTCCACTGAGATACCATGTGGGGGAGAAATGACAAGGAAACAGTTGACGCTTTTCACAAATGTAACCGTTACTCTTAACTGTTGTCGTAAGAGAGCACCCAAAGTCAAACAACTTAAGGAAGATTAATTTGATTTGCAGTTCCAGAGGAGAGATACAGTCTTTCATTGCAGAAGCGGCATGGCTGGCTGGCTAAAGACGGGCTACGTCACACCCATCTGAGAAGCTGAGAGCTGCAAGACTGGAGATCTCTTCTTCTCAGTCTTCTGGTCTGTGGTTTCTTTTATCTGGTCCACTACTGGGAGGGTCTAATGGGTTCTGGGGCTGGTCTTTGTATTATCTTCAAGTGGTCTCAGCTGATCTTAATTAATGCCAGGTATGTCAAGTTGACACCCAGGATTAACTCTCACTACAAGGGAAGGTGGAAACACAATAGGAATGATTCCAAACTACAGTGAAGCAGTCAGAGCACCTTATCCGAAGCCAAAGCAATCAGGATCACAGCACGGTTTCAGGCAGTGGTAGCTCAGGGCCTGACTTGCTGGTCTCCATTTGTCTGCTGCCACACCCTTGTTGGTAATTAGAATAAGAAAATTAAGGAATTTTTATTAAAGTAAAAATTTTATAATCTAAATGACATTTCTTTGCTCAGTGGTCATTTCTGTCACTTAACACACATCCTAAGCTATTCCACAATAAAGAGTTATAAAATTCAAGGAATGCTTCAATTTTTTGCATTTTCTGAAATTTCTTTTCCCCAGGGTCTATAAAATATTAATGTTTTTATGTTTTATGGTATTTTTATAATTTCTTAAATATTGTATTTATTTATTTGTGTGTATGTGTGTGTATGTGTGTGTGTGTCTGTGTGTGTGTGTGTGTCTGTGTGTATCAGGGCACTGTGTGTGCCTGTGGAGTCCCAAGGGTAGCTTTGGGAATCACCCTGGATTGTGCTACCTCCTCTTTGCCTTGCTCTGGTGTTTCCCAGGCTCTGCTTTCCAGGGCCAGAAGTATAGGTAGGTCACTACCATTTCTGCCTGGCATTTTTATGTGGGATCTGGGATCCAAACTCAGGACTTATGCTTGTGAGACACAGGCTTAACTCCTGAGTCACCTCTCCAGCCCAGTATTTTTATAATTTCTTCTTTTTTTAATTTAAACATTTTTATTCATTTTTTTAGTTTTACAAGCATATTGAGTATTTATTGCTGCTTCCCTCCATACCCCCTTCCTCCTATACCTCCCTTTATACTTTCTAAATGTTTTAAATCAAGTAATCTAAGAGTAGCATTGTTTGCTAGACCTGGCATTTGATTGATATATAAAGTTCAAAGTTTTCTTTACATTTTTAGTTAGTTTTATATTTGGTAGTGTTTTTCATTTTATTTAAAATGTATTTAAAATTTTTATATTTTTCCTATTTTTACAAGTATATTGAGTAATTATTCCTGCCTCTCATCCCCTCTTCCTCCCTTCTTTCTCCCTCTTCCCTCTCCTTCCTTCATCAATTCATCTCACTTCTTCCCAGCCTCCTGCCTCTGGTTCCCTCTGAATCAATTTCTCTAGTGGGTTTCAGGTCTCTGTGGCAGACCAAAATCGTCCCTCCTTGGGCAGACCCACTGATAGGGACATTACTCTTCACCTGTCCAGCCCCGATCCTTAAGGTTCCCACTGATTTAATTATTTCTTGTGGGATCATCCATAGCCTATTGGGTCATGGTAGTATGTCAGTCATTATGTAGATCTGGTAAGGACAGGTCTCATTTCAGTGTGTTCCTGGATACAACAGCTCTACTTTGAGTGGAATGTCTTGTCCTATGGTAGACCTCCCCATCTTTAGGCTCTCACAATCTTATTGCCTCCTCTTCTGCAAGGTTCCATGAGCATTGGGATGGGAAGAGATTTGGTTGGCTTGATTCTGGGTGAGGCTTGCTGGTACTCTGCATTCTGGTTGGCTGTTGTCTTATTTCACTGCTTTTTCATTGCACTAGGCTACAGTCCTATGTGTTGTGATCCTCTCCTCTCCAAAGATAAAACGAGAGGTGTTTAGATGCAAGTTTACTCATGGGTGTTTGTTGTTAGTATTGAGACATCTGATCTTGTCCACTGTCAGTTTACTCCCCTTTCACTGCTGTTAGACTGGTTCACAGTGCTGGATGTGTGTGTACCCTTTTATGGGGTGGGGCAAATTAGGGGATAGTATGCAGGTGGTTGGTTACCTACAGGCTAACCCCATTCTCTACTGTGTCCTATTCCTGTTCTTCCCTTGCCTGTAAGCCTTTTCTTATGTAGAAACTTTTTTCCCCCAGTTTACCCTTGTTCTTTTGTTTCTGCTCTTTTGGGGTCTTCTTGCACCTTCCCCTTCTGTTATATTTAAATTTTTTATGTTTAGATATTTTCTTTGGTAAAACACAGGTTTCTTTTCGTGGTCCCTGATCATTTTGAGCAGCTGGAACACCACCGTCACTGTTAGTTGCATTCTGGGCAGCCTGTTTAGTTTGGTGGGCTTGGAGTACAGCTATAGTTTCATTAACCTTAGAGCAGAGAGACTCTGTGATTTTAATGACCAGAATTCTATTGATTTAAAATTTTTCAAGGAACACCTATTCAAAAGTACTGCTTTGCTTTATTTACACCTCTAATATTTGTAATATGGCCATAATCTTCCATGAGTGCTATTTATAAGTATTTAATATTTTTAACCAGCCGAACTGGTTATGCAGGATTATTATGAAAGACGCAAATGGCAATTTATACATATAACTTCCGGAGGAAAAATGAACGTGCTGCAGAGGATCTGGAGGAACAGCAGCCACATGGTCTAGAAGGAACATGCTCGAATCCTGTAAACTGCAAAACATGCTGAGCAAGACAGGAGAGATATTCTGGTAGTAGCTTTTCTTCCTCAATTTTGGTTCATTTTGCTCTTTAAATATTCTTGCTCTAGGTCCTCCCAGTCGTTGTAACGCCACCATTTACCTTCAATATGAAAAGCTACTTCCATCCCCTCTGAGCTGCCACAGTATTTCTTTGGGCCACCCAACTGTCTAACCATTCCACAGAAGAGCCTTTCCCAGATCTTAGCAGCCACTGATATGGTTTCAATTCCAAAATGCACAACGGAGACTCCCAGGCAAATAATTCCCAGCTGCCTAGTTCTCAAGAATAAGGATAAGAACTATTTAGAAACTCCTCCTCCTAACTATTGCAAAACTTTGACCTCCCTTAGTTTTGCAGCCACCCTAAAGATAAGAATGGGTGACATCAGCATTTCCAGCAGCCATGATTGCTGGCCAGCAGTTCTGAGACACGAACTCTTTCCATTCCCAGAAACACAGGCTCTTGCTGGGCTCTCCAGAGCCCAACATGGAAGTGTTCCCACAGAAGACAGGGTAGAGGATGTGAAGGTGATTTTTTATGGCAAACCTTTCCACTTGGTTCTTAGTAGCAATGTAGGAATAGAATGAATGTAAAGATGCTCAAATGTCACCTGGATCTTTCCCATCAACCTTTGAGAAAGAAGCAGGGTCTACCATGTAGGGTGCTGTCTTCCACACTTTCGACAAATCCACTTTTCACAGACTTCACAATAAGAATTCAATTATAATGGGGCAGGACACTGTCACTAGTTGTATTAATGAACTGGGGGACCCAACTCATGAACTCAGGATGATGATACATGAATAGGACTACTGAGGTCAGCCACTTAGAGTAGGTCCTGGCTTTGAAGACTTCATGATTCCAAAGTCCAAAGAGCCCCATAAAGTAGCTGATGCTAGACAGACTAGAAAGGGCCAGGGATGAGGAAAGGATAGATGCCAGGAGTCCCTGAGAACAGGCTTTGAGTGGGGACACAGACAACCTCATTCTGATGTGAAGAAGCAACTTTTGGGCACAAACCAGAGTACAAATAGACCTTCCCTCTATGTCCCAGGAAATCAGAAATTTAGAACATTGTAACCACTTCCTCACTATTCCAATGCATTTTTCAAAGTTTATTCCTGCAGAATCTAAATCTGTGCTATTGAGGCAGGATTAGAGCAGCCATGCTAGGATGGGTCTCTCAAGGTCTTTGAAGGTCTTTGAAATTCCTGAAGGTCATCCCCCACTGCTGGAATCTCCCCGAAGGAGCACTCCTGCTGAAGAACTGACCCCAATCCTTCCAGAGATAAGATGGCCAACTTCCCTATGAAGGGATTATGGAATTGAGCTCTCCATATCAAACGACTTGACTTCTAGCCCACAAGGGCCCAAGAACAACTGGGTTGGGGCCCAATGGGAATTAACCAATGAGAAAAAGCCAGTCTCCCGGGCTTGTCTGGTGTATAAATATGCCTGGCCCTAGCAGCCATCTTTGGTGCCTTAGCCCCTTGTGGCACCTGTGCCATGAGTTCTTTCTGGAGTTCTTTCTAGCTCCTTGCCTGCTCCTCATGGGTTCCATGCCTAGGCTCCATGAGTTCTCCAGGGCATCCTAGCCTCTCATGGCATTCCACATGTGGAGTCCATGAGTTCCAACCTTTCTTTTCTCTAATAAACTCTACCTTAATCCTCTACACATGCTGTGGTTTCACTCTTTGACTCTGGAACACAAGAACGCTATCACATTGGGATGGTTGTTTCCTGTCCCCGCATCATTTGGCACCACAGATGGGACAGCCAAAAGACCATTCCCTGTATCACTATTATTCTTCCAATGTCATGCATTGGAAGATGGCACCTCAAGGAGATTGTTTGACAAGATTTCTCAAAGAGTAACAAGGTCAGGACTGCCACCATATCATCAGATATCAGATATGCCCCGGATGGTAACCAATGAAATTGTTTCAGTAACAATAGTTTTTCAACCTTTGAAAGTGTGGTTGCAGACTGTGTGTGTGGCACCCAGAATCATGGGTGCTATCGTGATCAGCACTGTGCAATGTGATTTGTTTCATCCTATCCCATGCCAGTGAGTGCCTCGGGGGAGCAAACTCATTAATGTCACAAAGATGGAGACTGATGTGGTACAGAAGGATGGCTAGCACACACGTCTAATGTAAGTAGGAGCTTTGCCTTGTTGCAGGAGGAGCTTCAAAATCAACACAGTTTCCAGGATGGGTTCCCGTGGTTATACAGCTTGGTGACAGTGGTTAATGAATGCATTGGGTATTTGAAAATCTCTGAGATTTGCTCTTAAATGCATATCCACCCTCACCCCAAGTATGGTGGTTCACTCCTGTAAGCCTAACACTTAGGCTGAATCAGAAAGTCGGAAGGATTGTCATGAGTTCAAGGCCAGATGAGCTATGAAGTGAACTTACTCAAGGCCCAGCCCGTTTTATTGTGCTAACCATTTCACATACATTAAACATTATGTTGATACTGTAAGCTTTTTTTGTTAATTACGCCTTAATAAAGTTGGTTGAAGTACAAGGAGTTTTTTTTGATTCATCGTGGTTTTGCCTTTCTTCTTGGGTAGTGAAACACTCCTATTACATAGGAGGAATTTCATTAATTTCTTTATTCAGCAGTATTTTCAGTCACCACTGTAGCCCCTGGGATGTGTCACCAGGTACACAGACACACTTATACCCTCTGTCTTTGGAACTGGTGTTTTAGAACAGCATTTGTAACAGTTACTCTTAACAATTGCTGTGAGAGAACACCCAAAGCCCCACAACTTAAGGAAGAAAGGGAGATTTATTTTAACTTATGGTTCGAGAGGGGAGAAACAGTCTTTCATAGAGGAGGCGACATGGCTGGTAGCTGAAGCTGGGGGCAAGCTAAGTCACTGCAAATAGCCAGTAGGCTAGTGGGTGCTGGCTGAAGGCTGGAGGATTCCTGGAAAGTCTCTTCTCTGTCTCCTGTTCTATGGTTCCTTTTATCTGGGCCACTACTGGGAGGTTCCAAATAGATCTAGGGAGGTTCCAATTGGATCTAGGGTTGGTCTTTGTATTGTAAATGTATTGATCCAGATAATCTCTTCAGGTGGTCCAGCTGATCTTAGTTAATGCCAGGTGTATCAAGTTGACACCCAGGATTATCTCAGCATTCATATGTAGATGATGAAGGATGCACAAGATAAATGCGTCAGAGAAGGAAAACACTGGGTGGCTCCAGGAAAGACCTCACACTGGTCAGATAGGCAACAGCATGGAAAAAATAAGGCAGCAAGTCTTGTGTATGGGAAGGAACATCCAACAAGCGGAAGAAGAAGAGTAATAACTTGCCAGCAGAAACTGTCCACCTGGTTCTGCAAGTCTAATGGGAGAAAAGTCACAGAGGAAACTGAAAAGGCAAATGGACAAAGATTACAGTTATGACAGCATCTTCTCAGCATATAAGCTAAGAAGTAGCACCACGTAGCTCAGATGGCTGTAGAGACAACAGTGTGAAAAGATCAGATTTGAAACCAACCTTGGAAGAGGAGCCAGTAAGATCATTCTAGTGCATTGAGTCTTGAGTGTGCATGTATATAGGAACAAAGACAACCCTAATGATCATGGGCTGACAAACTGAAGTCATTCGCAACTACGATGAGAACAGAACTAGCAAACAGCTGAGGGAAAAATTCAGAATTCGGTTTGTACATATAAAGTCTGAGCAGCTCATGAGATGCCTGATAGATTTCTGGAGCCCAGCAGGAGCTGGAGAGAGGTGTAAGTAGTAAACAGCTTGTGGATGAACACAGGGGAGCAAGGACCTGGAATGGAGAGGCCAAGAACTGAACTCCATGTTAAACAGGAAGAAAGGCATTTTAAAAGCTAGGTTTTACGGCAAGGCAGACATGAAGCAAACATCTTTCAAGCATTTTGTCTGTGAAAGAGCGATCTGCACCAGACCACAGTCAGCTGTTCTGCCACGTGAACTTGAAACCAATCCTTGTCTCTGTTGCCCATAATCTGGCCAGCAATAACTCAGAAAGGGCAATGAGCGGCCCTATTATAAGAAACAACTCTGCCTATCTGTTCACTGATTGCTTCATAATCTGGACTTGGTAAGAGCCAGGGAAACACAGGTGCAGGCAGCTGGAGACCTGGACATTGCCCTGGCTTGGCGAGTCAGCAGAACTAACAGAACTAGTTCTACCCGACGGGACACTCAGAGCTGTCACATCGTCAGCTTTTCCAGAGAATGAAACTCTACTCCGATATCTTGCTTATGTCTTCAGAAGGAAAGTCTCATCTACGGGTGAAGCTCTTACACTTGCTGTAGGTGATGGCCAAGTCCTAAGCCTACCATGGGGTCTGCTCACTGATTCAAATGATTACTGCAATTTCTAATTTAGCCTGAAAAGGGTCCCAAGGAAATGGGCTTATGGAATCCTGTCTTTTAATACTCAGCTCTCTGAATATGGCAGAAAATGAATAGCTGTGATCTTCATGAATGTGGTGGACGTAGAGTACATTGATCTATAGCTTCCTGGTACATTAATGTGTTATCATTATGTATTATCCTTTTCAACCCATTAATAGTCTTGGCTCTGAAATGGGTCCTGTGGATAAGGAGAGAGGTGATACATACGTTTAATTCCAGTACTCAGAAAGCTGAGGATTACTGTGAATTCCTAGGCCAGCTGCTGGCACATAGTGAGACCTTGTCTTAAAAAGGGTGTTGTTTTAACTCAAAATCGAAGTGCAATAACAAAAAGAATGATAAACTCGACTGCATTTAATTTATTAACAAAAACTTGAACATAGACCTTAAATTCCCAAAACATTGTAAACGAAGGGAAAAAATACAATGGGCAAACTTGGGGTGAAAAGTGCTGTGCTGTTTACACATCATGGCTAAAAGCTAGTCTTCCTCAGGTGCAGAAGACTTTAAAAATTGGAGGATTAGCCACTTGAGTGACCCAGGCTTGTTATTCTAGTTTTAGGAGACCAAAGATGCCAAGTTCAAGGCCAGCATAAACAGCACAGAAAAAACTTGTCACTTTTTATTTTTTGAAGAAAAAGAAAAGCATGAGGAAAATAATCTAATGATATGAGGTGCAATTCACACAAAGATATGCAATCCTTAAACATACAAATAGATTATGAATTTGTTCAGCATGAGAAAAATGAAAACCAAAAACGGCACTGAGATTCACAGAAAAGTAGACATGACATATGAAAATAGTAAACCAGTGCTAATCAAATGAAAGCCAGATGGCTAAACTAATAAGAAAGTAGATTTCTGAGCCAATGCTATTAATGGGTTGAAAAGGATAGTACATAATGACAAAACATTAATGTACTAGGAAGATATAGGTCAATGTACCCCATTAATTCCAAAATATATTCCATTCAAAAATATAAGAAAGGCCATGTTTGGCGGCTTATGCCTGTAATTCCAGCACAAGGGAGGCTGAAGCAGAAGGACCACCACGAGTTCAAGGTTAGCCTGAGTTTCATAGTGAGTTCCAGACCCTCTTGGGTTACAGAGTGACCCCCGTCTTTTAAAAAATAAAAGAAAGGAAAAAGAAGAATCACATAAATAGAACTGAAAGCAAAGCTAGACATTCTCTTATTATATTTATATGGTTCAACACTTTACTTTCAACAGTCGATGAAGCAAGAAGACAGAAAATCAGCAGATGCAAAAAAAAGCAGGAGAATGTCATTAGCCACGTGACTGACAGCTGTAAAATGTTCT
The DNA here is from genome assembly GCA_023101885.1 of Typhlomys cinereus. Lineage (NCBI taxonomy): Eukaryota > Metazoa > Chordata > Mammalia > Rodentia > Platacanthomyidae > Typhlomys > Typhlomys cinereus. Next base: position 4,980,597 of record JALPQD010000140.1, on the reverse strand, counting down.
GGCCAGTAACAGAAGATGCTCATTTCAAGTGCACATAAACTATTCAATAGGATAGATCATATTCAGGGTTATGATATAAACTGTTAACAAATTCACAAGGGGTTGTGAATAATCATATAGAATATGTTAGTCTTTTAACCATGATAAAATTAAACCTAACAGAAAATATCAAGGAAATCCAGATTCTAGATTATCTGACAATTTGAAAGTCCATGAGTCAAGTTATCAGAGAAAAAGAAAACCTGAGTATGGTGGCACAGGCCTGTAATCTGTCATTTGGGAAGTGCAGGGAGGAAGATCAGAAGTTCAAAGACATCCTTGGCTACATAATAATTTGAGTTCATCCTGGGATATATGGGACCTTGTTTCAAAAACAACGCCCCCAAAGCTCAGAGAACACTGTAAAAGAGGGATGGAAGGAGCGCTGTGAAACACTGACTTCTGGACATGAGGCGTTCGTTGCATGCGTGAGCTCCCTGCACCTGTGCAAGGCAAGATTAGGATAACCAGCATTTCATCAGCAAGGAAGAAGGGCTCCTGAGGTGCCACTCCTCCCTCAGACATGATTGACAGCTAATGCTGGCTAGGAGAAGGAATGAGTTTTGTTTTTCAGGGGTTTGTAACCTGTACGATTTGTACAGTAAGCACCCATGGTAAATTGCCCATGCTCCTGTAAATAACCCCTCACACAAGCTCATCAGGAAACCCTAATTAAATTCAGTGGATTGGGTCACCAAGATGGTTCAGACAGTAAAGGCACTTTTGTGCAAACCTGGAGACCTTGTATAAATATAGAATATAAAAGTAGAAATATGTGTATATGGTGGCATTTCAGAAATTGTTAGAAATTTTGTCTTAATTCCAAGCCAAAACTCATGTTTATGTATACTTTTATTCTTACTTTGTGTATGCTATAAATGTGTGAGATGGGCCTATGTGCCACCATACACGGGTAAAAGTCAGAGGACAGCTTTGTGGAGTCAGTTCTCTCCATTCACCTTCAAGTGAGGAACAAGCTCAGATTTTCAGGCTTGCTCAATAAGGGCTTTGGACTGCTGGACCATCTCACCAGTCTTGTTCAGTGGTTTTATTTTTAATGAAACTTAAGTCAACAGCTCAAACATCAATTTTAAAACGCAAATATTCTAACACAACATAATCCAAAGACATACTGGTTTGATACATGCTGAAAAATAACAGAAGGCAAGTATTAAAAGTCTTTGTTTTCTGTAATTAGATCATTACATCTCCACGAAAGCAGAAAGCTTCGTCATCACAGTAAGGATATTGTAACTTAACATACAATAGCTCAAGTCTGAGCTAGGTGTTCTAGCAGCTTCCCCTGGCACTGTGTATATGGTGGCATGCAAAGTGCATGATGGACCCATAGCGTGCTCCAAGCCAAGCTACAGTGAAATCATGGGTAAATGCTGTCAGAAAGACCTCAGATCCACGACAAGCTTGATTTTTGAATTAGTTTTTGGTCATAGGATGTTCAAAAGCCTATACCAATGGCAAAGTACCATTTTTGTGTCCAGGTCATGAGACCTGTCTGATCATGACTGTGCCCCAGTAAACATGGGACAACATCTTATTATGTGTCTACATCTGGTTGCAACATTCTGAATTTCTGTAGGGGAGAAGATTTATATCACAAAGATAGTGGATGCCACATACTTAGAAAGAAAGCACAGAGGTCAGGTAGCAGAAAGTGTGAACATGAAATTCCCCACCTGGGAAATCTGTATGTAGTTCACTGTGTCACTGGAGCTGGGTAAAACTAGTGAGGGGAATTAGGAGGTTCAGGATCTTTGACAGGGAATCAGTGCTTTGAGTACTCTCCTGCTGAGGGAACAACAGGGGCCAAGGGCCTTGAAGCAAAGGAACAAATTAGAGAGTGGAGAACGCCTCAAAAGCAGGAGATGGGCTGAGCCCTCCAGGGGATGACTAGGTCAACCATTGGTAGGTAAGAAAGTTTCTTGAAGTTTTCTTAATTTTAAAAGTTTAGTCATTATCCTACCGGAATATGCAGTTGTAGCTATAATGCTTGTCCCTTTCTTCCGTCTGGGTCCGCTAAATACAGCATCTTTATGAAAATGATCAGGTAATGTTCATGGGACACTGAGATTCCAACTGCTCTGTAGGACTGTGTATGGAGGGAAGTGCCGACATATGCTTACTCCTTGTAAGTTGCCTTGGAAAACAAGCATTTTCTAGGTAGTTAACTGCATATTAGGAGCAGGTACTATGTCCAGTTCCTCAGACAAAGAAGCCATAATTAGAGCCACAAAGATACAAGAATCTGTAATCTGAACACTGAAAATCTATGGTGATTGCTTCAAGGCTTGCATGTCTTCTTCACAGGCTAACTGTGGCTCTGGTGAGCTATGGTCTGAATCATAGTCCTTCTGTTCCCATCCCTTCAGGATAGGGAATAGCCTTGGGGTTACTGGGTTAAAATCCCCCCAAGTTTGGTAGGGCAGAAGTCACGGGAACTTGTTCCAATTTTACACCGGCAGTTTGGGGATAGTGTAGATTTCTTGAGACCACTATGAGTGAGGATAACAATTCCTTGTATCCACTAGCCTACAGGAATTGCCCTTTTAAATGACAGAATGTCCAGCCATCTGAGTCAGCAGGGAGGCACACTTTGAGAAGATGAAAAGTTTTTCTTCTCCAGTGCACTATCACCTGGAAAATGGAGACAGGGAGGAGACAGCAGGATGTACCTAGAGTCATGCCACAGGGATCTCCAACCTATGAATTGGCTTAGAAGAACTATGTTTCTCATGGCCATTCAAGTTTGGAAGGTTTAGGGTGGCCACAGATTATTTCATGTCTCTTGCCTTAGGATATAGGTTCCATGTCTGCTTCCTGTTAAACTGGGTATATTTATGAGGCTGTGACCAGAGAAGATCATGGAAATGATACTTGTCAGGTTGTGGAATCAAAACTTAAAATGCCAGCAGCTTCCACTGTTTGTTTCATAGAACACTATCTTGGGAGGACTCAGGCTCCATCTAAAAGGTATGACTATCTAGAGGCAACCATACTGTGAAGAAGTCCTAATTACCCATGTAGTAGAGATAGAGGGAGAGGACACTGCCCCACAGCCATCTCTGTTCAGTCATTCCAGCTCCTGTGCCAGGCACACAAGGGCAGCAGAAGGTGAACCCAGCCCCCAGCTGCCTTGTGATGTCAGTTCTTGGGGAGTCACACCCATTTGGATTGTCACTGAACAGAATGAGTAAATCAGTAACAAATGAGGCAGAGATGTGTGACATAGAATTGCGCTGCTGTGGGAGCATAAGATAAGGCATCTGCTATGGAGGGCAGCATGGTTTCTCCAAAAATTAAATAGAATTACCAAGCAATCCTGAAAATCTGCATCTGAGTATGTATCAAAAGAATTGAAATATAGGGACTTGAACAGACATTGTGCTTTTATGTTTTTATGTCAGCATTATTTGCAATAGTCAAAAAGTTCAGCACAATTATCAGTTGCTTAGTGAATGCCAACTCATTCGTTCATAGAAATTTTGGCACATGCTGTATCATAAACTATGAAGATACTGTTCTAAGTGAAATAAGTTAGTCGGAAAAGATAAATAGTGTGTGTGTGTGTGTGTGTGTGTGAGAGAGAGAGAGAGAGAGAGAGAGAGAGAGAGAGAGAAAGAGAGAGAGAGAGTTAACTTCAGCAGTCAACTTTGCACTTTAGAAGTGACTGGGCACATTTATAAGGAATTATTTAGTTAAGGTAGGGCTCTCTAGAAAGCCTGCAGGAAATTGTCTTCATTGCATGACTGATGGGACGATCCAGCCACAGCTGGTGGGACTGTTCCCTGGGCAGGTAGATAAGATGTGGGGAGAATCTGTTGTTAGACTGGCAAGCTATAAAACAGAATTAATTCTTGTCCCCTCTGCTCTTGCTGTAAATGTGTTGTGGCTAGTTCCCTTGGATTATGCTGCTATGATGAACACTAAGTTGGAATAAAAATTTGTTGCTCCTTTATGTTGTTTAGCTCAGGCACTTACTATGTTAACAGGATATGGAGCGAAGACAGTATGATTTCATGTATGTGAATTATGAGGAGCAGGCAAATTCATAGGAACAGAGAGTAGAATGATACTGACAGGAAGCAGATGAGAGAAACGAGAGCACGGAGTTTCTTCTGTCTTGGAAGATGAAAACAGCTGTAGATGTTGTTGCACAGCATTGCAAATGTGCTTCATAATGGAGAAACATACATTTAAAAAATGGACGAAATAGTGAACTTTATGTTGTGCATATTTTACTACCCACAGAACTATTTGAGAAGATGATTAGCGATTGTTTTATCTGCTAAGTTTTGATGTGATTAATTATGGAAGAATAGACAGCTGAGACAAGATCTTAAATTATTACTGTAACAGGTCAAACATAGGTGTGACTCTTCATCCTGATAAACTCCTGTAAAAGTCTGTGGTTCAAACAATGCCAATGGATGCTTAGTCCCAGAAACCCACAAAGGTCACTTGCCAAGCTGGTCTCCAGAGGTTTTGCTTTCTCTGGGTTCCCATTCTCTCTGAAATCGAGGAGTGCTTCTCAAAGGCTGATCACCCACCAAGCTGCGGATCCATAGACAGCCCAACAGGGGCCTGCAAGGACTCATGCCTCCTTGATGGACTTCTCAGCTTCCCAGGGAAAGTGAGCGTCTGGATCTGGGGCAAGCAGGCTGCAAGTCAGAACGATGACCCGCTTCAGCATCTTTATCTCCCCGTCTTTATTCATTCCTCTGAGTCACCTGCCTATCCTTTGCAGGAAGGGAACAAAGAGAAAGAGTCCACGCTTTTGTGACTTGCACAAGATACCATTTCACGACAGGATGCGAAATGTGCCATTTCTGAAGCAGCTCTGATCCCTAAAGGAAATGTAGTGTTCACCTGTCTGTGTTTCAAGAGATCCTCACGCCAGTCTCTGTGACTTCAGAAAAACAGATATGAAAAATTCCACACACAGAGGACTTCGAAGATTTATTTTTATTAAGTCTAATGTAGCTAAGTTTTCAGTAATCCCAATGCCCTAGTGATGTGATTCTGAGCCAACCATGTAATCACATTTGGTAGAAATACAGAAACCAGGATTATGAAAACCTCAGAACTCAAATGTCAAGAGGACTTACACTTTGAATGTCTGAAGAGTAACTTATTCATCCCATCAGTGATGCCCATTATTGCTTTTAGCATTATGTGAATGAACAAAGATAGTATCTAAAAACACGTGATTCATGCAACAAAGCATTCAGAAGATAAAGACAGAAACTAAAGAAAGCAATGAAGAGACAGAAAAAGAAAGTAATCCAATGAAAATGAGGTTTTGGTTATAAACAAAGAATGGACCATAAAACATCTTCTTTTCAACAGAAGTTTAATCAGTTAACTCAGCTTCCACATCTGCTGATGAAAAAGACATGGAAAATAGGACATAAGATCTAATCATGGAAGATTGCCCCTGGTATCAGCTAATTTCCTTGGCTTCTCCTTGGGTGTGAAGCAATCTCAGAAACATTTTCTAGAGACTCTGCTTTCAAAATACATAATGATGAGTTCCCATGTAAAATTCATACAATAATGCAGAAAATTGAGAGAGAGAGAGAGAGAGAGAGAGAGAGAGAGAGAAGCAATTTAAATCCTAACCTCTAATAAGACCACTATTAGTTGATTCAAAGCAGGTTTTCTCTGACTACTGGCTCTTTTTATATTTCAAATGCATACCTTTGTTTTTATCTACTTCAAGCTATATTCTTCCTGTTGTTTCTATACATGTCTAGAAACTGAGGCATGAAATAATTAGTATTAATGTTATATTTAAAACATATGCACACACACAGATTGCAAAGTACTCAGTGATAAAGCATTTGCCTACCATTTGTGAATCCCTCATGTAATTTCCATCACTGTAAAACAAACAAACAAACAAACAAATAAATAAGCAAACAAAAAGTTTATCTTAGGGTTAATAATAGTAAACTACTTTAAAAGTAGTTTTTGTAGCCAGGCACAAGGGTTCGAACTTCTAATCCCAACACTTGAGAGGTACAGGCAGGAAGATTGGTAATTCAAGAGTTCATCCTCAGCTATATAGCAAGTTTGTGATCAGCCCAGAATGCAAGAGTTCCTGTCTTAGAGAATCACACAAGTGCAGTGCAATGGCTCAGTGGCTTGCTGCCAAGCTTAACCACTTGAATTCCATCCCTGAAGCCCACATAGTGGAGAGAGATCTCTACACATGCCCAGTGGCATGCACACACACACACACACACACACACACACACACACACACACACACACGATAAATAAACATAGCCTTTCCTTATATTTTTGAATGAAATATATTTTGGAATTCATGGGGTACATTGATCTATAGCTTCCTGGTACATTAATGTGCTGTCATTATGTATTATCCTTTTCAACCCATTAATAGTCTTGGCTCTGAAATCTACCTTCTTATTAATTTAGCTTATTAATCTGGCTTTCATTTGATTAGCCTTGGTTTACTATTTTCATATGTCATGTTAAAAGAGGGCTAGAGATGTAACTCAGTAGCAGAGCGCTTGTCTAGCACACAAGATGCTGTAGGTTCTCCTTCAAGTACTATTGAAAAGGGCTGGAGAGGTGGCTCAGGGGTTAAGCCTCCGCCTTGCAGGTGGAAGGTCCTGTAGTTCGGATCCCAGGATCCCAGATCCCAGTATAGACGCCAGGCGGAAGAGGGGGCGGCCTGCGCTTCTGGTCCTGGTAGGGCGGAGCCTGTGAATCCCGGGGCAGAAGGAGATGGAGGTGTCCATGGTGGTTCGTGAATTCGTCCGTGGTTCTACACAGACACACACACACACACACACACACACACACACACACACACACATACACGCACGCACATACACATGCACATGCGCACAGTTGAATAAAAAAAAAAAGCAAGAGAAATAAAGGAAACAAAATTAGAAAAACAAACAAGAGGTAATAGAAAAGACGACTTCCAGGTTTGTCTGTCAGCTCTTTCTGGAGATGCCTCTGAGTTGGACTGAGCGAGGATCTAGTCCCTGGCTCCCAAATGTAAGACAATGATAGAAAGAAAAATTTCCCTCATGGAGCTAGGACATTTTCTAGCTGTAAACAGCACAAATCACGTAACCCTGCCCTTAAATTCTGGGCTTTATCTATGCACTGTATCACACCCATGAATCTATTCCCAGTTCTCTGTTCTTTGGCTGTGGGCAGAGTAACAATATCAGTTTCCTTATTCCCAGGTGTTGGGATTTAGACTGACCTGTATCACTTGTTCCAATCCCTCCAGCTCAAAGACAGCAAACTGTGAGTCTTCTTTTAGGTTTCAGAATTATGAGCCAATCTCTCTCTCTCTCTCTCTCTCTCTCTCTCTCTCTCTCTCTCTCTCACACACACACACACACACACACACACACACACACACTATAGCTTCTCTGGAGAACCCAAACGCAAGTACATTTCCTGTTTCCTTGAACTCTGAGTGCACTGGTTCCATTCTCTCATCCCTTCACCTACCACGACTAAGCAATACAGAAACCTAGGAGTGGCTCCCTGGAAGCTGGCACCCAGCATTCTCCCTTGTGTGACCCGACCCAGACCTGCAGGGACAGAGAAATCCTAAGTCTCATGCAGAGCAGCCAAAGTCTTTCTGAGCCAGGTAGAAGTCTGGCCAGAGTCTGTCTGAAAATCCTGGCTCAAGAAATCCTCAGGGCTAACCAGATGGATACATAGACTTTGATACTATTTGAAAACCATTATCCTATTGATAAGTGTCAACAACTAAAGTACTGCAGAGACTCTAGCTAGAGGTTATTACTGTAGTGGTTTGCTCATAGAGAGCTGTATGTGTCACATTTCTCATTACTGTGACTAAATACCAGATGAAAAATAATTTTAGAAGATTCATTTGTCTTATAGTTTGAGAACACAGTTCATCCTGGCAGGGAAGGCATTAGTGGGAGGCAGTTTGCTCACCTACCAGTGGGTCTGGAAACAGGGAAAGTAGAATGTGGGTGCTTAGCTCATTTTTTTCTTTTCTTCCCTTTCTATTCCATCTGTTACAGCAGCTTATGGGATGGTAATGTCAGGGAGGGGTTCTCCCAACCATTCACATACTCCCTGCTATAAAGCTCTATGAAAATGAACACTCTTATAAATTTACTCAGGGTTAGGGTTAGGGTTAGATCATTTCAAGCTCTGTGTCAACAAGCCAAAGAATGAATTGAAATCACTTACAGCAGTCTGGATTAGTTTACCTATAGGGGCATGGAGAACCTAGCATGGTTGAAAGCTTTACTGAAGTTGCCGGATGGAAATTTCCAATTACCCTTCCACAGTCTCTATGTTTCTCAAAGTCACCTCTAAATCCTTAATACCTTGAGTACAGAATAATGTATTAATGGCCAGGATGTGCTTCAAGCTAGGCCAGAGCCCTAGTTCAGAACTAGTGGCCCTCTCCTTCTTGTCCTTTTAGGTTAGTGTCCTTTACTACTGTTTCTAGTTTCACAGTTTTAGTAAGTAATCCAAGTTAGATATACATATCTAAGGTGTACAGGTTGCAATCTAAATAACAGAAGGAACATGTATATTTGTCTTTTTGGACATCTTTAGATTTTTATAGTCTTACTTTCCTACTTCTTCTAGGTTCCCTAAACTTGGAATGGGGATAAATTTTGATAGTCTGATTGGGGGTGAACATTCTAGGATCACCAATACTCTGCACTCTGGACAGTTGTTTTTCTGCCTCATTAGTCTTCTATTGCAGTAGGGTGCATCTTGGGTGAGTGTGAGGTTACTTTTTTGTATATACCTATGGGTACAATGAGAAGTGTTTAGATGATAGTTTATTATCAGGTATTTACAGTTAATGGTACTATATCTGTTCCTGTCTAGTGTCTGTTTTCTCCCCTTCCACTGTTGTTTGAATAGGTTACAGTTCCTGATAATAAGGAAGAGGGAGTTTAGAATTCACTCAGATAATAATTAGTTACACAATGGCCTTACATACCACTGTTGTTCCATTGGGTTCCTTTTTACCAGACTTACAGTTTCGGCAGTTACTGCTGGATGACACTGGTGCTTTGTTTTCTACTCAGTTACCTTTTTTTCCTTCTGTTTCCTCCATTACACTTTACTAGTCCTATTCTCCTTCCTTCATTCTTTAAAGACTTGTCTTTAATAATTGCTTCATCAACTTATTTGCTTATGTTCTTATGTCTCCATTCTTTTGGGATTACCCCCCCAAACACCTTTTTTTCTGTGTAATTTGTGGGTATTAAGAAGTTTTCCTTTGTGTATATCATTCTGAAGACTCAATACTAAGATCCACTTATTAGGAAGAACATATGATGTCTACCTTTCTGCTTCTGGGATGCTTCAGTCACTAGTTTATTCCAACTCTATGTACTTACTAATAAATTTCATTAAGTTATTCTTTTTGACAGTTGAATTTTATTTTCATTATCCACTCATCTGCTGTTTTTTTACCTGTTGTGAATAAAGGAGCTATGAATATGGATGTGCATGTGTTTATGAAGTAAGATGTAGCATTTCTTGGTAATATTCCCAGGAGTGGTATGTCTTTCATATGTTATATAAATTTCAAACATTTTTTCTAGTTTTACAAGCATAATGAGAGGCTATCCCTGGCTCTATCCTTCCCCCACTTCACTCTCTGTTTCCTTTCCTCTCCCTGCATCAATCCATTTCATTCTCTCTCACCCTCCTGACTGTCTGATTCTGTGGGCCCCAGGGTTCCCTTCGGATTTATTTAGTGAGTGCTCAGGCCTCTGTGGCAGATTAAGGGACCTTTCTTTGGGTAGACCCACTGATATGGGTACTCCTCTTCACCTGCGTAGCCCTAGCCACTAAGGTTCCCATTGCATGCAATTATTTCTCACGAGATCATCACTAATCTATGACATATCAAGGATAAGCCTCACCGTAGTGAGTTCCTGGCTGTAGCAGCCCTGTCTTGACTAGAATGAATTAGCCAGCACTGGACCACCCCATCTGTTGCAGTTCACCTGCATTGTTGCTGATAAATGACCATCAAATGGCTTAAGGGAATAAGGATTTATTCTCTTTTACAATTCCTGTTTACAGTTCTCAGTCATCTTGATGGGAGAGCACACACCAACACCAGGGCCGAGGGAACTGGCCACATTATTACCACATAACAGCTGAGAGATGGACAATCCTTACTTGCCAGACCAGCATGTCTGGCCAAGTGAACAGAAGGATGCCAACTTTCTCAACCAGCTCTCCGTGATTTATTCCAGGACCTAATCCCACCCACCATAGGCTGGGCCTTCCCCATCAGCTAGACAATCTCTTGCAGGTTTGCTCTGGGCTTAACTCAACTACTAATTCTCTACAAATGCGCCCAGAGCTCAAACCCTCAACCATTAAGTTGCCACCTGTGCCTAACTATGACACCATCTTTAGGCTCTTACAGTCTTACTACCCCCTCTCCTGCAAGATTTCCTGAGCCTTAGGATGGGAAGATAATTGGTTGGCTTGATTCCATGTGAGCCTTTCAGGGTCACTGACACTCTGGATTCTGGCTGGATACCGTTGTCTGTTTCACTGCTTTTCCATTGCATTAGGCTATGTCTTACTTGGGTTTGAGATATTTTCTTATCTAAAGATAAAATGAGAGGTGTTTAGATGGAAGCTTCCTCTGAGGTTTTTGTGGTTAGTATAGAGACGTCTGATCCTATCTACTGTTAATTTTCTCCCTGTCCACTGTTGTTTAGACTGTTTACATGCTGGGGAGTGTGTTCCCTGTCATGGGGGCGGGAGAGGTTTAAGGATTAGTAAGCAGGAAGTTGGTTACTTGGAGGCTAACCCAATTCTCTAATGTGTCCTATTTCTGTTCTTCCCTCTTTTTAAAGACTTTTCATATGTAAAAAGCATTTTTAATTGTTAACCCGTGTTCTTTTGTTTCTGTTCTTTTGGGATCTTCTTCCATCCTCCCCCCTCCCTTGTGTTCCTTTGCCTTTGTGGGTTTTGTAAGAACTTATATGTGATTACATTAAACTGAAGGTTTAATCCTAGCATCCACTTATAAGGGAGAACATAAAGTATCAGTCTTTCTTTGTCTAGGATATTTCACTTAGTATGTTTTTTTCCAGTTCCATCCATTTCCTGTCAATTTCATTGGTTCATCTTTCCTGACAGGTGAAGAGTATTCTGTTATATGTATGTACCATATTTTCATTAACCAATTGTAAAAAGGGCTGCTATGAACATGGTTGCATATGTGATTCTGCTGCAAGATGCGGCATTCTTTGGAAATATTCCCAGAAGTGACATAGCTTGGTCATATGGAATTTCAATTTTTACCTTTTTTAGAAACCTCCAAATTGATCTCTTAAAGGGTTGTATAAATTTACAATGGATGAGAGTCCTCCTTCTTCCCACATTCACACCAGCTGTTGTTTGTGTTTTGGATCATAGCCATTCTGACTGGAGTGAGATGATATCTCAGGGTGGTTTTAACTTTCATTTCCCTAATGATTAGCGAAGTAGAAAAATTTTAATGATGTTTGCTAAACATTTGAATTTCGTTTTGTGAGAATTTGTAGAAAAATTTTAATGATGTTTGCTAAACATTTGAATTTCGTTTTCTTTTCAGGTCTATAGCCCATTTTTAATGGGGTCATTTACTTCAATTTTCGAAGTTCTTTGTGTAGTCTGGATATTAGTGCTCTATCAGATGTGTGCATGGTGAAGATTCTCTCCCATTCTGTAGGTTGCCTTTTTTGCTCAATTAGTAGTCTGTTTTGCTGAGCAAAAGCTTTTAATTTTATATAGTTGCACTTATTTAATGTTGGACTTACTATCTATGCCTTTGGGGCCTATTGAGGAAATGCTGGTCAAGGCAAATCAATTCAAGATTAGTCACTATTTTCTTTTCTAGGAGTTTTATAGTCTCTGGTCTAACATTGAGGTTTTTTTTATTATTATATACATTCTTTATATTTCCGCTCATACAAACTTAATAGGTACACCAGTTCCCTCCCTCCCTCCTCCTCCCCCCGAACCTCCTACTTCCCCTCCCCCCACTCCTCCTTCCCCATCCCCCAGTGCCTCCCCCCCAATTCCCAGAGAGTCCTTTATTGTGCATGCCTGACTCTCCTCTGGGTCCTCCTCTCCGATGACGTACAAGGACCCAGTGGCATTTCCCTGAACCCTTCCCCATGTTCCCCTTAAGCATAGGAACACTACTGTGGCTGTCAATCCCTTGCCTCCAAGGATCTTGGTGCCTTTAGCAGATGCTAGACTTTGTGAGGTCAATAGTGTGTTGGACATTGTGCAGGGCATGCAAAGTACTATTATGATTGCTTCGGCCCTAACTAGTGTGGAGAATCTTGCAAATCATTGCTCCTCCCATCCTTTTGCTCTTACACTCTTACCGCCCCCTCTTCCGCAAATATCCCTGAGCTTCAGGATGAGGAAAGATTAGGCTGGCCTAGTTCTAGGTGGTTGATATAGAGTCTCTGAAGTTCTGGATTGTGGTTTGTTGATTTTCTTTTGCAGTTTTGCTGCTCCTGCAATGCCCTTCACTCCATCCTGATGGGCACTGTATGTTACCACCTGGCTAGAGACAAAAAGCTGTTAAACTGGAGTCTTGTTATAATAGCACATTCAAGGGTAGATGTAATAAAAGTAGGAAACCTCAGTGAGGGAAGGGTCAATCACCCATTTGCAAACTGATTACTTTTTATCTGCCAGACTATATGCCCTCCCCTTCTGGTGAGATCATACCCCCTCAGTTGTAAATGATCAGGAACGAACATCTGTGAACTTAACCAGGTGTCACATTACTTACTTGCATTCCTTGATGGAGGCCTATTTTCTCTGCTGTAACATGGTCCCCTCTCTTCTTGTTTCTGGTGTGGCCCTCCAACCCCATCCCTGCTGTTCATAATCCTTGCAATTACTGTATTACATAAGTTTACCTTTGAGTGTCTCAAGGTGGGCTGGGTGGGTTTGGTACTAGGAGCCACCTATTAGGGAGTTCATACGGCGCTCAATTTTCTGGGTTTGGGATACTTCAATTAATATAATTGTTTCTAATGACATCCATTTCCCAGCAAATTCCAGTAATTCATCATTTTTTATGGATGAGTAGTACTCCATTGTATAGATATACCACATTTTCCTTATCCACTCGTCAACTGTTGGACATTTGGGTTGATTCCATGACTTTGCTATTGTAAACAGTGCTGCTATGAACATGGTTGTGCCTGTGCTATCGAGGTGAACCTCTGCTGCATGGGGGGTTATACCCAAAAGTGGGATAACAGGGTCATATGGCATTTCAATCTTTAATTTCTTTAAGAATCTCCAGACGGCTCGCCAGAATGGCTGTATGAGCCTGCATTCCCACCAGCAATGTAGCAGAGTTCCCCTCTCTCCACATCCTCTCCAGCATTTGTTGTTGTTTGTATTGTGGATTTTTGCCATCCTGACTGGGGTGAGATGATATCTCAGGGAAGTTTTGATTTGCATTTCCCTGATGGCTAAAGAAGTGGAACATTTTTTAAGATATTTGTTAGACATTTTAATGCCATCCCTGGTAAAGTTTCTTTTAAGTTCCAGGGCCCATTTTTTAATTGGGCCATTGTTTTCCTTGGAGTTTAGTTTTCTAAGTTCTTTGTGCACTCTGGACAGTAGAGCTCTATCAGATATATGGTTAGTGAAGATTTTCTCCCATTCTGTGGGTTGCCTTTGAGCTCATGTTACAAGTCTCTTTATCTGAACAGAAGCTCTTTAATTTCACAAGATCCCAACTGTTGAGAGTTGGTGGCAGTGACTGTGCCATTGGATGTCTGTTTAGGAAATGTTGGCCTAGCCCAGTCAGCTCGAGGGAGTTCCCTATCCTTTCAACTATGGTTTTTATAGTCTCTGGCCTGATATCAAGGTCCTTGATCCATTTGGAATTAAGTCTCGTACATGGTGACAAGTATGGGTCCAGCTTTAATCTTCTGCATGTGGAGATCCAGTTTTGCCAGCACCATTTGTTGAAGATGCTGTTCTTTTTCCATTGGATTCTTTGGGCCCCTTTGTCAAAGATCAAATGGCTGTATTTTTGTGGGCTTATATCTGGGTCTTCAATCCTTATCCATTGATCTGTGTGTCTATTTTGGAGCCAGTACCAGGCTGTTTTTATAACTATGGATTTGTAGTATAGACTAAGGTTTGGTATGGTAATACCTCCAGCAGTGTTTTTGTTACTCAGGATTGTCTTTGGTATCCTGGGTCTTTTGTGCCTCCATATGAATTTTGAGATTATTTGGTCAACTTCTTTAAAGAATTGCTTTGGAATTTTAATTAGTATAGCATTGAATTTATATATTGCCTTTGGTAGGATGGTCATTTTTACAATGTTGATTCTGCCAATCCAGGAACATGGGAGGTCTTTCCACCTTCTGGTGTCTTCTGCTATTTCTTTCTTTAGGGCTTTAAAGTTTTCATTGAAAGGTCTTTTACCTCCTTGGTTAGGTTTATACCAAGGTATTTCATTTTTTTAGGGGCTATAGTAAATGGGATTGTTTCTCTCAAGGCTTTTTCACTTCTTTCATTCTGGGCATATAGGAAGGCCTCTGATTTTTGCACATTTATTTTGTATCCTGCCACCCTGCTGAACTTCTCAATTAGTTCCAGGAGCTTCCTGGTGGAGTTTTTGGAATCACTCAGGTATAAGCTCATGTCATCTGCAAATAGGGATAGCTTGACTTCTTCCTTGCCGATTTGAATCTCTCTTATGTCCCTTTCTTGTCGTATGGCTTCAGCTAAGACTTCAAGTACAATATTGAATGGAAGTGGTGAGAGTGGACAGCCTTGTCTAGTTCCTGATCGAAGTGGGAATGCTTCCAATTGTTCCCCATTGAGCATAATCCTTGCTGTGGGCTTGTTGTATACAGCTTTTATTATATCGATAAAGGTTCCTTCCATTCCTACTGTCTCTAGCGTTTTGATCATAATAGGCTGTTGGATCTTGTCAAAGGCTTTTTCTGCATCTATCAAGAGTATCATGTGGTCTTGGATTTTGGACTGGTTTACATGATGAATTACATTTATTGATTTGCGTATGTTGAACCAACCTTGTGTGCGGGGATGAAGCCTACTTGGTCCCCATGAATGATCTTTTTGATATGTTTTTGAATCCGATTTGCTAAGACTTTGTTGAGAATCTTTGCGTCTGTGTTCATCAGAGAGATTGGCCTATAGTTTTCTTTTTAAGTGAATCTTTATTAGGTTTTGGGATTAAAATGACATTAGTTTCATAGAAGGAATTTGGTAGTGTTCCTTCCTTTGCTATTTGATGGAACAGTTTAAGGAGTATTGGTGTTATTAACTCTTTAGATGTCTGGTAGAACTCTGTGCTGAATCCATCTGGTCCAGGACATTTTTTGGTGGGAAGATTCGAGATTACTTCCTCAATTTCCTTATATGTTATAGGACTATTTAAATAATTCATAACTTCCTGATTCAATTTAGGTAGGTTGTGTTTACTTAGAAATTCACCCATCTGTTTTGTGTTGTCAAACTTCACAGAGTATAAATTTTTGAAATATGATGCTATAATTCTCTGGATTTCTTGGGTATCAGTAGTGATAACTCCATGTTCATTTCTAATTTTGTTAATTTGGGTTTTCTCTCTCTTGCTTTTGGTTACTTTAGCTAGGGGTGTATCAATCTTAGATTTTTTCAAAGAACCAGCTTTTTGACTGGTTGATTTTTTCTATTGTTTTCTTAATCTCGATTTCAGATATCTCTCCCCTTATTTTGCTAATCTCCTCTCTTCTACTACTTTTGGGATCAGATTGCTCTAGTTTCTCTAAAGCTTTAAGCTACATCGTTAAGTTATTTATTTCTGATGTCTCCATTTTTTTTGATGTAGGCATTAAGAGCTATGAACTTACCTCTTAAAACAGCTTTCATTGTGTCCCAGAGATTTTGGTAAGTTGTATTTTCATTTTTATTCACTTTCAGGAAATCTTGAATTTCCTGTTTAATTTCTTCCTGAATCCAGTTCTCACTCAGCATCATATTGTTAAGTTTCCAGGAGTTAGTATATTTTCTCTTGTTTGTTGTGTTGTGGATGTCCAGCTTTAGGCCGTGGTGGTCTGATAGGGCACAGGTTAGAATTTCAACTTTCTTGTATATGTGTAGATTCATTTTGTGGCCCAATATGTGATCTATTTTGGAGAAAGTTCCGTGGGCTGCTGAGAAAAATGTGTATTCTTTGGTGCGTGGGTGAAAAGTTCGATAGAGATCTGTAAGGTCCATTTCTTTCAGGGTTTGATTAAGTTCCACAGTGTCTCTGTTAAGCTTTTGACCTGTTGATCTATCCCATTTTGAGAGGGCGGTGTTGAAGTCCCCAAGAATTATCGTTTGGGGGTTGATTTCTTGCTTTAGATGCTGTAGGGTTTTCTTAATGAAAGTGGAGGGGCCCGTATTGGGTGCATATATGTTCAGTGTTGTGAAGTCTTCCTGGTGAATTGTACCTGTGACTAAAATGTAGTATCCATCTGTGTCTCTTATGATTTTCTTTGATTTGAAGTCCACTTTGTCTGAAAGCATAATTGCTACACCTGCCTGTTTCCTGGTTCCATTAGCTTGCACAATTTTGGGCCAGCCTTTCATTCTTAGGAGGTGCCTATCTTTTGTGGTGAGATGAGTTTCCTGCAGGCAGCAGATTGTTGGATTGTGGTTTTTAATCCAAGTTTGTAATCTGTGTCTCTTAATTGGTGAGTTAGTACCATTGACATTTAATGTTATAATGGAGAAATTATTTTTAATTCTGGACATTTTTTATGTTTAGTAGATTTTGTAAGCATGTTGTTTGATATTTATGTTTTGGTGGTATTATACTTCCCTTCTGTCCTCCTGGATATGCTTGTTCTTTTCTTCAAGCTTGAGTATCATTTCTAGCATTTTTTGAAGGCCTGGTTTGGTAGACATGTATCCCTTCAAGTTGTCTTTGTGCTGGAAAACTTTTCTTTCTCCCTCAATCATGACAGATAGTTTTGCCGGGTATATCAGTCTCAGTTGGCATATTTGCTCATTTAATACTTGAAGTATGTCTCTCCAAGCTCCTCTTGCTTTTACTGTTTCCATTGAGTAGTCATTTGTTATTCTAATAGGTTTACCTTTAAAAGTGAGTTGCTTTTTTTCTCTCGAAGCTCACAGCACCTTTCTTTGTCTTGAATGTGGAGTGTTTTGACTATTATTTGTCATGGTGATTTTCTATTTTGGTCATATCTGTTTGACGTGTGAAATGCATCTTGTATTTGGATAGGCCTCTCATTCTTTAGTTGAGGGAAGTTTTCATTTATGATGATTTGAAATATTTCCTCATGTGTGGTATTTTGGGATTCTTGCTCTTGTATTCCATGAATGCGCATGTTAGGCTTCTTCAGGGTTTCCCATATCTCTTGAATGTTCCTCTCCAGTATCTTTTTGACTTTAACAATCTCTTCCATTGAGCTGGTTAATTCTACCACTTTGTCTTGAAGATCTGAAATTCTATTTTCTGCCTCATTTGTTCTGCTGATAAGACTCTCTGTTGAGTTTTGGGTTGAAGATAACTTGTCTTTTAGTTCAATTTTAAACTCTGCCTGAGACTGTTTTAACAGCTCTATACCTATTTTTGTTTCTTGAACTGTTTTTCTCAACTCCTCCAAGTGTCTGTTGTGTTCCTGTTCAAAGTGGTTGATACAGTTGTTTAACTCTTCTTGGATTTCCTCTTTCATAGTATTAGTCATGGTAATGATCATACTCTGAAAGTTGTTATGTTGGGTCTGGCTTTCATGTCTATTTTCTGTGGTTTTGTTCTGGTCGGAATCCATCATTATGGGATTGATTCTTTCGGTGGGAGATTGGTCTTGGGTTTTGTTTCTCGTGGATCTGCACTTTGATTTGGGCATTGTTGTTTTATTTTTTAGCACCTTTCAGTTTCTGTGTGTTTTTCACTGAACCGATGTAGTTGGTATTGTTACACTTGCAGTTATTACTAGTGCTTGCCTTGGATTGGGTATGTTTGTGTATTGTTATTGTTATATCCTAGATGAGGCTACTAGGCTCTTAGTACATCAGTTAAGTCAGGTTAAGTAACCAGGGGGTGAATATTAGTATGGTAGTACACTTTTACGATTTAGTATCTTGGTGAAATGTGAGGGTGAGTGGTGTACTCCTGGAGTTGTATGTTTTTGGGGTGGCTGCATGAGGAAGTTGATCTACAGCATTGATACTAGAAAGGATCAGTAAGGTTAAAAAGAAGAAAAAAAAAAGAGAAAAAAAATTTACTTATCTTTGGGCTGGATGTGAAGAATCTCGCCCATGTGATATAATGATTGTAGTGGAGTCCAGATGTATGGCCTGTGTTCCCTTTCTTTGTTCCTTAGAATTTTGCTTGAGTTTCCTTTGGACTCTATTGAATTCCTGAGTAGCAGTGTGTCTTCCGTGGACCATGTGCGTAGGTCCCCGGTGGGCCAGAGAGACAGAGGGTCTGATGTTGATGGCAGAATTCTTCACCTGGGACCTGGGGGGGCTGGCGGAGGTGCGCCGGGGGCGGGAGGGCGCGAGGGGCTGGGGTCCAGGGCCTGGGCCCAGGCTAAGCCGGAGGCCGCGTGGGTGCTGGCTGGGCGGCTCCGGGGTGGGGGCCTGGGCTGGGAGGGGCTCTCTCACTCGCTCACTCACCTGGGAGCTTGGCGGGGGTGGAGCGCGGAGGGGCTGGCGTCTGGGGGGTGGGGCTCAGGCAACGTCGGAAGCTGCGCAGGTGCTGGCCCGGCGGCTCCGCACATTGAGGTTTTTGATCCCTTTGGAGTTGATTTTTGTGCATGGAGACAAATAAGTTTCATTTTGCATTTAGATATCCAATTTTGCCAATGCCATTTGTTTACGATGCTGTCCTTTTCCAATAGATTTATTTTTGCATTTATGTCAAAGATCCATTGATTATAGGCGAGTGTGTTTATATTTGAGTCCTCAATTCTAATCCACTGATATGTATCTCTTTTTTTTTTTTTGGAGCCAGTACCACGCTGTTTTTCTTACTATGGCTTTATAGTATAGTTTAAGTTCTGGTATGGTGATACCTCCTGAAGAGTTTTTATTATTCAGGAATGTTTTTGCTAACCTGGGTCTTTCATATTTACATATGAAATTTGAGATTATTTTACCAATTTCTGTGAAGAACTGAACTGGAATTTTGATTGGTATAGGTTTGAATCTGTATTAACATGTTAATTCTGCTGACCTAGGAGCATGAGAAATAGTTTTATATTCTTTTTTTATGGTTTTAAAGTTTTCATTGTATAGCTCTTTTACAATCTTTATTAGGTTTATTCCAAGATAACCCATTTTTTTTTTAGAAGCAATGGTGAATGGCATTGTTTCTCTCGGGTCTTCCTTGCTTTATTTATCTTTGGTGTATAGGAAAGTCACTGATTTTTTGAACATTGCTTTTATACCCTGCCACTCTACTGAATTTATTTATTAATTCTAGAAGTTTACTGGCAGAACCTTTAGGGTCCTTGAAGTATGGGATCATGTCATCTGGGAATATAGAAAACTTGATTTTTTTCCTCTCCAAATTGCATCCTTTTATCTCCCTCTCTGGTCTTATGGCTCTAGATAAGAATTCAAGTACAGTGTTAAATAGAAGTGGTGAGAGTTGACAGCCTTGTCTAGTTCCTGAGCTGAGAAGGAGTCCTTTCAGTTTTCCACCTTTTAGGATGATTTTTGCCATAAGCTTATTATATTTGGTGTTTATTATATTGATAAATATGAAAATAAACCCTAGAAGGAAAATGATATCATTAGATGAGGGTCATTTTAATTGATAAATTGATAGTCATAATATTCATGCATGTATTTTTGAAAGTTGAACAGGTAACTATGACTTGAAGATTATTAAAGGAATCAAGATTTATATTATCTAAAGATAAAAGACAACATTGGCTTGAAGATTATGTATACATTCTAGTCTAAGTTACTTGATATAGAAAGGGGCCCCAAATTGTAATAAGATTGTCATAATACCACTTGAACCAATTGAAGAATACACCATCACTAAGGAGACACTGTGTCAGGCAAAGTCATTGACATACATACATCACAGGGAACAATAAATCTATATGTCAATATAAAAAATACATTTTAGGGGCATGGATGTTTGCAGATTGCCCAAATGAGATTTAGATACATCTTTCATAATTTTTGGAGAAAACTCTTTCCAAATTTATAAGTAAATACTGATTTAAAGCATTGAATGGGAAATTTACCCAATAAGTGATGGCAGTTGCTTGTGGAAGGACAGTCAAGAAGGATAATGGAATCAAGTGAACATATGAAAGGAATTTCCACAAGTAGTCATCTGCATGAAATATCAGTTCTTGGATCAGCAAGATGGCTCAGTGTATACGGTGCCTTACACCAAACTAGTGACCTGTGTCCAAGCCCCACAGCCCACATGGTAGAATGGAGAGAGGCAACTTCTGAAAAGTTGTCTTTTTTTTAAAGTTTTTTTAAAAAATTGTTTTATTTATTCAATTGTGCGTGTGTGCTGTGCATGTGTATGTATGTGTGTGTGTGTAGAACCACGGGCGAATTCAGGAACCACCATGGACTGCCTCTTCCTCCTCCTTGTTTTACTCTGCCCGGGATTCACAGGCTCCGCCCTACCAGGACCAGAAACGCAGGCCGCCCCGGCTTCTGCCCAGCGTGGGGTCTAGGATCCGAACTCAGGACCTTCTGCCTGCAAGCAGAGGCTCAACCCCTGAGCCACCTCTCCAGCCCCCTGAAAAGTTGTCTTTTGACCTCTGTGGACTCACCACAGTGTGCACATGACTGCTCTCTTCCTTGCTCAAATAGGTAAAATAATTTATAAAAAATAAATTTTAATTTGCTTTAAAACATTTTATTAACTTATTTGAGAGAGAGAGAGAGAGAGAGAGAGAGAGAGGCGAGGGACAGAGATAGAGAGCACAGAAGCATACATGTCACAAATGTATGTCATCATTTGTGTTTGGAGATCAGACGACAATTGTTGGAACTGGGTTCTTTCATTCCACCATGTGGACTTTGGGGATTTAACCCAAGTCAACAGATTTATATCTAGGCACTTTTATTCTTACATTATTATTCTTTTGGAGAGAAAGTGACCCAATTTTTTCCTAGCTTTTCAAACGTAGCAAATTTATGATATTTTCACACATTAATTCCCATGCCATCTCTCCTCTCCTCCTGTTCCCATCACTGTCATTCTTTCCTGCCAGCCTCCCTCCTGTCCTTCATGTATTTTCAATGTGTGCCCTATTGAGTTTCTTCTGGCTTGTCTTTGATGGTATGCACCTGAGCACTTGCTGGAGCCTGGGTATGTAAGTGAGAAAAGCAACTTCCTTCCTCACTTCAATCAGCATTAACCCTCGTTAGTCTCCATGAGAGTCATGGGGATTCTTGACACATTTCTGTTTCCATGGTGAAATTTTGATAGGACAACTTCCATGTAGGTGGAAATATATGAAGTTTCATTGAATACATGGATGCAACATCCCTGTCATGTCCCATCATGTTTGGCTTAACACATGCCCCCCTTCGGGGTCCTAAGCTCCTTACCACTTGCTTTGGAGAGGATATGTAGTATAGATTTTTTTGTTTAGGGATGGAAAGTCTACTGTCTCTTAGTTTTTGCACTTTGGCCAGTTGTAACTTTCTGTCACAAACACCTTCCATTGTAAAAGGAAGTTTGTAGGATAGAGTGCTGACTGTTCCTCCAATCTATGTGTAGGTATAATGACAAAGGTTAAAAAAGCATTTTGGAAAAAAAAAGCACTTTGATAGTGTCTTTATAGTTAAAAATTAGTAGTTCACACCTTCTATATTCTCCTTTTTCTTATGTTCTCGTTTTAGTTTACAGTATCAAGAATGTGATCCCTACTGAAAGTGGGACTTAAATCCAATCAGAAAGCTGTTGGTTGCCCCAATGACATTCATGAGGGGCTCAACTTTTAGCTTTGGAAATTTCAGCTGTTTGATCTGAATTTGACTGCCACCATCATCGCATCTTAATTAACAGTTTGTCACCAATGTTATCTTTGCATCCTATTTCATGAGCTTAATCTAGTGGCATCACAATTATTAATGTTTCGTGTCCTGTTTTCAAGGTTTCATCCTGTGGCCAAGGAAATTAGAATTCCCTGTTCAGATTCTTAGTCTCCTTAATAACGTAATTTGACAATGGACTAAAAACAAAAACAAAAACAAAAACAAAAACAAAAACAAAAACACTGAAGGACCATTTTTTTTTTTACAGATTCAAAGAAAAATAACAGGATCATCCAGCTGTAAAATCCTGACAAGCCAGGAATTTCAGAATGTGACCTGTAAATCACAAGCTGTCAGGATAACAGATAAGAGAAGAAATGTATTAAAGAGCACAGGGGGAAAAAAAAGAAAAAAATGTGGTTTGATTCAGAAGTCACAGAGCAGGCAGGCTCACAGTGCTACGTGGTAGAAACTCTTGAGGAAGAGACTTCTGGGAAGAGAAAGCCCTTGATCTCACCAAGTAGATTGTTGTCCCTCCCATCTCTTACCATGTATCCAGGTGCATCAGATTTCCTTGAGGTGGACTGGACTCCTGGCCAGGTGATTGACAGGTTTGACTAGATTAATTTAAGGGAGGAGATCAGGATAAGTGTGTTCTAGGAACACCAAGAAAATGACAAGTGTTTTTTTTTTTTTTCATGCATCTACTAATCTCTAACAATTGTTCAGTAAATATTGGAGCTAACCTGCAAGCTAACAATATTTCTCATGCATTATTCGATAGAAGTAAGCATTTATTCTTTTGACATGATTTGAATGTAAATCACTCCCTACATGCCTATGTATATGAATTTTTTGCTGGTATATGCTTGCCAGATCCACCATTCTGTAAAGCCTTCCTCTTAGCCAGTGATCACTTTGTAAAGAACACATCTATAGTTCTCACTTCCCTAGCAACTCCCAAGCTAATCCTTAGCAATGCCCAAGATTATAAAAGATTATGACCCTCCCCAGGGCTTCTCTCTTTTAATCTGCTTCTCCTCTCTCTTCTCTTTTTTCCTGCTCTTTTCTGTTCTCTTCTGGTTTTCTCTTGCTTAGACTTCAAGTCTCTCTATCCATCCCTTTCTCTCCTCCTCCTCTCCTCCTCCTCCTCTTCTTCCTCCTCCTGCTCTTCCTCCTCCTCTTCCTCCTCCTCCTCCTTCTTCATGCCATCATGGCTGTTCTCTTCCAATGTTCCCTGGCCTTAAATTATCTCTTCTGTTCGTTCTCCCACCTTACAGCTGAAGTATGATGTCCTTGTCCATCAGCCTCTCAACTCTAAATAAACTTCCACTGTTAATCTCTCCCTCGTTTCAGTTTCTCTTTATTCATGGATGTCCATATGGCACCCACTTGGTTGGAGTTGCTCCCCATTCCAGCAGCTCCCAATTCCTCTCTCTGCTTCCACAAGGCCCCCACAGATAATCTGAGTCACTCCCCATTTCCTTCCCAGCAACCTAACAATGTTACTGTTTGTAAATGGTGTGGTATTTTTAAGAGATAGAGCCTCGCTGGAGAAAGATAAGTAACAGGGAGTGAACCTTGAAGATTGGTAGCCTGACCCTGATTCCTCTTGTTT
Organism: Typhlomys cinereus; assembly: GCA_023101885.1. Classification (NCBI taxonomy): domain Eukaryota; kingdom Metazoa; phylum Chordata; class Mammalia; order Rodentia; family Platacanthomyidae; genus Typhlomys; species Typhlomys cinereus. The sequence continues at coordinate 4,956,872 of JALPQD010000140.1, read as the reverse complement.
TCTTGCTGTCTCGGCCTTCTGATGGCTGCTATAGCATGGAACAGCTGCTTGCTACTGCCATCAGCTGTACCTTCTGCTATTATGATAACTGCCTCATGAATGAATTCCCCATATACTATATCCTCTTTGGAACTGTATGTTGAATAAATATCCCATCATCCCCTAATATTCTTCAGTCTAAGCATTTTCTTACAGAGACAAAAGAATAATTACAATAAAAATTTTTGAACAAGAATGATGATGTCTAGTTGTTTTCAGCATGTCAGGATAAAATAATGAAGAAAAAGGGTCTTTCTTAGCCCATCTATCCTTGCTTGGAAACCTACTCCAAGACTTAACTTTCAATAGGCTTCTAAAAGTGAGATACTCAGTATGACTTTGAGTCTGTACATTAAACCCCTAACAATATTTCAGTTTTCTAATTCATACTGCTGTATCTATGTGAGTCGCAAGTAAATGTCACACTTTAATCATCAATTAGCAGTCCCATTTCTTTACTGTGAGTTGAGAACAGGATCATACCCAAAAGAACTCTCAGCTCAAAAGATGGAAAAGGAAAGTATAATAAAGCCAGAAACCATAATTGTATCACAAGTCATCTGACAGAATATCAAATGGTGCAGTTATAAAAAGCTAATTTTACAGTATTGTAAGCATGATAGATATATGTTGCCTTGAATTACAGGTGGCTGGGTTAGGCTATTCAGGTATAGTTAGCAAGGAAAACGAAGTCCAGGAACAACACAGCATGATCTAAATGAAGCTAAGTGAGTTACTTTTGTAACTCGGTCCATATAAACAAAAAACTGGAGCATCTGTGTGAGAATGTATTTTAAGGGTATGCAAAAATGGTGTAACAAACATAAAATTAAACTAGATAGTTTATCAATGCTAAACAAGGATACTGGCTTTCATATTGCTGTTCTCACAGTTGAAAAGTGGATCAACAGAATTCTGACTCAAGAAATTTTTCTATAAGAAAAAAAGGGAGATAAAAACAATATTTGATTAACTGGATTATGGGTCAAAATACTGTAATCAGCAAGCCCGAAAGGAGTGAAGATGTTCTAAAGACAAATGCATGTGACTCACTTTGCATGTTAAGATTTCAAGCATGTGCCTCCAAGCCTGCTTGGAATTTTCAGGGTAGTAACACTAAGGTCAATGAATGGAAGTTTCTAACAAGAAAGACAAGTGGAAAACAGCAGGAATTTTTAACCATTTAAATCTGTCATCAATAAAAGCACCACAGCAGAAAGCTACTTAATTAAAACTCTGCATGATGACAATCATGACAATGGTATTAAAATATTTTAAGATGACATTAGAAAATAACATCTCAATCACTACAATATGCCTCTCATTTACCAACTTGAACCATTTAGGACATATTTAGGAGCCAGTATCTGAACCACACTGAAACATTTTCCAAGCCTCTGGTGCTGAGAGGCAGTCATCAGTACTTCTAGCTCTTGATATGAGTCTGATAAAAGCTGAATTTGAGAAGTAGCAAAATGATCCTTAAACATATAACAGATTAATTTTTAGCAAATGTTTATAATCTTTTTAGATAGACGTTGCTCATCACTCAAAATGGAAAAAAATCCACCATAGTAAAAAAATGGAATCAGCCAACATGCCCATCAACAGAGGAATGGATAATGAAAATATGGTACATGTACACAATGGAATATTACTCAGCCATCAAAAAGAATGAGGTTATGAAATTTTCTAGTAAATGGATGGAATTGAAAAATTTAATATTGAGTGAGGTATCTCAGGCACAGAAAGTTAAGCAGCACATGTTTTCTCTTATATGTGGATGATAGAACTGATATCCTCGTCAATGTATTTGGATTGGAATTATTGTAAGAGCCAGAAAATTTGAAAGGGACTAATGAGTGGGAAGATGACAAGGAATAGTTAGGGGGAAACCTTTTAAAGTGGAGATTTAAGATGCCATGACCAATAGTGAGGGAATAATTAAGAAAATACATATTAGGGAATGAGGGGACAGGATATAGGAGGGACAGACAGATTTACAGAAGAAACCACTAAGATTGTGGGAAGTAACCCCAAAGGAACATCCTATGCTGGTAATATATCAAAAAATGGATTTTAAAGAAAGGAATAAGAATGGACAGTCCCTATGCAGAGGAGCATAGAGTGAGGAGAACAGCGAAAAAAAGCCCTGAGCTGATACACTTAGAACCCAAATCGTATTAGAAGTAACAGGACTATGGAACTTCCTGATAAATTGTTAGTCAGAAAGGTCTTAAAACCCCCCAAACAGTATAAGCTTTTGCCATTGCTCTTGGTCGTTGTCCAGAAACTGTCAGTAAGACCCTATTATTGAAGATACAACACTTATGGATCACAGAACATGGGCAAAATACATCAAATAAAACTGGTCTGTGGACTTTTTCCTTGCTGGATAGATTACACAGTACCAAGGAATACTGTAGAAGCTGTTAGGGGAGAGAAATAATCATAAGCCCCATCAATGGCATGAGATCTGTAAGTTGCAATATAAATTACCATGGCAACAGGTAACCACCAGTGTAATAGTGGCATGAGCATCACAGAGACAACTAAGAGCTTTTTGGTTGGACTCAAGACCCACTTGTCAGAATGTTACTATAAACAAGAACAAGAATCTAAAAAAAGGGAAGGAAATAGATTAATAAGGAAGACAGATAATGAACCTATAGGTAGGAAGACTGCACATGAAACTGCTCTGTAGGTAGCTGTTATTATACCCATAGATTAGAAGAACATTTAACATTCAGCCTAGAAGTCGTCTACAACAGAAGTACAGGGAGCTCCATACCCTGCCAGGATGCAGCCGAGAGCAATAGAGGAGCAGCAAAGTAGACAGCAATGGTCAACCATATTGCAGAGTATCATCAACTCAGCAGGGTCATCCCTAGGCTTTGGGGGGTCTTGCAGGAGAGGGGGCCATGAGATTGTAGCTCAAGGCAGGACTACTGCATCTGAGAGCTCACTGAAGTGGCACTTGTCCTTCCCAGACCTGCATAACTGACATACCAACATGTCCTCATAGATTATTTAGGAACTCAAGAAAGATAGGAACATGCAGTGGAAACATGCATCCACAAGTTTATGTATTTCCAAAAATTATGTAAAAAGACATCCGTGTCAGGCATTCTGCAAAGGATATGATCCTACTCTGAACTTGGATGTTCACAATCATCTTAGGGACCATGGTAGAGACAAAACAAATGTCAGCCAAGGACAGGTTGACAAGAAAGAAACATGGGGGTGTGAAGGCGGGAGTCAGAGCTGAAGGCCAGGATGATAAGCAGGTTCCCAAGCTCTGTGACCAAGAATATGGGCAGAAACAGTCCAAAGAGAACAGGTTGAAGTTCTGGATCTCCTGAGAGGCTCATGAGATGGAATTCTGAGACATATATTAGAGTTTGCATTCCTGTATCGTTTGGAAAACTTTGGAAACAGAAAATTCATTGGAAAAGAGAAAAAATAGACATAGTAATTGCAGATATGTTTTGAATCCATGTTATTAGAAGTAAGATATTCTCACATAAAGTACATTTGTCAGCATTGTGACAAATCACATTGTCTAGAAATCTTTTGTGTGTTTGCTTTGTTACTATTTCCTTTTTTCTCTCACATTTTATTTTTTTCCCAGTCATACAAGCTCAATAGGTACCCCCAACCCCATCCTCTCTCTCCCTCCCCCCTCCCTCATTGTCCCGCATTTCACTCCCCCCCATATTTTCATCCCCCTCCCTCCCTCCTCCTCTCCTGGTGCTGGTGCCTTCCTCCCTTCCATCCCCTAGAGCATCTATTTATGTGGGCGTTGAACCTCCCTTTGATTCCTCCACCCTAGTGAGGGTTCAGGACTCAGTGGCATGGCCTGGGGTACCTTCTTGGGCTCCGTATTTGCATGGCAACTCTATAATGACTGTTCAATCCCTTGCTTCTAAGGATCGTACTGCCTGAGTCTTCTTTCCTGAGATCCGTGCTAGACTATGGGGGGTCGTTGACATGTCAACCATTGTGCAGGTCCTGCAAAGTCCGATTATGGTTACTGCAGCCCTAACTTGTGTGGAGTATCTTGCACTATCGTTGGTCCTCCCCATCTTTAGGCTCTTACAATCTTGCCACCCCCTCTTCTGCAAAGTTCCCTGAGCTTTAAGATGGGGAGAGATTTGACTGGTCTGGTTCCAGGTGACTAATGTAGGGTCTTTGGTGTTCTGAACTATAGTTTGTTGCTTTCAGTTTTGCTATTCCTGCATTCTATTTCCTTATGTACACACCTACTTTAAACGCGATCAGTTCAACAGTGTTGTAAGACAGAATACTAGCAATCTAAAGCCTAGCTGAAGGTTCAGTACAGGATACTCATGAAATGGGAAGAGAAGAAATATCTTATCACTGATAAAAGGATCATTCTTTGTCTCCATTTGTGTACAGATAAATTTTGTTTGTTGACAGTTTCATTCATGTATAGAATACTTCCAATTACTTTCTTCTCTCCCTTATTGCTCTTCCAGTCACCCTTCTATACAAGTCTTCCTCCCATATTTATGTCCTTGAGTTTTGTTTTGTGCCCCACTGGTTTTAACCAGGGTCTTTGATGTGACCATGAGCTTCATTCTAATTAAAAAAAACAAACAAATAAGTAGTGCATTTTACATTATTTACCCTAACATAAAGACCAATTACTGAATTTTTTAAGATCTTAGAGACCAAATGCATAGAATTAACAATTGGTTTATGTGATCACAGCCTCTATAAGTTTCTTAATATTAGTAGAAGAATATGAATAGGAAAAAAGTTCACTAAAAGTTTTGACTCTTAATTTTTATTATGGAATTTATATATTTTCTTATTAGACCCTGTAACTCTGCTTGCCCCAACCTCCTCCCCTATTCAGCTTTATTGCTACATGTTATTCATGCACTCTTTCCATTTTACTCTACTTTCTTCCCCTTCCTTCTCTTTCTAGAAATCTCATCTTCAGTTTTCATGTGCCTCTTTCTAGCTACATACACACATACACACTCTCTTACACACTCACTCACAAATATGAATGTATAAATTTAAATCTACATTATTCAAAAGGAAAAAAGGATATCACATTTCTCTTTCTGAAAGAATATTATTTTGCTTAACACAGTGATCTCTTTTTCTATCCATTTCCTTATAAGTGGCATGACTTCATTTTTTTCTCTGTGACTAAATGAAGTTTTAATGATGATATAGTTTTTATTTTCTTTATCCATTTGTTTGATTTTGGGCACTTTTTGCTGATTTTTTTTTGTTATTGTGAGTATTGCAATAATAAATAAAGACATCGAGTTTCTCTGGAAGGATTTAGAATGCTTTGGATATATGACTATATAATAGATCATGTGGTAATTTTCCTTTTATAAGAAACTTCCATGCTGGTGCTACAGTACTCAATGACTTTACATTCCACCTTCAGGAATAGCTCTTTTTCTTTCCACATGTCCTCACAATCATTTATTGCTTATCATCTTCATGTTAGTCATTTTGTCTTGGTGAGACACAATTCAAAAGCAATTTTTCTTTTAGATTCCCAGATGGATAAAGTTGTTTAGCACAATTTCAAATATCTATTGACAATTTATATTTATTCATTTGAAGACTGTCTATTCGGTTCATAATTTTGTTATGAAAACTTGTTCTCTGGCACTTAATATTCGTAGTTTTTTTTTTTTTTTTTTGTATTCTAGACACTAGTCTCTGTTGGAAGTACAGATAGCAGAAAGTTTTCTCCATCTGTAGTATGTCTGTTCAGTTTCATGATTGCTCTTCATTTGATATGCAGTTCTTAGGTACATGTAAATCCATTTGACAATGACTGGGCTTATTTCCTGGGCAATTGGAGTCTTTTTGGAAAGTGTTTGACAGTGCCTATATCTTGCAGTATTTTACCTTTGTTTTCCCCTAGAAATTCCAAAGTCTCCAGCATTGTGCAAAGATCTACAGTGCATGTTCAATTAATTTGGGGGTAGCATGAATCTTCCAGTTTCTTTTCTGTTGCCATAATGATAAAATTAACTTTGAGTATTAGCTTAAATAACTGAAGAGAAAAAGGGGTTATTATTTCATCTGTAGTTCCAAAGTATATCATCATGGCAGGGAACACATAAGAACAGGTGTAAGGATAGGCTGGCTGTCACATTTCAGCCATATTCAGGAAAGGGAGGGGGTGGGCATAAGGAGGTAAGTTGTTAAAACTCAACCCTTTTCCGCAGTGATGTACTTCTAGCAAATCCACATTTTGAATGCTCCATAACCTTCCCAAACAACACCACCATCTGGTGGCCAAGTGTTCAAACACAGGCGCCTGTGGGACAATTCACATGCAAACTACGAAAAGAATAAGGGTGTATTCCTCTTTTTCTCTTTGTGGGTACTCAGTTTTCCCATGAACATTTCTTGTAGATGTTTTTCTTTTTTCAGTGTATGAACTTGACAAAAATCATGTGGATGCATCTGGCTAGAGTGCAGAATACCTGTAAACCTGGAATGCTCAGCCCTAATCAGTCCATCAAAATATTACCTACACCAAGGCTCAGGGAACTTTCTAGAAGGGAGGTGGTCGATTGTAAGAGTCTAAAGGTGTTTTGACAAACACACTCCAGTCACGACAGAGCAGCTGTACCCAGAATCTCACTGCAATAACTCCTACCACCAGAACTACACAATGGCAGACTTATCAACATTCCCCCCCAAACTAGGATCTCAGAAGAAACAATTGCTCTCAGAGAGTGTCTCAGGGGAAGATATGAGTCAAGGAAAGTGGATCCTCCCCACTTGTGACTTTGCCCACTGAAAATCCACATATATCGCAATAGAAATCTGACTCCTTTACCAACACACACGCACCCCAAAGGGAGTCCTGTGATTCACACAAGCAGAGGACAGGAGGGCAGGAGGGACACAGCAGGAATGATTAAGAGACAGGAAGGTGGAAAAAGGGTGGTGGATGGAGAGAGTAAGAGAGGAAGGAGGGTGAATGGGGAGGGGGTCTAGGCAAACACATAAACCCATTTTGTTTGTAAATGAAAAATGAAAATTCTCAATGAACAAAAGAAATCTTTTTCATTAAAAAAAGAGTTGAACAATTGCTGGAAAGAAGAGACTCTTCTATAGATGGCATGGTTAACATAAGTTGTTTCTTCTTCTTAAGTGATCCTGCAGCCATGTTTCTGTTACCAACATCCATTAAAATTATTGGATCACTAAAAAAAAATCATGTGGATGGACTTATGCGAGTTTATTCCTGGATCATCTATACTATTTTTGTTTGTCTGTATGTCAGTCTTGTGCCAGACTGTGCTGTCTTGTTACTTTGGGTCTGCAGTATAGTTAGAGAGCAGGTGTCCTGTTAGCTCCTCTGTTCCTTTTTCTGTATAGGATTGTTTTGCATATACAGGTTCTTCAGAAGTTCCATGTGAATTTCCATATTGTTCCATATTCTTTGAGAAGGCCATTGAAATTTTGTTAGTGATTATGTTCAGTCTCTGGGCTATATTTACCAATATAGAGATTATCACAAGGCCAACTCTGCCAATCAAAGAACGTAGCCGTCTATCCATCTTTAAGGTAGGCTTCAGTGTCTTTAGAAATTTAAAGCTTTCTTGGAGGTCTTTATCTTCTTTGGTTAGATTTATTCTTAGGTATTTTCTTTATCTTGAAACTATTGCAAATGGATTTTTTTCTTAGCAAGCCCATTATTTATATTTAGAAAAGCTACTGATTTTTTTTTACGTTTACTTTGTATGTGATGCTTCCTAATAAGCAACTGGGAGAGAGCTCTCGAAGGCCCCAAACATAGTGCAGGTTTTTGACATTGCTCTTGCTTGCTCACAAGAAACTAAATTGCTGAAGACATTACACACATTGATCAAAGGACCTGGGAAAAGCAAGCTGGGATGGGTACGGAAGTCTCACACTTCCTCACAAGCATTCATAGTATCAGAAAGTATTATGCAACTGTCAGATTAGAAAGGCAATCAGTGTTCTCATCCAAATGTGAAAAAACGCAAGCTACACTAACCACCACCCTGGAACAACCGTGACCTGAGTGTTAAGGGGTTGCCAACTTCTTTCTGTATTAACTTAAGATCCACTTATAGCAAGGAACATGTTCCTGATACTACAAACAAGGTCAAGAACCTATGGAAGTAGAGGGCTCAGGCCCCAAAGTAGAACAAACTATTAAGACTTAGCTATACAGATTTGATATTAAACTGTCTTCTAAACATTTCTCATATTCATAGATTAAAGAAGTGGTCAACATTCAACCTAGAAGCTTCCTTTTGCAACAGAAGGTGTTTAAATTCAGGGAATTACAATTACCCAAAGCGCAAAACATAAGCAACTGTAGACTGCTCAGTTCTAGACAGGACATCTAAATCACAGTAATAACCTGAAACAGAGGGAATGTGGTCAGACAAGAACAAGACAGGCTTGCTGCATCCATGAACTCCCTGCAGCTATGTTGGATTCCACAACACCACACAATATTTGGTCTATTTCCCCATGTTCTGTTTCCCCATGGCAAAGAAACAAGCCCAAGAGGCTCCACATCTTAGATCTAAGACACTATTGAAGATTAATGTTGGATTTAGGGGAAGAGTAGCTCTCTTCCTCAATGTTCTATCCACTGATACATGATGCTTGCTCCAGCAAATGGCCAGTCACTTGCCATCAAAATTCACTGGGTCACACATGTAAAACTTCATGAATATATGAAGGGACTGATAGGGAAATAGAAGTTTCATGGTAGGAAAAAGAGGATGATAAGATTGGGCAATAAGGTGTATTCACTGTATTCATATATAAAATTATAAAAGAATGAAAATTAATTAAATTTTAGAGAAAATATTATACATAAAGAGGCACTGAATATAGGAATTACATAGTCAGGAAGTGGTCATAAATTCTGGAGGAAGTCTTTATGACAGATGCAGAAATGGAAAATAACAGGATATTGACCTGTATAAACTGAGGAATGAGACAGAAGGTCAGTGTTTTAGAATGCAATAATCAAACTTGGTATCGGCATCTATATTGTCTGACTTTTACTGCATTCAGCCTGCTTCTAGAATTTCTGGCTTTATTGTAGTTATTGGTACTTTAAAGATTAGGAAGCACATGTGACTGTCAGTAAGTAATGCTTGGACCACATATATACTTCTCTGTCACTACATTAATTTTAAATGGGACTATCCCTTTCCTATTTTGGAAATGGAGGAGCATAATATCTTATATATCTGTGTGACTTCTGATGTGCATACCCTTTTATGACCCTCACATCCCATTTTGCAAACTTCAATGAAATATACTCACATAATAGAAAATGGAAGTTCACAGAGGAGACTTGTTGACAGGTCTGCATCTTAATCTATTAAAGAAGAACTCAACCTGGGGACAGAGGCCATGGAAGTGAATGACAACAGAACACCTGATGCAGGATCAGATCTGTATTTAATTTTCAACCTGATTTTGTTACTGGATGATGTCACTCAGATGCAGAGTTCCAAGACAGAATGCTTCAGATTCCTCTGGAGCAAACAGAACATACTGGGCAGAAAATAATTGGGATATACTGCGATTCCACTTTTGAGTATAAGTATTACATCTACCCTTGAATGTGCTCTTATAATAAGACTCCAGTTTAACAGCTTTTTGTCTCTGGCCAGGGGGTGACATACAGTGCCCATCACGATGGAGTGAAGGGCATTACAGGAGCAACAAAACTGCAAAAGAAAATCAACAAACCACTATCCAGAACTTCAGAGACTCTATATCAACCACCTAGAACTAGGCCAACCTAATCTCTCCCCATCCTGAAGCTCAGGGACATTTGCGGAAGAGGGGGCGGTAAGAGTGTAAGAGCAAAAGGATGGGAGGAGCAATGATTTGCAAGATACTCCACACAAGTTAGGGCTGAAGCAATCATAATTGTACATTGCATGCCCGGCGCAATGTCCAACACACTATTGACCTCACAAAGTCTAGCATCTGCTAAAGGCACCAATATCCTTGGAGGCAAGGGATTGACAGCCACAGTAGTGTTCCTATGCTTAAGGGGAACACAGGAAAGGATTCAGGGAAAGGCCACTGGGTCCTTGTACGTCATCGGAGAGGAGGGCCCAGAGGAGAGTCAGGCATGTACAAGAAAGGACTCTGGAAATTGGGGCAGGAGGCACAGGGGGATGAGGAGGGAGGGGGGAGGGGAGGGGGAGCAGGGGGGAGGAAGAGGGAGGGAGGGAACTGGTGTACCTATTAAGTTTGTATGAGCTGAAATAATAATAAAAAATGTATTATTAAAAAAAAAAGAAAGAAAAGAATTGGGATATAATAGGTATTTCTCCAGTTAGCAAAAGTAATAATGGCACACATACGTGGATGTCCATGGGATATATATTTACATACATGTGGCTCTTCTCCACAAACTTAGATGTATCAGACATGAAAAAGAGGATATTTGGGGGTTTGGTCCTCTTGCTTCTGAATCTTCCTTCTCTTTTGTTCAGGTTGACTAAAATCAGGTTCTTCTGCATTTCTAGGTTGTGCTACTTTGACAGGTGTCAGATTGACAATTGAAAACAGAGGCTTTGGACACATCTATGAAAAAAAATGGTAGTTAAGGCAAGCCCTAATTAAGCCTACTTGATATTGGTTTTATAATCTTATAAGAAGTATAAATTAGTATTATGAAATATATGTATATGTGCATGTGTCATTGAAAAGATATATATATATATATATATATATATATAAAATAAGTGTGATTAAGTCCAAATTCACCACAAAACATCATTTATGGTAAAATTTCCATTATTAAGTATAAAACAGAGTAAAACAACATCATACACTGTCTAAATCTTTCTAACTTCTCAATCTAAAAGTTAAAATGTATTCATTAGATATTTTTAGTAATCTCATTACCTATGCCTTCTGCTCCGGGCCCAGAACAGGGCAGACTCTCTGCTCTTTAGCCACTCTGCCCTCCTGCCCCAGACCTGGACCAGGGCAGACTCCCTACTCCTCAGAATTCAATAGAGTACAGAGAAAACCCAAGCAAAGCTCTAGGGGATAAATGCCATACATCTAAAGTCTTCTAAAATCCTCTCATCACATGGGAGATAATCTTCATATCCAACTCAAAGATAATCAAACCCCTTTTACCATTTTGTTCCTTTCAATTATTAGTCACTGTAGTTTAACATTTCCATATAGCCACCCAAAAACCCATACAACTTCAGGGACTATACCATTCACCCTCACATATCACCAAGGAAGTAAACCTGAAAAGTCCACTACCATACTAATCTCCATTCCCTGTCTACTAAACCTGACTTAATTAATGTACTAACAGTCCAATAGCCTCATCTAGGAAATAACACCAACACCAGACAAGTGTACCCAAGGCAAACACTAGCAATAATTGCTGAAGTGTAGTATTATTGTCTAATTCAATTCGGTAAAAAACACACAGAAACAAAATAAAATGGTCATAAGAAGTAAAACAAAAATGCCCAGGTCATAGCACAAATCCATGTGAATCAAAAACCAAGACAACAAATCTGCCAAAAAATGAATCTCATAAGGATAGACTCCAACCAGAACAAACTCACAAAAAATAGCCAAGAAAACCATACCCAAGACAATGATTTTCAAAGCCTGATCTTTACTATGATCAAAACAATGAAAGAGGAAAGTAGGAAACTTGCTACCCCACATGCAAATTAAAATCTCAGAGGCAAGGACAAATGTATCTCAAGTTTCTACAAGCTTTTCCAATCTTCCAAAATTGACTCCATCTTATCCACTTGCCCAGGAAACAGTTCCATTTATTCTAAGTAGGTGTTTCCACATCAATAATGCAATTGCAACAATATTCTATACAATTACTTAATGGACAGTTTTCATTAAATTATTTCTCATAGAAGTACAAAGACTTAGCTTATGAAAAACATTAAGAGAGCCTTACCAAATCTGCCAAAGTAAAAAACCACTTCAGTATTACCACAACTGACTTTTTTTTGCACAAAGATGTAGTAATAAAAATAGCATAATAGTGGAATAAATATAGACATGTAGATCAAATAAAATAGAATAAAGTGCCTAGATATAAATTCATGCAACTGAAACTACCTGTTTGACAAAAAATTTCAAAAACATACATTGAAGAAAGCGAATTGCCTTCAACAAATTTTGTGAAGACAGAATATCAACATGCAGAAGAATGAATCTCTATAGTTTTCTTTTTTCTTAAATCTCAATTCCAAATCTACCAAGGATCTCACCATAAGACTTGATGCTCTGAACATAATAGAAAAATATGTAGGAAACATGTTTCAACATGTGGGCACATATAGAAGACTTTCTGAATAGGTTTTAATATCATAGAGATGAAGAGAAATAATCAACAAATATGATCTCATGAGATTTAAAGCTTTGATACATCGAGATAAAATGCTCATTGATTCAAGAGACGGCTTGCAAAATAAACAAATTATTTTCTCAGCTATATATCTTCAGTCTAACGTTCTCCCAACTGAGCTATTTCAACAGGTCTAAGCTATATATCTGATAGAGGATTAGGGTCTAGAGTATACTGCAAATTCTCAAAACTAAATATCAAGAAAATATTAAAATGATTTATGGAATAATAAAGTACTCAAAAGAAGGCAGAAAACTGGACATTTTCTTGGCTAGTTTTATCTGTCAACATTAGTGATTGCCTGATGGGGATTGCCGTAATTGCTTTTTAAAAAAACATATTTATTTATTTATTTATTCATTTTTTCATTCATTCATTCATTCATATGCACGTGCGTGCATGCATGTGTATGTGTGTATCAGAGAACAATGTGTGTGCCTGGAGTCCAAGAGTGGCTTTGGGAATTATTTTGGATTGTTCTACCTTTTAACTTGGATCTGGGATTTCCCAGGCTCCACTTTCCAAAGCTAGAAGTGTAAGCCTCTGCCATTTCTGCCTGGTATCATTATGAATGTGTAGGGAACACGTTATCATTAAGACACTCTGGTAATCTAGAAAACATGTATGGATCTTGAGAACTTGTCCCACTCTGGACTTCACTTTGAATATGCTGCGGTTAGTTCCCTTACCTTCTGATGCTAATATGACTTTTGTCATGCTGAATTTTTATGTTGTTAAATATGTTAAAATCAGTGTTACCCTGAGTTGTTTGGATTGTGTGCTTAGGAATGTAGTGAAATTTGAAACTGTAACAGCTAGGAAGCATTTAAGAATGCCCAACATGCAGGCTGTACTGAGAAAGACAGATGAAAGCTAAGATTCCATCCCAAACCAGTAACAATAGCTGTGGTTAGGAATAAAAACAAGAACATATATTCACATTGACGTGGGGAAACAGGAAACTTTATAGTGGAGTCATTTTGGAAATCAGTAGATTTCTTAAAATGGTAGAAATAAAAGTACCATATGACGCTACTCCTCTTTGTATTTATAAATTGTATCCTTCTACAGAGATAATACATATCCATGTTGATAGACGCACTGTTCACAATAACTTTGAGATAAAATCAAGGTAAATGTTTGTCAAATCAGGAGTAGATAATGAAAATGTGATACATATATAGAAAGGAATTCTATTCAGTTACAAAGAAAAATGAAAATAGGAAATTTGGTGTTAAACGGGTGGAATTGGTGAAATTACACTGGGTGATATTATCCTGGCCAATATAAAATGAGTGCTGCATATTGTCTCTCATATGCACACATGAGCTCTAAATATTTTGATCATCACCTTTAAATATGATTGCTTCTGGAATCCAGGAGCCTATAAAGAGAATATTAGGGGGCAAATCTAAAAGGTAGACAGGGGATTAGACTTTGAAGGGATATTCTGTGTAATGATGTGGGTAGTGGAGTGTCTGTTTCACATAAGATGGAAAAAATATAAAAGAGAATTTCCATATACATATCCTGCATGCCAAGAAAAACCTGTTCTTAGAAATAGTGGGACACTAAACAAAAATGACCATGCTAGGTGTAGTAAACCTCTACCGGAGCTCTTGCTCTGGAAGCGTCAGTGGTCACAAACAATGTTGGCTCTCACAATGCCTCTTCGTTCACTGCCAGAACTACATGGTAGGACCCATTGATGAAGACACCATGTGCAGTGGTTTGAACCATGCTGAAGGAAGGAGGAAAGCTAGATAGCTTTCAAAGCTCCAAAATTTTCTCTACAAACTTGGAAGTAGGAAATCACATTAGTGGTCTTATCAATTTGTGTGCACTAAAGCTATGTTATCAACCAGCCAAGCTCTACTCATCTGGGCAATAGAGGGCAGGTGTTATGGAGGAAATGAACTGCTCCTTCACTGTTTTTTTTTTTATTATTATTTATTCAATTGTGTGTGTGTGTGTGTGTGTGTGTGTGTGTGTGTGTGTAGAACCACGGGCGAATTCGGGAACCACCATGGACCGCCTCACCTCCACCTCCTCCTTGTTTACTCTGCCCCAGGATTCACAGGCTCCGCCCACCAGGACCAGAAGCGCAGGCCGCTGGGATCCGAACTCAGGACCTTCCACCTGCAAGGCAGAGGCTTAACCCCTGAGCCACCTCTCCAACCCCTCCTTCACTGGTTTTTAATCAGGCTTTACAGGAGGGAATACACAGTTGGCACTATAAACCTAGTGGAAAAAAAAGCCATGTCTTCAGAAGTTTTAGGCCAATGTTGGTACTGTTGTTTAAACTGACAGAGCATCAAACTCTCTGTTAAATATTAATGTGCATATCCATAGATATAGGCTGTTCTACATCTTAACTGAAGAAACCTCCCTTAGAAATGAATAGTAGTAAATGCAGACACTATATACTGTCCAAGGTGCTTGGAGTACGTGATCCCTGAGGGCTTGTCACTAAGGAAACCATTTTTAACAATCATTGTAGGACTCATGGAAAAAGAAAAGTTAACTAGCATAGAGAACCAGAAGATAAGAGGAAAACAAGATGCCATTCTACAGGTATTACTCAAGCAATACAACCATGAGCAAACATAAGCTTTAGTTCCCTGCATTGGACCCACAAAACACTGGCCACACAACAATCAGTCATGTGTGTGACTGCCACTCTTGGGTCTTTATCTTTATTGCTGGATATTTGTAATCTCTTGATTGTGCTCCCACTGCTGAGACAATGAGTTCCCAATAGAACCCACAAAACTCATGGCCAATGATCACACATATGGGCCTATTAAATTCAGTGAGTGACAAAACAAAAATGAAAAAAAAAAAAGTCATGAATGTGAGGGAAACATTTGTAGTGAAATTAGGACATAGATATGACGAGTGGGTTAGCCTTGCATTGTATACATATGTGAAATTTTGAAAGATTCAATTTAATTAATAAAAAAAACACTTAAAACTTCAAATGTTGAGGGTTTCCAAGTAAGATGGTGGAACAGCAGCAACTGTGGAGTTAGGAGCAGATCATAATCAGGAAAATGAGATAATATGAATCATGTTATTCCACCATCTACTTCTACATTTGCCAGAAATTAGTGAGTAACCCCAAGGTTTTCGTTTTTCTTTTTGTGTTTTACCAATCAACCTGACACATGCCTGTAAAACAGTTGGTGTTGGCCTGCCTGCCACCAGCACAGGAAGCTGGCTTTGCACTGTCTCAGCAGTGAATGTTCTGGAAGCACAATTTTCCTTCTGGGCTGGTCACCACAGCCACCTACTAGCTAGCCTAAAGGACCAGGGTGAGTACTGAGTCCCAGGTGAAGCATGGGACTGAGCTCCTGATTCTCCTGCTGCCAACATAACAAGTGCTGGGATTGCAGGTGTGGAGAGTATAATCACTTCATCTCCCCCCCCACCAGCACTGGGAATTCCAGTGTGCACCCAAGATTTAAAACACTGAGTTTCAGGATTCAGAATGCAGTAGTTGGGCATATCTCTGTCACTATGTGGCATTTTCCATTGCAGCGTTTCAGATCCAGGTGCTAGAAAACAGCTTTGCCTAGTTAAACTTATAGTATAAATTCAAATGAGAGTGACTTGTCTTCCAGTGCAAAGTGCCTGCCCCACCTAGGTATAAACCTTCAGGGGTTGACACAGTAGAAGGAGAAAACTGACTTTGAAAGTTTCTGTCTATCCTTCAAATTCACACCTGCTTCCTCCAACAAAGACATCTTCATTGTCTACCTTATTGGATTATGTTGTTTCCAGAAAAATAACTTAATTCACCATGGACACTGTATGTCAATAGCACTTCAATTCATAGAACAATGAATGACTCAAGCATGGTAATTTAATTTTGTCTATGTTATAAATTAAAAAACAATATAATTACTCAAGGGAATGGGAGTCATTGGTATGCATATGGGGCACATAATTTTAAGTCTCCGGAATGAAGAAAAATGAAAAAAATATTTTGCCTTTGATGTGGTTATCACACAATATATTCCATGTGTTTATTTTAAAATTTCTTTGTGTAAATTTATTTATTTACAAACAGACTGGGTTTATGTCTCTACCCGTCCACTTTTCTCTTCTCCCACCCTCCCCATCCACCCACCCTTCTCCCATCCCCCTTCTCTTCATCCCATAGTGATCACACACACAGACACACTCACATAAGCACACTGAAAAAGCTTACACATCTTGGAATGCAGGTGACATGAAAGGTGCATTTTTTTTTTAATTGGGAAAAAAGAGACTAAGTTGAAAAGGGGCAAAGAAGCCTAAGGAGAGGAATAAATGGAAACAATATGCACTGACATGTATCTAAAACCCAATATACTATTTAGTTGTTACATATTAAGTTAAAAAGTTCTGCTCATATTTTGTGTGTACTGAACATTCCTGTTTTTAGAAAGTTTCTTCTCATTTTAAAATTCAGGTTGGCTCCCCCAAGGGCCAGATTGGCAATAAATTTACAGCAATTTTTAATTATTTGTATTTGTGAATAACATCTCTTTGACCCTAATTCAGTGGTTGATAGAGCCTCATGTGCAACGTTAATTGAAAACAGCACGTGGATTGCCTAGAAGCAGTCATACCTCAAAAATAATAGCGTGCAAGAAATTGTGGCTCTGTCCTCGTTCACTATAATTGTCACGTCCTGTCATTCTAGGTCTGAGAGGGGCAGCGTTGTCCAATGGGAGGCCCTGTGGGGAGCAATGTCCAATCATCTCGCAGACAGGAGGGGCGAGCTTCCAGGGCCTCCCACGGGCTTTTGCGTCAAACCCGCCCTCTGCCGCCATCTTTGGAGCCGCGCGCATGTCTGTCTCTGCTGTGGTTCCGGATCCTCGGCCCGAGGCCAGGGACGCGCTGCCATGGGAAACCCAAGTAGATGCGGGCTGTCCTCACCGCCGGATGTGGTTTGTGCAGCGGTTCCTGGCCGGCTGGAAGCCGCGTGTCCCTGCGCTTTCGGTTCCGCCTCGGGGTCGCCAGGCGCTCCGTTTCCTCCAGGCGCGCGCGGCCGCGTCGGCTCCGGGCTGCGGGCGTCTGTCCCCGCCTTGCCGCGCGTGCGGCCGCGGAGCCGTGAGCGCCGCTAAGCGTGGCGCCGAAGCTCCCTCCTGTGGCCGCGGAGGGCAGCGCTGGTCTCTTGGGCCGCCGCGCAATCGTCCTGGGGCCGGTGGACTCCCGGGAGGGCGCAGGGTGGCGGAGGAGCAGCCGCCAGGCGCCGGGGCCTGCCCCGTGCCGGCTTGGGGGTCCCGGGCTGGTGGTGCAACTCCTAACCAGAGCGTGGCAGGGTTTGCCAGTGTCCAGGCGTCCTTCTGCATGACATAACCCACACTTCCAGGTTTTTTTTTTTTTTTAACTTTTTATATGAGACAAGGTTTTAGCCTTGGGTGGGTGAATTTATGACACCCCACCCGCCTAGACTCCCAAGTGTATGTCCAACCACCCTGTTCATTAGTCTCTTTTCTTTTTCCCTCCTCTGTCTATGCAGCTTTCTAAAATGCTAAAACTGGTTGTGAAAGTGCCCAGTGTGGGAAAGTTCTTTTGCTGTCCGATCCTTCATAATTCAGTAGCAATCACTGCAGAGGCTTTGCGTCTTTTCCCTGTTGTATGTCTATGTACATACCCCTTTCTTTGCTCTCTTAAAATGCACCAGGGAATGGGTTCTAGACCTGAGTTCACCCACCAAACTCATGCTTACCATGTAGGGAATCCTAGCCCTTGGCCTCCAGCAGGAGCCTTCTCAACGTTACTCTTAACATCTGGCGATAGTGTAGTGTGTGACACACTATTTCAGGAGACTGAGGCAGGAGGAAGCATAGCAAGGCTTCTGCGTGAGTCCTAGATCAACCTGGGAACTTACTAAAGTAATCGCTGAGAAAGTTCCTCCCAAGGAGAAAGATAAGCAGGTATTTTTTGTTTGTTTGTTTAATTCTTTTGAGAGACAGGTAGAATCAGGCACTCTTGCCCATATATAACGTGGCATGGGGAGAGAAGTCATCAGACAACTTTCAGAAGTCAGTTTCTTCTACGTGGACTTGCAGAAGTCAAATGTAGGTGGTCAGGTATGTGAGCGAGCACCTTAACTGCTAAGGTATCTCACCAACTCCAGGCATCAGTTTAATGATAGAATGTGTACCAAGAGGTGGCAGGGTCCTGGGATTCATTCTCAGTTACCTGCTTGTGAAATCTGAGAGATCTCACAGATATAGTGTGTATTTTTATTGAGAATGAGGAAAATTTCCCTGATGGGATTTCAATAATTGCATTGGTGGTGCCTTCTATCATAAAATGGTGCTGAGAATACAAGATGGTACCTGGGCTCAAGCCGTTAGGCTGATGTGTCCTTCCTGATACCCCATACTAACCCCCACCCTATGGAAATTCCCTGATGCTCCCTGTCCTTAAAGGGTCCTTTCCTTAAAGGGTCCTTAAGGGGTCAGGTGTGAACAGCCAATACTTCTTCCATGCCCTTTTTTGCCCCCCCATACTCTTCCATGGCCTTTAATATAAGTCAGACGAAAGTAAAACCTACTGTTTTTCTCTCACTCTGGCGAAGGTCAGCCATCCTGCTTCTAAATAAACTTGTGTCGAGTATGAGCTTAATCTGCGGTCTCCTTATTAGTGCCGCGCATTCAAAGGGCTCTGAGGTTCCCCTTTCATTGGTGCTGTGACTAGGCTAAGTTCTCCCAGCTAACCCGGCAACCTGTCCCTGCCCAGTCGAGGCTTAGATCCAGAGCTGAGCTCACCTTCCATCTCCCTAGTCGCTCTATCTCTCCACCCACCCCATTGGCCTCTGATTGGTAAATTCCCCAGCTGTCCTGCCCCGAAAACATCCCTTTGAGTCCATGGAAATGACCATCAATCACCTGCCATTCCTTTGGCTCTCATTGGAGTGGGGAGATGTCCCTCATCATCTTTCAGAGGTCACCTTGGGCTCCCTGGGGTGATTACCTGATTGTTCTGAGGGAACAATCCACCCTATTCTTGACCTTAGGGATCTCCCCTTGCCTGGACCACAATATTTCTTTTTCTACTAAAATTCCTGGTGCCAGATATCGTGATCCCTTTGCAATTTGCCCCAGCTGTCTATCACTCACTGGTGACGACGGTGATCACTGATTCCAGTCTCTCCATTCGTTTGTCAGTTGTTGAGGAATGCCTCATCACCTGCACAAATCCACTTCTCCATGGTCAGTTATGGGTACGAGTCCTTCCATCCCGTCTGGGAATCCTCTTGGCTGCCTTTTGGACAGTCTACGGGTCTTCCGACTGTCTTCTGATCTAAAGGCAGCCAAACTGATTCCCTGTTGTAATCATATTTGGCCCCAATATTCCTTAGACAACCAAACTAAGTGGCCACTTAATGGCTCATTAGATCCTAATATTATATGGGCTCTATATAGCTTCTGCGAGCATATGGGCAAATGGAAAGAGAAACTTTATGTCCAGGCCTTCTCCTATCTGTGCTTTAAACCTGACCGCTGCTCCTCTTGTAATCCCAAACATATGCTTCCTGCTTTCTGGCCCTCTTCCATGCTTTGAACCTCTGCCTCTAACTTTGATCCAGTCGATGAATCTCCCCCTTATCACTCTATCCGCAACTCCTCCCAGCCCACTTACGATCCTTCCCAACCTCTTAATGGACCATCTCAACCTACTGCTCCTTTCCCCAGTCCTCCAACAAACCCTTCCCGTCTACAGGTGATCGTCCCCTTACGAGAGGTGGCTGGGGCTGAGGGGGTAGTCTGAGTCCTTGTCCCCTTCTCCCTGTCAGATCTCTCTCAAATTGAGAAGTGTCTAGGGTCCTTTACCTCTAATCCTACCGCGTACATAAAAGAGTTTCACTACCTCTTACAATCTTATACTTTAACCTTTCATGATGTTTATATGGTTCTCTCCAATACTCTCCTCCTTCCCAGACAAGTCTGTATGGGCTAGAGCTTACGCAGATGAAGCTCATAAAACCACTCATGTTCACCCCATCAGGACACTTGCCATCCCCAATCCAAATCCTGACTGGGACTATAACACTTCTGTAGGAATTACACAATGGGACCAATTATGTTACTTATTTAATGACTGGTCTCAGGCGATCTGCTTATAAGGCTCTTTATTATGAAGAATTCCAAGAAATCATCCAAGAAAAACATGAAATACTTCCACCTTTTAAAATTGCCTCACTAAAGGACTTTTACAGTATACAAACCTTGACCCTTAGACCCCCTTCCCCATGGACACCAACTGTTAACAATTTACTTTTTCTCCCAGAATTACCACAATATTAAGGCCAAATTAAAACAACAACAACAACAACAACAACACTGCAGAGAGGACCTCTAACTCCTTAGCCACAAGTACTGGCCATAGCTTTTAAGGTCTACCATGGTTGTGATAAGAAAGCCCGAAAAGAAAAATATCAGATCCTAGCCCAGGAGCTTCGACCATGGGCCACCACATCTCATCCTAGGGCTCCCTCTATTGGAAACGAGCAGAGGGCACCATTGGGCCCCTGCTTCAGATGGAATCAGTCTAAACACTGGGCAAGAGGATGCCTAATCCAAGAAGGCCCCCGGGACCTTGTCCGAAATGCCATCAGGAAGGACTGTCTGAGTACCCAGAGGGGTGCTCAGTCATCTGGGTCCCCAACTTCTTCCATGGACCTGTTGAGTCTAGCCATGCTGATAGAAAGGACCCTGGTTCTCCCTCCCGACTGCATATCACCACATTCAGGGAGCCCAGGGTGATGATTACAGTGGCAGGTAGATCCACCTCATTTCTCCTAGATACTGGAGCCTCATACTCGGTCCTGAGGCCTATCACTCCCTCTCAGTACTCTATAATTGGGGTAGAGGGTGTTCCTTTCTAGTCTTTACAGAACCTTAAATTAACATACGTCCCGGGTTCCTTTATTTTTTGTCATAAATCTTTAGTAATTTATGTCTTGTCCCTTTACTGGGACATATTCTTTACCTATTAAGAACAACAATTACAATCAGCCCATCTTGACACCTTGTCTCGTCTCCTCCTCTGTTCATACTCACTCTCCTTCCATCCTCCTATTCCCTAACTCCCTTGATTCCCTGGCCTTTGAATCTGGTTAACCCCAATGTTTGGGATATGCACACTCCTTCAATTGCCTTTTGCCCTCCTGTCTACATTCAACTAAAAGACCCTCAATGTTTTCCCTGCCAGGCTCAATACCCTCTCCCTCAATATAGCCTTTTGAGCCTGGCTCCCATTATTAGGGATCTTTTGAGAAAGGGCCTTCTTTTTTTAAATTTTTTTCTCCCACATTTTATTTGTTTTTCCGAATCATACAAACTCAATAGGTACCCCTGTCCTCTCCCTCCTTCCTCCCTTCTCCAGTCGTCCCTCCTTGCATTCTCTCCCTTCTCCCCTTTCTTTCACCCTTCCCTCCTTCCCTCCCTCTCTCCCAGTGCTTTCCCCTTCCTCCCTCCTATCCCCTGAAGCATCCTTTTGTGTGAATGCCAAACCTCCTTCTGAGTCTTCCACCCTAGTGAGGGGTAAGGACTCAGTGACATAGCCCGGAGCCCCCTGTTAGTGTGGAAACTCTATTATGACTGTTAATTCCTTGCTTCTAAGGATCTTACTGCCTGGAGCCTTCTCCCCTGTGATCCATCTAGACTCTGAGGTTCTCCTCCCCTTCCGTCCGATTTATAATCCTTTGTGATTATAGTGGGTATTACCGAGATTTATCTTTGAATATGTCATTAAATAGGTTTGCAACTAAGATCCGCTTATTAGGGAGTACATAGTGTCTTTCTGAGTCTGGGATACTTCAATCAATATAATTTTTTTTCTAATTCCATCCATTTCCCAGCAAATTTCATTAATTCATCTGTTTTTGTTGACTGAGTAGTATTCCACTGTATAAATGTATGACATTTTCATTATCCATTTGTTAACTATTAGGCATTTGGATTGATTCCATTACTTTGATACTGTGAATAGTGCTGCAATGAACATGGTTGTGCTTGTGTCACTGTAGTGAATTTCTACGTTATAGGGGATTATTCCCAGTAGTGGTATAGCAGGCTCATACGGCAATGCTTAGAAATTGCCATACTGATCGCCAGAGTGGTTGTATAAGCCTGCATTCCCACCAGCAATGTATGAGAATTCCCTTCTCTCCACGTCCTCTTCAGCATTCAGTGTTGTTTGTATTGTGGATTTTCACCATCCTAACTGGAGTGAGAGGATATTTCAGGGAATATTCCCTGATGGCTAGGGATGTGGAGTATTTTTAAAGATATTTGTTAGACATTTCAATTTCATCCCTGGAAAAAATTCTTTTGAGTTCTGAGGCCCATTTTCTAACTGAGCCATTTATCTCCTTGGTGTTTAGTTTTTTAAGTTCTTTGTGCGCTCTGGGTGATGGAGCTTTATCAGATATGTGGTTAGTGAATATTTTCTTACATTCTGTGGGTTGCCTTTTTGATTCTGTTACAATCTCTTTATCTGAGCAGAAGCTCTTTAATTTCATAATGTCCCATCTGTTGAGTGTTGGTTGTAGTGATTATGCTATTGGATTTCCATTTAGGAACTGTTGGCCTAGTCCAATCAACTGGAGGGAGTTTCCTTCCCTTTCAATTAGGGTTTTTATAGTCTTTGGCCTAATATTGAGGTCCTTCATCCATTTGGAATTCATTTTTGTGCATGTGTCAAGTACGGGTCCAGTTTTAGTCTTCTGCATGTGGATATCTAGTTTTGCCAGCACCATTTGTTGAAGATGCTGGTCATCTTCCATTGAGTTTTTATTTTGGCCCCTTTGTCAAAGATCAAATGGCTATAATTGTGTGGGCTTATATCTGGGTCTTCAACCCTTATTCATTGATCTACGTGTCTATTTTGGAGTGAGTACCAGGCTGTTTTTATAACTATGGATTTGTAGTATAGATTAAGGTTTGGTATGGTGATACCTCTAGCAGTGTTTTTGTTACTCAGGATTATTTTTGCTATCTGGGCCTTTTGTGCTCCCATATGAATTTTGAGATTGTTTGGTCAATTTCTTTAAAGAATTGCTTTGGGATTTTGATTGGTATAGCATTGAATCTGTATATTGCTTTTGGTAGGACGATCATTTTTATGATGTTGATTCTGCTGATCCAGGAGCATGGGAGGACTTTTCATCTTCTGGTGTCTTCTAAAATTTCTTTCTTTGGGGTTTTAAAGTTTTCATTATAAAGGTCTCCTACTTCTTTGGTTAGATTTATACCAAGGTATTTCTTTTTTTTTTTAGGGGCTATAGTAAATGGGATTGTTTTTCTTAGGACTTTTTTCATTCTTGATTTATAGGAAGGCCACTGATTTTTGCACGTTTATTTTGTAACCTGCCACCCTGATGAACTTATGTATTAGTTCCAAGAGTTTCATGGTGGAGTTTTTAGGATCATTCAGGTATACGATCATGTCATCTGCAAATAGAGGTACCTTGACTTCTTTCTTTCTGATTTGAATCCCATTTATCTCCCTCTCTTGTCTTATGGCTCTGGCTAAGACTTCAAGTACAATATTGAATAGAAGTGGTGAGAGTGGTCTAGTTCCTGATTGAAGCGGGAATGCTTTAAGTTTTTCCCCATTGAATATAAGCCTTGCTGTTGGCTTGTTGTATACAGCTTTTGTTATGTTGGTAACAAAACCATATGTATTTGTATCTAAGCTATTTTCTGACCCTAACCATAGGATAACCACGCAACATGGTGTTATAGGGTTGTGGCAATGTCAGACTGTAGAGGGGTCCTTGGGACTGCTAGCTTGTGGAGTCTTCACACAGGAGTTCTGGGGACCCAGGACCAGAGAGCTAGTGGGTGGCAGACTCTAGGGAAGTTGAATGAGGGGTGCATGCAGTTTTGTCCATGATACTGTGGCAGTAATTGCAGGGGAAAAATGTTCTTTCTATTCTTATTTGTACTGGACAGTCATGTCCTGGATAATTACTTCCAGTTCATTTCTCAGCCTGCCTCTTCAGAAGAATCAATTTGGAGATTTTTAAAAAAAATTCTCCTGATACTTTCATTAAAAAAAATTACATATATAGTAAACATATAATTAAGGCTTATTAATTACACTCATTTTAATTATATGCATATAATTCATAAGCTGATACAGCTTTATGTGTAAGGTTAACTGAATTTACTATTGGAAGACACTTTGTGCACTAGAAGCCTTGCCTTAAAACATTTGCAGTCAAGACCTTTTCTTTATGTCCTCATTCACATGGGATGGTGGCGTCTACTGTCATTCACAGGCTGTGTGGAAGGAACCTGAGTAACCATTTCACTGTGGGCTCTGAAGCGAGAGTGTCCCATTGTGCAACCAGAGAGTAGAGTGTGGGCTTTCCAGGTTTCAATGTAACCTCTGTCTCTGAACCACTTTTCTGCCATCTTAGGAAGGGTTCGGTGGCCAGGAGACCTGGGAAACAGTGCCCTGGTCTGTCATCTGGTGCCATGACAGTGATGAGAGATCAAAGGGAGGGAGTTGG
Organism: Typhlomys cinereus; assembly: GCA_023101885.1. Taxonomy (NCBI): domain Eukaryota; kingdom Metazoa; phylum Chordata; class Mammalia; order Rodentia; family Platacanthomyidae; genus Typhlomys; species Typhlomys cinereus. Next base: position 4,931,871 of record JALPQD010000140.1, on the reverse strand, counting down.
ATTGCTCATCAGCAGGAAATGGTGTGTGACTTCGTCCTTGAGCCACAGGAGGGAAGCCATGTGTCATCACAGCTGGGGCGATGACTCAGGCTCCACATCATCTGTAGAGCTTTGAAGCCCAACCTGTCATTTGTTCCACTGTACGCTGGCTCCTGTCAGGCTTGGGGTGGAACCGTATCAGGTGTGGGAAGGCTGGGCACTCTGCAGTGAAGTTTGAGCACTGGTTATTATTGTCTTGGGGAGCTCTTCTGGAGTGTGCGCAGCGACACTGAGTCAGAAGCATGGAAGCTGTAGCACCTGTATGAGCACTAGTAGACATGTGCTCTGCTTGATGATTGCCTATGCTTATGGCTCCCAGACATTGGTCTTCTGACCCTCATTTGGGGATCCAGGGTGGTCCATACTTACGCCTCAAACAAGTCATATTCTTCCCTGGATCTTAGGCTCTGTTGTCTCTGAGCTTCCCATGAGTTGTGTTTTAGGGCTCTGCTGACAATAGTAACCTGTACAAAAATTGAAGTATTTCACAGGCTTAAGGAAGGTTCAGTATATCTTAATGTTAACTGTTCTTGAATTAGAGTGTGGGCAGCAAGTGTTTTGTCTTCTATAAGGGGCCACTGATCCACCCACACCAGCTCATCTGACAACCAATTAATTGGATCAACCATTCTAACATCAGTGACTCCAGTTAAAAATACCCCAGTCTGGAGCAAGGAAGACTCTATACAGGTTAAATGGGATACATTTTTCCCTGTTCATTTTTCCTGATCCTTTACCTCGAGTCCATCCTGAGGCTAGTATGATTCTTTCATCCACAGTGGGAGAATATAAATATTCACCAATCTTTTGTAAATTATCACAGCTCCATAAATTCACTGTCAGTCCAGGTAGAACATAAGGCTGAAACATTCCCTTTCGGCCCTCTTCAATCTCTCCTTTTAAGAGGGCAGAGCTTTGTTGGGGTTGGTTGGTGGATACTCACTCCCATGCCCCTCTGTTCTGCATTAGTATTACATAAAGGGCAGAGATGAGACCAGTATTTGGAAGCTATAACAGATTTATCTGAACTGGTATCCATAAGGTCATTAATTTTGTAGGTAATATAAACATTTGAGCAATCCTTTCCCCATGAACCACAATAAGTATTCCTAAGGGGGAGGAGGCCAAATCTATGATTTATCCCTCATAATCAGCATCAATAATCTCTGGATAGACAATTAAGCCTCTCAAAGTTATGCTACTTCTTCCTAAAATTAGTCCTACATATCCTTTAGGCAAAGTGCCTCATTAGGCAAAGTGCCCCAAACTCCAGTGGGAATCTTAATAACACATTGTTATGTGTCATTAAGACCTTGCGAGGAGGCATTGAGGACATGTCATATGCTCCAGGGCTAGCCCTGGTGAATTCTGATATAAAATTTCTGGGGAAGCAAGCCTCTGGGGAATTATTGACATTGAGACTGTTGTTGAGGTCTGAGACACAGGGCGTACTCCAAATTTTAGAGGGGCCTGGGGATTGCCCCTCATCCACTTTTCTGGAGGGAATATGTTGCCATCAGAATCTCTCTTACATGTGCATTCATTTGCCCAGTGGTTCCCTTAGTGGCAGCAGGGATGAAGTTTCAGCTGACTTGGCACAGCTGCTTTTACAGATGTCGCAGGAGTCTCAGGGCAGTTGTGCTTTACATGACCAGGTTGTGTGCAATTAAAGCAAACTGGACCATTGTCCCTGTTGTTGTAACCTCCCTTTTTATAGATTTGAGCTAAGAGATGAGAGACAGTAGTCCCCTGTAAGGCAGCCACTATAGATATTCCTTGAGTATAACTTAGGGACTAACTCAGAGCAAGTTCTAATACAATAGTTTACAGTTGCAATTATCTGGTAGGGTTTGATTGCAGCTTGGCAGACACAGTTAAAGCCAATTGTTTAGTACTTAACCCAGCCACCACCTTATTTACCAAAAGGTGTCGTGCAGTTTTGACTAATGCAATACACAAAGTCTGGAAACGGTTCATCAGTACCTTGCCTGATGGCAGTTAATTCACTAGTTCCTTGGCTAGACTCAGAGAGCCATCACTAGGCAGCCATAGCAAGTGCATTAATCTGGCCATAAACAGCCTGAGTATATTCAATCTGAGCTTCACCAGTAGCATGTTCTCTTTCCCCCATCAAAATCTCATAGTCAATAGTTATATAAGCTGCATGGTTATGTCTGGCCTATGCATGACACTTTTCAGACAGTTTTCCAGAGTATACAGTCCCCTCCACTAAGACAAGAGCAAGTGAGGGTATATCATTTATTGGGAGTTAATGCATCACTGGCTATAATCTAACAGGTAGAAGGAGCAGTACCTTATATTGTATACAAGCCTATTTCAAATCTTTTAAACACCTTAAAGGGAAATGAAGCAAAGTAATGCTGACCATGTCCTCCCAGGTCGGCAGCTACTTCCTCTAGAATTGGAAACATGAGAAACCTTATGGTGTCCTCTCTTCTTCATTTAGGTTGATTCCATGACTTTGCTATTGTTAACAGTGCTACAATGAACATAGAGGCACATATGTCTCTATAGTAAGATGAAGCATTCTTTGGGACTATTCCCAGTAGTGGTACAGTTGGGTCATATAGCATTTCAATTTTTAACTTTTTTATAAACTTCCTATTACAGTTACTCTTTTCTGTTGCTGTGAGAATACACTCTAATTCAAACAACTTAAGGGAGGAAGGTTCCAGAAGGAAATACAATCTTTCATAGTGGAGGTGGCATGACTGGCTGGATGAAGCTGGAAGCAGGCTAAGTCACTGCAAACATTTTGTAGGCTGAGAGCTGCAAGGCAGACTTCTCCAGGAGATAGGGTGGGACTAATCCACCTCAAGACCCACCCACTGTGAATATCTTCTTCCAACAGGCCTTCTTCCAGCTCCACCTCTCAAAGTGCCATGACCTTCCCAAACACATGAGACTGTGGGGGACACATTCCAAACCATGACACTGCACCCTTGGCCCCCACAGGCTCATTGCCATTTCATTATATAAACCATACTCAGTCCAACTTTAAGAATCTTCATAGGCTACATCAGTAGTCCCAACACAGTCCAAAAGTCCAAAGTCCAAAATCTCCTGTAAAATCAAAAGACAAGTTATATACTTCCAACATACAATGGCACAGAATAAACAGTCTCATTTCAAAAGGAAGGAATGGGGGCATATCCAGGAAAGATAATGAGACTGAAAACCAGCAGGACAAATTCCAAATCCTGCAGCTCCAAGTCCAACAGGTGAGCCTCTCACTGAAATCATCTCAGTTCTAAAGGACTTTGGTTCCATCCCTCCAATGCAGCTGCCAGTAGAACACATCACTCTCTCTGGGTTGGTTCCTCGTAGGGTATATAGCTCTTCTCGGCAATTGTCCCAGGTCAGCTCTAGCATCTCTTATATCTTCACTTCTCAATAGAAAACTAGGTTTTAACTCTACAGCACAAACTTCCCTTCTTGGGCTTCTACACTACAGGCTTTCTGCCACATGCTGCCTGGATTCTGCCATTCTTTGAAATCTTGGAGGAGGGATTACGACCTTCTTCTTGCATCTTTGATGCCTCTAAAATTAAAACCACGTGGACAACTTTGCCAAAACTGATCCCCTCAAATCACAGTTGATTCAGCTTCTCTGTGAATAAGGAAAATCTTTTTCTCCTGGGCAGTTGCTTTAGGGGAGAAACAGAACCTTGCTTTGGAATTCCACTCTAGCTCATTCCTTCCAAAAGGATTTTCCTTCTTATGGGCGATAGCCTTCTCTGAGAATTTTGCCCTCAAGGTAAGGCCTTTCCTCCTATACAAATTAAGAGTCAGCTTTGATTTGCTAATGGAGCTTCTCTTTTAACAGCAGACATTTTGCTCTCTGCTTCTTCCTGGTTTAATTCTTTTAAGTTTGCCATTGTGTGTTTCCTCATTAGATCTCACAGTTTTGCTTCTTTCTGCCTGATTCCTAGCTCTTTTTCATAACTCCGAAGAAAAGCACTAAAAAGCCATATCACGTTGTCAAGACTACATTGCCTTGAAATTTCTTCTGCCAAGCACTCAGTTTAACTTCAGGCAAGCTCTCAGGACAAGGGCAAAACTTCACTAATCTCACCTCCAGCACATGGCTTCATTTGTCACTCATCTAGTTCCAAACACAGTCTTTGTTCCCCTATGGACCATTACAAGCTGGCTTCCTCTGCCCGCATGTCTAATGGCATTGCTGTCTTCAGGCTCTCACAAGAAAGACGCATGTGGCCCCATCACCAAGACACAGAGACTTTCCCAGCATAAAGTCTCAAAGTTCTCCAAATTTCTCCCAACAAACAGTTCAAAAGGCACACTAGCCACATCACAACACTGGCCACACTGCTGGGTACCAACTTTTCTCAGATTCACAAACAACTTCAATTTTTGGTACCAGATTCTCTTAGCCTCACACAGCAGCACCCTACGTCTCTGGTATCAATTTCTCTCAACTTCAAAACACTTCATGCTGTGTGGTACCAGATGCTCCTAATCGGTCAGTAATATCCTACTCCTGGTGGAACTTCTTTTAAAGGTATTTGTTGGACATTTTAATTTTGTTTAGGGAAAAGTTTCTTTTAAGTTCCAATGCCTGTTTTCTAACTGGAGTGTTTACCTCCTTGATGTGTAATTTTTTGAGTTTTTTGTGCACTCTGGATGTTAGTCCTCTATCAGATGTGTGGTTAGTGAAGACTTTTCTCCCATTCTGTGGGTCTTCTGGCTTGGATGGCAATATCTTTTCTTTTGTTTTGGTTATTTTGGTTAGGGGTCTATCAATCTTGTCGATTTTTTTCAAAGAACCAGTTTTTTTGTTTGGTTGATTCTTTGTATCATTTTTAATCTCAATTTCAGATATTTATCCTTTGCTTTAACTAATTTCTGCTCATCAACAGCTTTTGGGATTGTATTGCCCTTATCTCTCTAAAGCTTTAAGTTGCATTGTTAAGTTATTTACTTGTGATTTTTCTTTTTTTATATTGGCTTTGAGTGTTATAAGTTTTCCTCTTAACACATCCTTCATCATGTCCCAGAGATTTTGATATGTCGTGTTTTCATTATCACAGACTTCTAGGAAGTTTTGAATTTTCATTTGATTTCTGCCTGAACCAATTCCTCCAAGAATTTGTGTATTTTTTGTCATTTGCCTTGTTGTGAATGTATAACTTTATTCCATGGTGGTTTGATAAAAGCACAGGATAAAATTTCAGTTTTCCTGTATACATGGTGGGTTTCTTTGTGGCCCAATATGTGGTCTATTTTGGAGAAAGTTCCATGAGCCGATGAAAAGAATGTGTATTCCTTGGTGTTAGGATTGAAGTAGAGGTAGAGGTCAGCCAAGTTCATTTGGGTTATAGTTTGAATCAGCTTTCTCTGTTCAGTTTTTGGCCTGTTGACTTATTCAATAGTGAGAATGGGATGTTGAAGTCCCCAACTATTATTGCTTTGGGATTTATTTGTTGTTTTAGATGTTGTAGTGTTTAATGAATATGGGTGAGCTTATATGAGGTGTGCATATGTTCAGTATTGTGAAGTCTTCATGGTGAATTGTTCTTTTGACTAATACTTAGTATCTTCCTGTGTCTTTTATGATTCCTTTTGGTGTTGTCTTTTTTGTCTTCTACTCCCACTTGTTTCCTATCTGTTACCTAGGCATACTTTTGACCAGCCTTTTACTCTGAGAATATACCTGTCTTTCATAGTAACATGTGTTTTCTGAAGGTGTCAATCAGATTGATGGATTCCATGATTGTAGCCTTTGTCTCTTGATTGGAGAGTTAATTTAATTCATATTTATGGTTATAATTGACAAATGTTTGTTGATTCCTGTTTTTCTCTGGGTTTTGTAATTTTTATATGTGTATTTCATTGCTTAATAGTTTTGTTGGTATTGGTTTTCCTTTGTCTTTTTGGGTTTTCTTGTCCTTTTCTTTGTCCTTGAGTATCTTATCTAGCATCTTCTATAGGCCTGGTTTGGTGGTCATGTAGGCCTTCGGCTTGTCCTTATGGTAGAAAATTTTTCTTTCACCTTCAATTATGACTGATAGTTTTTATGGGTGTATCAGCCTGGGTTGGTATTTGTGTGCATTCATGACTTGAAGTACATCTCTCTAAGCTTTTCTGGCTTTTACTGTTTCCATTGGGGGAAAAATCAGCTGTTATTCTAGTAAGTTTACTTTTTAGCATGACTTGGTTTTTCACTCTTGAAGCTCTCAGCACCTTCTCTTTGTCTTATATCTGTAATGCTTTGACTATTATTTGCTGTGGTGAGATTATATTTTGATCCTATCTAACTGGTGTGTGATATGCATTTTGTACTTGAATGGTTATCTCTTTGCTTAGATGTGGAGAAGTTTCATTAATTCCATTGTGACTTTTTGGGTTTCTTGTTCTGGAGTTCCATGAATATGCAGGTTTGGCTTCTTTAAGATGTTCCATAGCTCTTGGATATTCCTTTCAAGTATTTTTAAACCTTTTTCGATCTCTTTAATTGAGCAACTTTGTTCTGCTATCTTGTCTTCTTGTTCTGATATTCTATTTTCTGCTTTGTCAGTTCTGTTGGTGAGACTCTGTTGAGTTTTGGATTGTTATTTGCTTGTTTCATGTTTAATCTTCACTTGAGATTTTTTCAACTGCTCTATGCTTAGTTTTTTCATCTCATCCAGGTCCCTCTTATTTTTCTGTTCTTATTTGCCTATGTAGTTATTTAATTCCTCTCAGATTTTCTCTTTCATTGTTTGATCATGCTAATAATCAAGTTTTGACAATCATTGTCCTGGTTTTTGATTTATTATTTATTATTCTAGGAGCTATTCTGGTTGGAATCCATCATTATAGAGTCAAGTTTTTTTGTAGAAGAGGTGTTTTTTTTGGTCTTGGTTCTTGTATCACCTGGATTTACAGTATGACTTGGGTATTTGATGTTTGGTGTCCAATATCTTTCTTAGGTGTGTGCTTTTGACTCTTTTAAGTCAGACAAACTTACCCCTCTTGGACAGTTATTGTGACCATTTTCCTGGGTGCTAAGGTAGTCAGTCTAGGATTGCTTGGTGCTGTTTTGTGGATAAGGTTATTGTAGTGCCTAAGGAGTATGTAAGCCCCAGTCTGTCTAAGGCAGTGATAGAGTTTTAGTCTAATTTTATCTGAAAAGTTTAAAATTGGGTATCAAGGTTTATCAAAGTTAGATTTGGGTTAAATATCTGATTTAATATTATACAATAGGGTGAGTTTAGTGCCAGGAGTTAATGATAAGTGTGATATAACAGACTTTAAATCTTTAGAGGTGTGAGAGGGTGAATGGTTAAGACCCAAAGGGGTGGTGTATGGGGCTTTGGGTATGTGTATAGAAATCTTAAACTGTGGTGACTGTCAACTAAGATTACAGGGAAATAAAATAGGTTACTTATCTTAGGGTTGGACGTGAAGATTCTCTTCTGATGGATGGTAAGCTTTTTTGGCTCAGTTGTATGGTATTGGTCTATTGGTCCCTGCCTTGTGGTTTCTGGAATGGGGGTCACATCCCAAGGCATTTGGGGCTAGGCTGGCTGCTCCTTGTGGTCTGCCCACCTGCTACCTGGTACATAGGTTGTGTCCTGGGCATCAGGGGTAGGATGGCTGCTCTGCGTGGTCCATGAGCCTGCTACCTGGCACTAGGGTGGCATCCCAGGTATCAGGGGCTGTACTGGTTGCTCCCTGTGGTCCACGCACCTGATATCTGGTGCAGGAGTCACATGCTGGGCTGAGCTGACTCCTCCACCTGGTATATGTTTCTGACACTTTTGAATCAGATAGAATTACTACTTTTGTATGGTTGTTGTGACTGCCTTCCTGGTTGTGAACAGGGTCAGTTTAGGATTGCTTAATGCTGTTTTGTGGTTAAGGTTATTGTGTGTCCAAGGAGTGTGTAGACTCAGCTATGGTTAAGGGGGAGGGCAGGGTTTTGGTTAAAGAGTGGGTGTCAAGGTTTGTTAGGTCAGGTTTGGATTAAGTATTGAACAGCTTTAAGAAGATAAAATAGGGTGGGTATAGTAGCCAGGGGTTGGAATTGAGTGGGACATGGCAGCTTACAGATTGTTAGATGCATGAGAGGGTGAATGGCTAAGACCCTGAAGGTGTGGGTGTGTGGGGCTTTGTGTGCAATGTATAGAAATCTTAAGCTATTGTAGCTATCCATTGAGGTTAAGTAAAATTAAAATGGGATACTTACCTTAGGGTTAGATACAAAGATTCTCTTCTGTTGAATGGTGAGATTCTTGGGGTCTTCAGTTTTATGGTGTTAGTCTGCTGATCTCTAGCCTGAAATTTCTGCTGCCTCTATCAATTGGTTAGAGGCTATTTTAATGATTAGTGGGGAAACGTGGTGGACACTGTGTAAAAGTTATGGTTGATTAGGTATGGAGGGGGCTGTGTGTGTTTAAGTGGGAGATGGAGACAACCAATACCTGTGTGCCCTTAAAGTGCTTTCAGGTCGGCTTTTGGTGGATTTATGCTGGCATCCAGTCATGGGTGTGGGAGGGTACAGGCACTCACTTGCATGCCTTTTAAGGTGTGGGCAGTCTGAGCTGAATGGTCAATCTGCACCAAGAGCTGGGTGTGGGCAGGAGAGTGGTTGGGTACACTCTTAACTCTCAGATTTTCCTGAAGAAAATAGGGGTAAAAAGAATTCTTTTAAAATTTTAAGCCCCAAATATGTTTTGGATCAGAAACATGCAGGGATATTCTTAAATTCACAGATAAAATCTATGTAGTTAAATGCTTAATAAAACAATTTTCTCTCCATGATAATATCCAGTTTCTGTAATATGGATTATAAGGGAAGGGGTGGCATTGGGGATTAAGGTGTGAAGATATAAATGCATTATACTCTGTATGAAACTTCTAAAAGGATAAAAATTAAAATAAACAAAACTGGATTTCAGTACTAGTGTCTCAGAAGACCTTAAAGATATTTATCATCAATAATTCCAAAAAACCCAATAAGGTGGGGCATGAATGTTAGCAGTCAGTCATGCTGAGGGAAATGATATGGCCAGTGTTAAGTATATTACACTATGTCATAGGCCAACATTGTTTCTCCTAATAATTTTAATTTGCCACATTGATTTACACTAATTTACCAAAAACATACATGTAACTCAGCTCTGTTGAAATAGACATCCATCATGTATTTCTAAGACCAGTTAGGAATGCCAGTGTGTAGACATACTGGAGAGTTATACCCATGTTCAAACAGAAATATAGCATATAGCATTACAAATATGAATACTATCGATTTCTAAATTAAAGATGACCTTCAATTGAACATATAATCATTAAAAATTAGGGATTAAAAAGCATGCAAAATATTTTTGCCAAGGACCACTTAAATAAATGCAAATAAAAAAGGAGACCAAACAATATGAATTCTTTAGATGTTCTCATAAATTTGGGGGGACAGAAAATGCTGAAATCCAGGAATATGCAGTCCTAGACTTGACTTCATCATCCATGTTAAACAAACCCTCTGGACCAGGTCTTCTCAGATTTAAACATATTGAAATACGATTTCTTTGGGAGGCTTATGAAACCCAGATGTCAGAGCCTGAGCTATGGATCTTCTGATTTAGTAAGTCTGGGATGGAGGCCAAGGAAGCAAATGTTTAAAAAGCTCCCTGATGATTCTGAACCTGCTGAACTAGAGATGGCCAGTTCATTACCACTGTTCTTACTTCAGTCCTTAGAGTTTGAGTCGAATGTCTCCCTTACACTGTCTGTGTTATGTCTGGCCCTTCTGAATACTTGCACTTATATGATGCATCACTTTCAGTTGACATCAAGGAAACTTTGTGTTGTTTTTTCCTCATACAATATACTGCCTCCAGAAAAATATAGACAGATATTCCAATTAGGGATTCCTAACTTCTCACTCTTAGAGTTGCAACATGTTTGTCTTAGAGATAATGGGAGCTTGTTTAAAGTTTCTAAAACCTTTAAGATTGAATGCTCACAGCACCGTGTTTGATAAATTGTTAAGTCATTTTTTTAGTCTTTAAATACATATGCTCCCTTAAGGCAGAAACAAAAAATTCTTGCAAGTTCATACAACTAAAGAGTTCATATGGCTAGAGAAGAATGTGATTTCCCTAATTTTCTTTTTTAATTATTTATTATTTATTCAATTGTTTGTGTATGTGTGTGCGTGCATGTGTGTATGTATGTGTGTGTGTGTAGAACCACGGACAAATTTGGGAACCACCATGGGCCACCTCCACCTCCTTGTTTACTCTGCCCCGGGATTCACAGGCTCCGCCTACCAGGACCGGAAACACAGGCTGCACCCGCTTCTGCCTGGCATCTATACGTGGGGTCTAGGATCCAAACTCAGGACCTTTCACCTGCAAGGCAGAGGCTTAACCCCTGAGCCACCTCTCCAGCCCCGATTTCTCTAATTTTCTTTATGTGGTCTGTTCATCTGTCCAAATCAGCAAGGTTATTCCTCAAGAGGAAGAAAAAATTCATTTAACTTTCCTCAAAACCTTTCTCAGAACACTTTATCTTAGTGCACTAATTGTGATCTTCCTTTAACAAAATTTAATTTTAATTTTGGATGTGGATAATTGCAGCAGTCTTCTGGGTAGAGGCAACTGTGGTGGGAACAGAAAGACTCCATATGAGTTAGGTTTACAAAAGAGGGAGAAGTATAGAAAAGTATAGAATCAAGTAGAAATAAGTTTTCTCAAAATTTGTGGAAATCCCCCAAATGAAGCATCATGAGATGATCAAATTTCCTTTTTATTGAATATGAGAATGCATTCAGTTCTATTGAAAGTGGCTCAAATGACATTTAATTATACTATTTGACACTAGCAACTTGATGATTTCCCTGAAAACATATTCCAAGCCATATTTAGGAAGGGGGGAAGAAGGGAAGGAAGAATAAAGCCTAGATTATCATCCAACCTCAAGACCCACACCCAGGAACATTCTTCCTTCAGCAAGTTACTATTACCTAAAGTTTCCCATAACCTTCACAAACAGCACCACAACCAATATTCAAACACATGAGGGGGACAATCCACATTCAAGCCATGACATTATCACAGCCTAAATAACTTTAAGCAGGAAATCACTCACATAACTATTATACAAATAGTTATTAACTGGATATTGGTGGATGGATATAGAGGCCAATGTAAGATTTGGGATCTTGTATTGAGTTAGGAGAATGTAGTTTTTACACATTTTTATAATTATGTTTTTTGTGTATTATACATGGATGTAGTGAATTTATAATATTCACACCTTAATCCCCAATCCCATCCTCCTCTCTATTCCTATTACTTAGTTTTTATTTATTTATTTCCATTTTTTTATTTCTTTCTTCTACTCATACAATGGGGAAGTACCCCATTCCCCTCCCTCCCTCCACCCCTCCCTGGATTCTCTTATTCCTTCCCCCCTTTCGCTTTCCTTCCCCCCTCCCTTTCTCCCAGTAGCCCCTCCCCCCAATTCTGGAGCATCCTTCACTGTGCATGTCAAACTTCCCTCTGGGTCCTCCTCTCTGATGAGGTGTAAGGACTCAGTGGCATTGCCTAGAGCTCTTTTTTGTGTTCCTCTTAAGTATACGAACACTATTGTGGCTGTTAATCCCTCTAAGGATCGTAGTGCCTGTGATCCATGCTAGACTTTGGGGGTTCAATGATATGTTGGTCATTGCACAGGTCATGCAAAGTCCTATTATGATTACTTCAGCCCTAACTTGTATGGAGAATTTTGTATATCGTTGCTCCTCTCCATCTTTAGGCTCTTATAATCCTACCGCCCCCTCTTCCACAAATTTCCCTGAGCTTTAGGATGGAGAGAGATTAGGCTGGCCTGGTTCCAGGTGGTTGATGTAGAGTCTCTGATTTTCTGAATTATGGTTTGTTGATTTTTTTTTTCAGTTTTGCTGCTCCTGCACCGCCCTTGACTCCATCCTGATGGGTATTGGATGTCACTCCCTGGCCAGAGATAAAAGGGTGTTAAAATAGACTCTTATTATAAGAGTATAATAAGAGTAGATCCTCCCTTTCACCCCACCCCGCTCCGCCGGTTGGGACACGCGCGCACGGTCCAGCCGGGCCTCACCCCGCGACTCTAGGTAAGCCCCGGCCGCGCCCGCCCACCAGAACCCCAGGCCAAATAATTCAGTTTAGTGAAATTGAAAGATCTTAAGAGTTAAAACGACAATGCCAAAGTCAAAGTGCAAATCCATGAGAAGCAACACTCAAGTAAACAAATTTCCCACTGAAGAAATTAATCCCATAATGTTAGACTCCAACCAGAACAAACCCGCGGAAAAAGACAAAGAAAGCCTGACCCAGGATAACGACTCTCAAAATATGATCATTACCATGTTCAATACTATGAAAGAGGAAATTAGGGAGGAATTACATAATCGAATCAATCGCTTTGAAGAGGAACACAACAGACATTTGGAGTAGTTGAGAAAAACAGTGCAAGAAACAAAAAGTGGCATAGAGCAGTTAAAACAGACTCAAGCAGAGTTTAAAACTGAGCTACAAGACAAGTTATCTTCAACCCAGAACTCCACAGAGAGTCTTATCAACAGAACTAAGGAAGCAGAAAACAGAATTTCAGACCTTGAAGATAAAGTGGGAGTACTAACCAGCTCAATGGAAGAGGTTGTTAAAACCAAAAAGACACTTGAGAGAAATATCCAAGAAATATGGGACACCCTGAAGAAGCCTAACATTCGTATTCATGGAATACCAGAGCAAGAATCTCAAAATACCACCCCTGAGGAAATTTTTCAAATGATCATCAAGGAAAACTTTCCTCATCTAAAAAAAGAGAGGCCCATCCATATACAAGAGGCATTCTGCACCCCAAACAGATATGACCAAAACAGAAGCACCCCACGGCAAATAATAGTTAAAACACTCCATATTCAAGATAAAGAACTGGTGCTGAGAGCTTCAAGGGAGAAAAAACAAGTTACTTTTAAAGGGAAACCTATTAAAATAACAAATGACTTCTCAGTCGAAACGGTAAAAGCAAGAAGAGCTTGGAGAGACATACTTCAAGTATTGAATGAGCAAAAATGTCAACCCAGGCTGATTTACCCTGCAAAACTATCAGTCATGATCGAGGGAGAAAGAAAAACTTTCCAGCACAAAGACAACTTGACGGGATACATGTCCACCAAATCAGGCCTTCAAAAAATGCTAGAAATGATACTCAAGTGTGAAGAAAAAAACAGGCATATCCAGGAGAACAGAAGGCAAATATAACACCATTAAAAGCGAAGCAATATACTTATAAAAACTACTAAACATAATAAATGTCTAGAATTAAAAATAGTTTCTCCATTATAACACTAAATGTTAGTGGAATTAATTCACTGATCAAGAGACACAGGTTACAAACTTGGATTAAAAATCACAATCCATCAATCTGTGCTTGCAGGAAACCCATCTCACCAGAAAAGATAGGCACGCTCTAAAAATAAAAGGCTGGTCAACAATTCTACAAGCTAATGGAAGCAGAAAACAGGCAGGGGTAGCCATTATGTTATCAGACAAAGTGGACTTCAAACCAAAGAAAATTATAAGAGACACGGATGGATACTACATTTTAGTCACAGGTACAATTCACCAGGAAGACTTCACAATACTGAACGTATATGCACCCAATGTGGGCCCCTCCACATTCATTAAAAAAACCCTACAGCATCTAAAGCAAGAAATCAACCCCCAAACGATAATTCTCGGGGATTTCAACACCGCTCTCTCAACATGGGATAGATCAACAGGTCAAAATCTTAACAGAGACACTTTGGAGCTTAACCAAACCCTTACTGAAATGGACCTTACAGATCTCTATCGAACTTTTCACCCACGCACCAAAGAATACACATTTTTCTCAGCAGCACACAGAACTTTCTCCAAAATAGATCACATATTGGGCCACAAAATGAATCTACACAAATACAAAAAAGTTGAAATTCTGGCCTGTGCCCTATCAGACCACCACGGCCTAAAGCTGGACATCCACAACACAACAAACAAGAGAAAATACACTAACTCCTGGAAACTTAACAATATGATGCTGAATGAGAACTGGATTCAGGAAGAAATTAAACAGGAAATTCAAGATTTCCTGAAAGTGAACGAAAATGAAAATACAACTTACCAAAATCTCTGGGACACAATGAAGGCTGTTCTAAGAGGTAAGTTCATAGCTCTTAATGCCTACATCAGAAAAATGGAAACATCAGAAATAAATAATTTAACGATGCAACTTAAGGCTTTGGAGAAACTTGAGTAATCTGATCCCAAAAGTAGTAGAAGAGAGATTAGCAAAATAAGGGGAGAAATATCTGAAATCGAGACTAAGAAAACAATAGAAAAATCAACCAGTCAAAAAGCTGGTTCTTTGAAAAAATCAATAAGATTAATATACCCCAAGCTAAATTAACCAAAAGCAAGAGAGAGAAAACCCAAATTAACAAAATTAGAAATGAACATGGAGTTATCACTACTGATACCCAAGAAATCCAGAGAATTATAACATCATATTTCAAAAACTTGTACTCTGTGAAGTTTGACAACACAAAAGAGATGGATGAATTTCTAAGTAAACACAACCTACCTAAATTGAATCAGGAAGTTGTGAATTATTTAAATAGTCCTATAACATACAAGGAAATTGAAGAAGTAATCTCGAATCTTCCCATCAAAAAATGTCCTGGGCCAGATGGATTCAGCACAGAATTCTACCAGACATTTAAGGAGTTAATAACACCAATACTCCTTAAACTGTTCCATCAAATAGCAAAGGAAGGAACACTACCAAATTCCTTCTATGAAGCTAATATCGTCTTAATCCCAAAACCTAATAAAGATTCACTTAAAAAAGAAAACTATAGGCCGATCTCTCTGATGAACACAGACGCAAAGATTCTCAACAAAGTCTTAGCAAATCGGATTCAAAAACATATCAAAAAGATCATTCACGGGGACCAAGTAGGCTTCATCCCCGGCACACAAGGTTGGTTCAACATACGCAAATCAATAAATGTAATTCATCATGTAAACCAGTCCAAAGTCCAAGACCACATGATACTCTCGATAGATGCAGAAAAAGCCTTTGACAAAATCCAACAGTCTTTTATGATCAAAACGCTAGAGACTGTAGGAATGAAAGGAACCTTTATCAATATAATAAAAGCTGTATACAACAAGCCCACAGCAAGGATTATGCTCAATGGGGAACAATTGGAAGCATTCCCACTTCCATCAGGAACTAGACAAGGCTGTCCACTCTCACCACTTCTATTCAATATTGTACTTGAAGTCTTAGCTGAAGCCATAAGACAAGAAAGGGATATAAGAGGGATTCAAATCGGCAAGGAGGAAGTCAAGCTATCCCTATTTGTAGATGACATGATCTTATACCTGAGTGATCCCAAAAACTCCACCAGGAAGCTCCTGAAACTAATTGAGAAGTTCAGCACGGTGGCAGGATACAAAATAAATGTGCAAAAATCAGAGGCCTTCCTATATGCCCAGAATGAAAGAAGTGAAAAAGCCTTGAGAGAAACAATCCCATTTACTATAGCCCCTAAAAAAATGAAATACCTTGGTATAAACCTAACCAAGGAGGTAAAACACCTTTACAATGAAAACTTTAAAACCCTAAAGAAAGAAATAGCAGAAGACACCAGAAGGTGGAAAGACCTCCCATGTTCCTGGATTGGTAGAATCAACATTGTAAAAATGACCATCCTACCAAAGGCAATATACAAATTCAATGCTATACCAATTAAAATCCCAAAGCAATTCTTTAAAGAAGTTGACCAAATAATCTCAAAATTCATATGGAGGCACAAAACGCCCAGGATAGCAAAGACAATCCTGAGTAACAAAAACACTGCTGGAGGTATTACCATACCAAACCTTAGTCTATACTACAAATCCATAGTTATAAAAACAGCCTGGTACTGGCTCCAAAATGGACACACAGATCAATGGATAAGGGTTGAAGACCCAGATATAAGCCCACAAAAATACAACCATTTGGTCTTTCACAAAGGGGCCCAAGGAATCCAATGGAAAAAGAACAGCATCTTCAACAAATGGTGCTGGCAAAACTGGATCTCCACATGCAGAAGATTAAAGCTGGACCCATACTTGTCACCATGTACAAGACTTAATTCCAAATGGATTAAGGACCTTGATTTAAGGCCAGAGACTTTAAAAACCATAGTTGAAAGGATAGGGAACTCCCTCGAGCTGACTGGGCTAGGCCAACATTTCCTAAACAGACATCCAATGGCACAGTCACTGCTACCAACTCTCAACAGTTGAGATCTTGTGAAATTAAAGAGCTTCTATTCAGATAAAGAGATTGTAACAAGAGCTCAAAGGCAACCCACAGAATGGGAGAAAATCTTCACTAACCACATATCTGACAGAGCTCTACTGTCCAGAGTGCACAAAGAACTTAGAAAACTAAACTCCAAGGAAAACAATGGCCCAATTAAAAAATGGGCCCTGGAACTTAAAAGAAACTTTACCAGGGATGAAATTAAAATGTCTAACAAATATCTTAAAAAATGCTCCACTTCCTTAGCCATCAGGGAAATGCAAATCAAAACTTCCTTGAGATATCATCTCACCCCAGTCAGGATGGCAAAAATGCACAATACAAACAATGACAAATGCTGGAGAGGATGTGGAGAGAGGGGAACTCTCCTACACTGCTGGTGGGAATGCAGGCTCATACAGCCACTCTGGCGAGCCGTCTGGAGATTCTTAAAGAAATTAAAGATTGAAATGCCATATGACCCTGCTATCCCACTTTTGGGAATAAGCCCCCATGCAGCAGAGGTTTGCCTCAATAGCACAAGCTCGACCATGTTCATAGCAGCACTGTTTACAATAGCAAAGTCATGGAATCAACCTAAATGTCCAACAGTTGACGAGTGGATAAGGAAACTGTGGTACATCTATACAATGGAGTACTACTCAGCCATCAAAAATGATGAATTACTAGAATTTGCTGGGAAATGGATGTCATTAGAAACAATTATATTAAGTGAAGTATCCCAAACCCAGAAAATTAAGCGCCGTATGTACTCCCTAATAGGTGGCTCCTAGTACCAAACTCACCCAGCCTACATTGAGACACTCAAAAGTAAACCTATGTAACACAGTAATTGCAAGGATTATGAACAAGAGAGATGGGGAGGAGGGCCACACCAGAAACAAGGAGAGAGGGGACCATGTTACAGCAGAGAAAATAGGCCTCCATCAAGGTCTGCAAGTAAGTAATGAGAAACCTGGTTAAGTTCACAGACGTTCTTTCCTGATCTCACCAGAAGGGGAGGGCATATAGTCTAGCAGATAAAATGTAATCATTTTGCAAATGGGTGATGGACCCCTCCCTCACTGACATTTCCTACTGTTATTACATCTACCCTTGAATGTGCTATTATAACAAGATTCCAGTTTAACAGCTTTTTGTCTCTGGCCAGGGGGTGACATACAGTGCCCAGCAGGATGGAGTAAAGGGCATTGCAGGAGCAGCAAAACTGCAAAAGAAAATCAACAAACCACAATCCAGAACTTCATAGACTCTATATCAATCACATAGAACTAGGCCAGCCTAATCTCTCCCCATCCTGGAGCTCAGGGACATTTGCGGAAGAGGGGGCGGTAAGATTGTAAGAGCAAAAGGATGGGAGGAACAACGATTTGCAAGATTCTCAACAATAGTTGGGGCCAAAGCAATCATAATGGGACTTTGCATGCCCTGCGCAATGTCCAGCGCACTGTTGCCCTCATAAAGTCTAGCATCTGTTAAGGGCACCGAGATCCCTGGAGGCAAGGGATTGACAGCCATAGTAGTGCTCCTATGCTTAAGGGGAACAAGAGAAAGGGCTTATGGAAATGCCACTGGGTCCTTATATGTCATCGGAGAGGAAGACCCAGTGGAGAGTCAGGCGTACACAATAAAGGACTCTCTGGGATTGGGGGGGAGGCACTGGGGGAAGGGGAAGGAGAGGAGGGGGAGGAGAAGGTTCGGGGGGAGGGGGGAGGGAGGGAACTGGTAAAAAAATTTTAAAATGTATAATTAAATTTTTAATAAAAAAAAGAAAAAAATTTTAATATCTTCATATGTTCTTAGTTACTGTTGCAGTCCCTTGCATGGATGCTAATAAATGACCATCAAACAGCTTAAGGGACCAAGGGGTTTATTTCCTTATGACAATCTGGTTACAGTTCTCAGTCCAGCTTGACAGGAGAGCTCACACCAACACCAGGGCCGAGGGAACTGGCCACACCATCACTACATAACGGCTGGGAGATGGGCAATCTTTACTTGCCTGACCAGCATGTCTGGCCAAGTGAACAGAAGGATGCCAACTCTCTCAACCAGCTCTCTGTGATTTATTCCAGGGCTGGGCCTCCCCCATTAGCTAGACAATCTCCTGCAGGTTTGCCCTGGGCCTAACTCAACCACTAATTCTCTACAAATGTGCCCAGAGCTCAAACCCTGAACTGTCAAGTTGACAAGCTACATGAATTCACAAACTGCAAAGCTATGCAAGTTGGGCAGCAGATGGGAAGAAGACAACGAAGAAATGGAGACAAAAGAACACAGGAAAATAGGTGAATAAGGACATTATGGAAGAAAAGTCCGAAATGGTTGGGAAGTAAGATGATAGGTGTTAGTAAGAGATATGTGAAAAGGAGAAGGAGGACAAAGAAGGAGGAGAACAGAGGAGGAGAAGAAGGAAAAGGACAAGGAGGAGGAGGAAGAAGAGGACGAGGCCGAGGACGAGGAGGAGGAGAAAGTGGCTCAGGGGAAAAAGAAATATAAAGAGCGTCACCCAGTTATGAAGGGAGCAAACTACTACAACTCTCCTAAGAAGAATCTAGGGGAGCAACAGTGGTATGTAAGTCTCATGGATACACAATGACTCTCTGAATGAGTTCTAAACCTCTTACTGTCAGGGAAATCATACTTGATACTGTAAACCTCCCAAGTAACAGCAAAGAAAGTAAATAGGAAAATATGTCTTAGTATTAACTACAAAAACTTGAAAATAAAGCACCATCTAAACACCTCTTATTCAACCCAAAGATAAGAAAAGCTTTAGCACTCAACGAAGATGCACCTATCACAATGAAAGACAAGTGAGGCAGAAAACCACATATGGCCAGTGTGCAGAATTATCAACAAACCCAGAATGCTCAGCCTTAATAAGTAAGCCCATCAGAATATTTCCCCACACCAAGGCTCAGGGAATCTTGCGGAAAAGGGGGTGGTGAGATCTTAAGAGCCTAAAGGTCACTCCAGTCACGACATGGTTACTGTACCCAGGAGCTCCTGCAATAAGAACTTCTACCACCAGATCTACACAAAGGACAACATATCAATATTTCTCCCCAAGGACTAGTGAGGATCTTAGAAGAAACAACTACTCTCAGAAACTGTTTCTCAGGCAGGTACGGACAAGGGCAGAGAAACTTCCCCTCATGACTTGGCTTATTGAAAAGTCACATATTCAACAACAGACATCTGACTGTATGTGCAAAGGCTTGGAAAGGAGGGGTGGTTGGGGAGAGGGTCTGAGTAACAACATAAACCCATTTTGTTTGTAAATGAAAAATGCAAAGTTTTCAAAAAGAATAAAGAAAATGGGTAATCATTTTAAATTGCACTATTTCATATTATTACAGAAAAAAATAAAGACAAATTTAAACTAAAAAAAAATGCTGAGGTAACTATGACCTGAATTCTGAATATATTCAGAAGATAAAGTACAAGTTTGTACAGATTCTAAGAGCTTATTTCTCTTTTATTTAAAAATTAAAAAGTCAATCGGGGGCTGGAGAGGTGGCTCAGGGGTTAAGCCTCTGCCTTGCAGGTGGAAAGTCCTGAGTTCGGATCCTAGACCCCACATATAGATGCCGGGTGGAAGCAGGGGTGGCCTGCGTTTCTGGTCCTGGTAGGAGGGAGCCTGTGAATCCCGGGGCAGAGTAAACAAGGAGGAGGTGGAGGCGGTTCCCGAAATTCGCTCATGGTTCTATACACACACACACATCCACACCCACACCCACACCCACACATACACACATGCACACATGCACAATTGAATAAATAAAAAAAGTCAATCGCAGATTTCTAAAATATTAAAATAAAAGTGAGAGAAGAAAAAATGGAGATATAATCATGCAATTTTATTTAGGTCTCTTTATTTTATTTCTCTGTGTGTATGTGGGCGTGTGTGGGTGTGTCAGAAGGAACTGTGTGTCTGCAGAGGCCCAAAGGTGACCTTGGGAATCATCCTAGATTGTACTAGTCCTTCTTTGCTTTGATCTGCAGTTTCCCAGCCTCTACCGTCTAAGTCCTTCCATACAGTCCATTGCCATTACACCTGGTTTTCCTAAGTGGGCTCAAGATTTGAACTCAGGATCTTTTACTTGCTAGGCAGAAGCTTCACTCTTGGGCCATCTCTCCAACCTCTATTTAGGTCTCTAACTGTCACATAATACATTTCTTTGAAATATGTAAAGAACTGCCTTTTTGGATGACTAGACTAAAACACATTATTTAATATCCCATTTCCAACTGACCCTAGGATTGGTTTCAATTTCAATCATTTACATATCTAACATGTTTGTTTCACTTTTAGTTTATGCCCAGAGTACTATTTACTTCCTTTATTAATGTAACAATTCTCTTTGAGATAAAAACATACTCATTGATTCTTACTGTTATTTTCACAGTCTAATTTATTTTCTCTTAAATCTTAGAAGATGACTGACAAATATATTCTTAGGATTCAGAGAATGAAGTGAGGCAAGATTATTGTACAGATGGGTTTTTTTTTGGAAAATATCTGTGGTACTACAGAGATGAGCACTAATGACACATTTTTATAATATTGGACAGATTTAACTTTAGGTATTCTCTGGCTTCAAAGTTTTGAGCTAGTAGTTTTTCCTCTAGAAAGTCACTAAAGTCACTTTGTTCAATAAGTTCTTCCTGTCTTTCTTAAAGTTTCTTTGATATAATCCTTTATTTCTTGATAGCGTACTTCTTTAGGTACAAACAGCAGTGCCCTGCACTTCTGATTCTGGAAATCCCAGAATGAAGCTTGCTCTCTCTCTCTCTCCTTCCCTCCCTCCCTCCATCCCTCTCTCTCTCTCTCTCTCTTTCTCTTTCTCTCTCAACCTCTCTCCCTCTCTCTCTCTCTCAAACACAAACATATACCAAATAAATAAAGTTTTTAAAAAATTGATAGCTACGTGATAGTTATAAATTTGACATATTTACCCTTTCTGCCCGCCCAGGACACTCATGGTCCAAGGAGGACACACTGCTCCCCAGGTAAACCCCCCCAGCTCACCCACAGGCCCCAGGTCACTCATGCATTCCAACTCCTCCCACCAGCCAGTCAGAGCAGCACCCATCCTGTTCCAGGCTAGGGAGGGCCTAGCCCAGGTCCCCAGGTTAACTGTGCCATCACCAGCATCTCTGCCCTCTCCGCCTGCCCAGGACATGCTGTCCAGGGAGGATAAACTGCTCACGAAAATTCAAGAGTCCAAAGAAAACCCAAGCAAAACTCTAGAGGATAAAGACCTCTAAAGTCATCCTATCACATGGGAGATATTATTCACATCCAGTCCCATCCTGTTCCTTTCAATTATTAGCTACTGTAGAGTAACTTTTCCATATAGCCACCTCTAAAACATATACAACTTCGGGATGATACCACTCACTCTTACATATCACCAAGGTACTAAATTGTAAAAGTGCACTACCATACTAATATTCATCCCCTGTCCACTAAACCTGACTTAATTGATATACTAATAATCTAATAGCCTCATCTAGGAAATAACAATAAAAACAGACAAGCGTACCCAACTCCAAGGCAAACACTAGTAATAAATGCTCGAGACTAGTGATAGCAACGACTTCAGTTCAGTCTAAAACACGCAGAAACTGAAAGAAAGTCTTAAGAAATAAAACAACAATGCCCAAGTCAAAGTACAAATCCATGAGAAATCAAACCCAAGAAAACAAATCTCCCACCAAAAGAATTAACTCCATAATGACAGACTCCAATCAGAACAAACTCACAGAAAATAGCCAAGAAACTCAAACCAAAGATAACGACTTTCAAAGCATGATCATTACCATGATCAATACTATGAAAGAAGAAATCCGGAAGGAGTTAAAAAAAGCGCATGAGCCACTTTGAACAGGAACACAACAGACACTTGGAGAAGTTGAGAAAAACAGTTCAAGAAACAAAAATAGGCATAGAGCAGTTAAAACAGTCTCAAGCAGAGTTTAAAATTGAACTAAAAGACAAGTAATCTTCAACCCAGAACTCAACAGAGAGTCTTATTAGCAGAACTAACGAAGCAGAAAGTAGAATTTCAGATCTTGAAGACAAAGTAGAAGTATTAACCAGCTCAATGGAAGAGGTTGTTAAAGCCAAAAATATACTTGAGAGAAATACTCAAGAGTTATGGGAGACCCTGAAGAAGCCTAACATGTGT
Organism: Typhlomys cinereus; assembly: GCA_023101885.1. NCBI lineage: Eukaryota > Metazoa > Chordata > Mammalia > Rodentia > Platacanthomyidae > Typhlomys > Typhlomys cinereus. The sequence continues at coordinate 4,909,261 of JALPQD010000140.1, read as the reverse complement.
ATTCATGAAATACCAGAACAAGAATACCAAAAATACCACACCTGAGGAAATTTTTCAAATTATCATAAATGAAAACTTTCCTCATCTAAAGAAAGAGAGGCCCATCCAAATACAAGAGGCATTCCACATCCCAAACAGATATTAACAAAACAGAAACTCGCCACAGCAAATAATACTTAAAACACTCCACATTCAAGACAAAGAAATGATGCTGAGAACTTCAAGGGGAAAAAAAAAACACCTCACTTTTAAAGGTAAACCTATTAAAATAACAAATGACTTTTCTTTTTTTTAATTTTTATTATTATTATTTATTCAATTGTGCGTGTGTGTGTACGTATGTGCCCGCGCAAGCACGCGCGCGTGTGTGTGCGTGTGTGCGTGTGTGTGTGTAGAACCACGGACGAATTCGGGAACCACCATGGATGCCTCCACCTCTTTCTGCCCCGGGATTCACAGGCTCTGCCTTACCAGGACCAGAAGCGCAGGCTGCCCCCACTTCCACCTGGCGTCTATATGTGGGATCTGGGATCCGAACTCAGGACCTTCTGCCTGCAAGGCAGAGGCATAACCCCTGAGCCACCTCTCCAGCCCACAAATGACTTTTCCATTGAAAAGCAAGAAGAACTTGGAGAGACGTACTTCAAGTATTAAATGAGCAAAAACGCCAACCCAGACTTATATACCTGGCAAAACTATCTGTCATGATGGAGGGGGAAAGAAAAGTTTTCCAGCACAAACTTGAAGGCTTATATGTCTACCAAACCAGGTCTTCAAAAAATGCTAGAAAAGATACTCAAGCTTGAAGAATAGAAAAAGCATATCCAGGAGGACAGAAGGGAAGTATAATACCACCAAAACCTAAAAGCTAAATAATATACTTACGAAAGCCACTAAACATAAAAAGTGTCCAGAATTAAAAGTAATTTATCCATTATAACATTAAATGTTAATGGAATTAACTCACCAATCAATAGACACAGTTTACAAACTTGGATTAAAAACTACAACCCATCAATCTGCTGCCTTCTCATCTCACCACAAAAGATAGACACATCCTAAAAATAAAAGGCTGGTCAAAAATTCTGCAAGCTAATGGAACCAGGAAACAGGCTGGGGTAGCTATTATGCCATTGTACAAAGTAGACTTCAAACTAAAAAAATTATAAGAGACACAGATGGATACTACATTTTAGACACAGGTACAATTCACCAGGAAGACTTCACAATACTGAACATATATGCACCTAATATGGGCTCCTCCACATTCATTAAGCAAACACTACAGCATCTAAAGCAAGAAATCAACCCAAAATGATAATTCTTGGGGATTTCAATACCACCCTCTCAACACGAGACAGATCAACAGGTCAAAAACTTAACAGAAACACATTGGAACTTAATCAAACTCTTACTGAAATGGATCTTACTGATCTCTATCAAACTTTTCATCCATGCACCAAAGAATACACATTTTTCTCAGAAGCACATGGAACTTTCTCCAAAAAACACCACATATAGGGCCATATACAAGAAAGTTGAAATTCTAGCCTGTACCCTATCAGACCACCATGGTCTAAAGCTTGACATCAACAACACAACAAACAACAGAAAATACACTAACTCCTGGAAACTAAATGCTATGATGCTGAATGAGAATTGGATTCAAGAAGAAATTATGAAGGAAATTCAAGATTTCCTGGAAGCAAACAATAATGAAAATACAACATATCAAAATCTTTGGGACACAATGAAAGCTGTCCTAAGAGGTAAGTTCATAGCCCTTGAGGCTTAAAACAGAAAAATAGAAACATCACAAATAAATAACAATGCAGCTTAAAGCTTTAGAAACCCAAAAGCAATCCCTTCCCAAAAGCAGTAGAAGAGAGGAGATTAACAAAATAAGGGGAGAAATATCCAAAATTGAGATAAAGAAAATGATACAGAGAATCAACCAGTCAAAAGGCTTGTTCTTTAAAAAAATTAGTAAGATTGATACACCCCTAGCTAAATTAACCAAAAACAAGAGAGAGAAAACCCAAATTAACAAAATTAGAAATGAAAATGGAGTTATCACTATTGATACCCAAGAAATTCAGAGAATTATAAGGTCCTATTTCAAAAACATATACTCCATGAAATATAACACAAAAGAAATGGATGAATTCCTAAGTAAGCACAACTTACCTAAATTGAATCAGGATGTTTCGAATTATTTGAATAGTCCTATAACATATGAGGAAATCGATGAAGTAATCTTGAATCTTCCCACCAAAAAAAGTCCTGGACCAGATGGATTCAGCACATAATTCTACCAGACATTTAAGGAACAAATAACATCAATACTCCTTAAACTGTTCCATCAAATAGCAAAGGAAGGAATACTACCGAATTCTATGAAGCTAATATAGTTTTAATCCCAAAACCTAATAAAGAAGAAAACTGTAGGCCAGTCTCTTTGATGAAAACAGATGCAAAGATTCTCAACAAAGTCTTAGCAAATCGGATTCAAAAACATATCAAAAAGATCATTCATAGTGATCAAGTAGGCTTTATCCCAGGCACACAAGGGTGGTTCAACCTACATAAATCAGTAAATGTAGTTTGCCACATAAACCAGTCCAAAATCCAAGACCACATGATACTCTCGATAGATGCAGAAAAAGCTTTTGACAAGATCCAACAGCCTTTTATGATTAAAACCCTAGAGACAGCTGGAATGGAAGGAACCTTTATCAATATAGTAAAAGCTGTATACAACAAGCCAACAGCAAGGATTAGGTTCATTGGGGAAAAATTTGAAGCATTCCTGCTTCAATCAGAAACTAGACAAGGCTGTCCACTCTCACCACTTCTATTCAATATAGTACTTGAAGCCTTAACTGGAGCCATAAGACAAGAAAGGGAGATTAAAAAAAAAAGATTCAAATCGGCAAGGAAGAAGTCAAGTTATCTCCATTTGCAGATGACATGATCATGTACCTGAGTGATCCCAAAAACTTCAAGAGGAAACTCCTGAAATGAATACAGAAATTCAGCAGGGTGGCAGGATACAAAATAAATATACAAAAATCAGGGACTTTCCTCTATGCCCAGGATGAAAGAAGTGAAAAAGCCCTGAGAGAAACAATCCCATTTACTATAGCCCCTAAAAAAATGAAACACCTTGGTATAAACCTAACCAAGGGAGTAAGAGACCTTTACAATGAAAACTTTAAAACCCAAAGGAAAGGAATTACAGAAGATACCGGAAGGTGGAAAGACCTCCCATGTTCCTGGATTGGCAGAATCAATATAAAAATGACCATCCTACCAAAGGCAATACACATATTCAATGCTATACCAATCAAAATCCCAAAGCAATTCTTGAAAGAAATTGACCAAACAATCTCAAAACTCATATGGAAGCACAAAATACCCAGGATAGCAAAAACAATCCTGAGTAACAAAAAACACTGCTGGAGGTATCACCATACCAAACCTTAATATATACTACAAATCCATAGTTGTAAAAACAGGCTGGTACTGGCTCCAAAATAGACACACAGATCAATGGATAAGGATTGAAGACCCAGATATAAGCCCACACAATTACAGCCATTTGATCTTTAACAAAGAGGCACACAAAATCCAATGGAAAAAGAACAGCATCTTCAACAAATGGTGCTGGCAAAACTGGATGTCCACAGGCAGAAGATTAAGACTGGACCCGTACTTGTCACCATGTACAAGACTTAATTCCAAATGGATCAAGGACCTCAATATAAGATCAGAGACTTTAAAAACCTTAGTTGAAAGGATAGGGAACTCCCTCCAGTTGATTGGACTAGGCCAACAGTTCCTAAATGGAAATCCAATAGCATAATCACTACAACCAACACTCAACAGATGGGACATTATGAAATTAAAGAGCTTCTGCTCAGATAAAGAGATTGTAACAGGATCAAAAAGGCAACCCACAGAATGTAAGAAAATCTTCACTAACCACATATCTGATAGAGCTCTATTATCCAGAGTACACAAAGAACTTAGAAAACTAAACACCAAGGAAACAAATGGCCCAAGGAAAAAATGGGCCTTGGAACACAAAAGAAACTTTACCAGGGACGAAATTGAAATGTCTAACAAATCCTTAAAAAATGTGCCCCATCCTTAGCCATCAGAGAAAGGCAAATCAAAATCTCCTTGAGATATCATCTCACCCTGGTCAAGATGGCAAAAATCCACAATACAAACAACACCAAATGCTGGAGAGGATGTGGCAAGAAGGGAACTCTCCTACATTGCTGGTGGGAATGCAGGCTCATACAACCACTCTGGCAATCAGTCCAGCAATTCTTTAAAAAGTTAAAGATTGAAATGCCATATGACCCTGCTATTCCAATTCTGGGAATAATCCCTCATACAGCAAAAATTCACCTCAATGGCACAAGCATGACCATGTTCATAGCAGCACTGTTTACAATAGCAAAGTCATGGAATCAACCCAAATGCCCAACAGTTGACAAGTGGATAAGGAAAATGTGGTACATTTATACAATGGAATACTACTCAGCTATCAAAAAAGATGAATTAATGAAATTTTCTGGGAAATAGATGGAATTAGAAAAACTTATACTGAGCGAAGTATCTCAGACACAGAAAATTAAGTACCATATGTATTCCCTAATAGGTGTATCCTAGTACCAAACCCACTTAGTGACATACTCAGAGGGGGTGGTAAGATTGTAAGAGCTTAAAGATAGGGAGAAGCAACAATATGCAAGATATTCCACCCAAGTTAGGGCTGCAGTAACCATAATAGGACTTTGCATGACCTGCGCAATGACCGACATAGCATTGAACCTCCAAAGTCTAGCATGGATCACAAGCACTAGCATCCATACAGGCAAGGGATTAACAGCCACAATAGTGCTCCTATACTAAAGGGGAACACAAAAAAGTGCTCTAGGCAATGCTACTGAGTCCTTACACCTCATCAGAAAGGAGGACCCAGAGGGAAGTTTGACATTCACACTAAAAGATGCTCCAGGGAGGGGCCACTGGGAGAAAGGGAGGGGAAAAGGAAGAGGAAAAGGGAGGGGAGGAAGAAGGTTTGGGATGGGGGAGGGGGGGAGGGAGGGAGGGAACAGGATACCTATTAAGTTTGCATGAGTGGAAATAATTAATTTTTTTAATAATATATGTACTTTTATTTTATTTTTTTTTATTTCAGCTCATACAAACTTGTTAGGTACACCAGTTCCCTCCCTTCCTCCTCCTCCCCCCGTACCCCCTGCTCCTCCTCCCCACCCCTCTCCCTCCCCATCCCCCAGTGCCTCCCGCCCCAATTCTCAGAGAGTCCTTTCTTGTGCATGTCTGATTTTCCTCTGGGCCCTCCTCTCCGATGATGTACAAGGACCCAGTGGCCTTTCCCTGAACCCTTTCCCGTGTTCCCCTTAGGTATAGGAACACTGCTGTGGCTGCCAATCCTTTACCTCCAAGGCTCTTGGTGCCTTTAGCAGATGCTAGACTTTGTGAGGTCAACAGTGTGTTGGACAATGCGCAGGGCATGCAAAGTCCAATTATGATTGCTTCAGCCCTAACTAGTATAGAGTATCTTATATATCATTGCTCCTCCCATCCTTTTGCTCTTACACTCTTACCGCCCCCTCTTCCCCAAATTTCCCTGAGCTTCAAGATGGGGAGAGACTAAGCTGGCCTAGTTCTAGGTGGTTGATATAGAGTCTCTGAAGTTCTGGATTGTGGTTTGTTGATTTTTTTTTTTTTTTGCAGTTTTGCTGCTCCTGCAATGCCCTTCACTCCATCCTGGTGGGCATTGTATGTTACCCCCTGGCCAGAGACAAAAAGCTGTTAGAGTCTTGTGATAAAAGGTTTGGGATGGGGGGAAGGGGGAAGGGAGGGAGGGAACAGGATACCTATTAAGTTTGCATGAGTGGAAATAATTAATTTTAAAAAATAAAAGTAAAAAAATTTGGCACACTTATTAATATGCTAATTTTAAAGATATATCCTCCCCCTCAAGTATGACACTGAGTTCAGTTAGCACCCAAATAGGACAATCATCCTGTCTACAATGAATGACAGGCAACACATAACTGCACTCAAATTGATTAATTAATTGTACTTTATCATACATCAACATTTCTCTCTTAAAGATTTGAAGGCCCAGTGTTAATCTGAAGAAAAAATGCAATGCTTTATCTGAGTTAAATCAAATTATAAAGCCTCCAGATTATACTTCCCATCATGAAGTTACTGAAACACAAGCAGTGTTCTTGCTGAAATGAACAGAAAGTTGATGCTCTGGAATCTGTGCACAACCAACAAACCTTCAGCCACTGGTCACAAAAAAGTCCTCATATTGTCTGTAGGCAAATGTGCTACACATTGTGTATATATATGTATGATATTAACCATATAATATGTATGACATAAACATAGCTAGGGGTTTCATGTAAATACCTAAATACTTTCCAATACCTAATAAAATGCTTCCAAAATACTAATTTCTAACCAGAAATTAAACTCAATTTTAAGGGAATAGAAACATGAGGACTGGAGTTATGGCTTAGGGGTTAAGACTCTGCTTTGCAAGCAGAAGATCCTGAGTTTAGATCCCAGATTCCTAGTAAATGCCAGGTGGAAACTGTGGCTGGCTGTATTTCAAGCCCTGGTGTAGGGAATCCGGGAAAACTCAGAGCAAAGGAATAAAGGAGGTAGGAGCATTTCAGGATGATTTGTGAAGTCATCCTTGGTCCTTCACAAGAACATACAATGTCCTCTGATATACACACACACATACACACACACACATACATACACACAAATACTCACACACAAATAAGTGAAGTTGAAAATATATGAAAAGAGGAAAAGAAACATCAAATAAGTCATAGTCATAAAATAAATATAAACCAACTTAGATATTCTTGATATTAACAAAATATATAAAGGATGTCTACCAAGTGTTACTACTCACATAAATAATATAAAAATGCATTTAAATTCTTACATGATTTCTATTGATTTAAATTATCACTTCTACTCATGACAGCAAGAAAAATATTTTAATATGTTAGTGAACTCATGATAGGAAGTGCAATCTGCATAGTTTAGCATTTGAATTGACTTAGAAAACCACTGTATTTTTCATTCAGATTTACACTATACCTTTAAAATAATCCAATCTTCTCGATGTCTTTAGAATTGAGGACACTTTTCTTTCTGAAAAGAATTTAGTCTTGTCTTTCATATATTTGCTATTAGTATAACATGAAAAAGATTTCTGTACCTATCCTCATCCAACTAGAAGCATTTTTTTATAACAGGCAATGGAAGGCAGAGAGGAGATCACGTGTACACCTAGCCCTCTCCACTCAAGGATCAGAAAACATCTCAGAAGAGGGAACAAAAGAAAACAAAGACATCTCTCAGCCTTAAGCTCTTAAGCTCTCTCCATTACGACTGGAGGTGAATGAAGACAACTATGGTTACACAAGAAGCCCACAATAACTGAAGTGACAATTCAGTCCTCAGCTTGGTCTGGCGACTACCCTTAAGAGACTCAAGGACATCTGCAGATGACGGGATGGAAAGAAAAATAAGAATCAGCAAACAGAGAAAAGGACTATGGGAAATGGCCAGAGACACTAAGCCTATCCTCAACCTCTCTAAAGAGTAATCAGCTATGAAATGAAGAATTACCTGTGCACCCCACAGAAAACTAATGAGAGTTGAACAACTAACAAAATTGGGCGAGCTGGGCAAAATATCTGGTTCTATGCCCACAGAGGAGCTTACCTGAGGCCAGAGAAGATCCCAACCCTAGAACCATTCAGAGAACCCTCGTGAAATACAACAGACATAAAACGAACAAATAAATGCATTAGGGAAGGAAGGAAGACATACGGAAAGTACAAAATCCATGAAGGTGAGTGGGCAACAAGTAGACAGGGAGAGAACACAATCGTGAGCAAGTGGATTGTTTTCTCTGTAGGGAAATGGTATAAAAATACACCCTTAACTATGTATGTGAGATAAGCGCACAGCCACAGAGACCAGCGCTGCATATGTGTCTTTTCCATTACAGTCAAACATATGACTTTTAAATTAGAAGGAATTACCGATGATTGAGTTGTCTCCTCACAACTATGAGATACGGGTCCTTCTTCAGAACTTTCCGTGTCAGAGATTCTCAAAACTTCACAAACTCTCTTCTGCGATACTTTTGTGACTTGCTTGGCACATGGTGCTTCTTTTAACGCACTGTGCTTCATGGGCTCTTTGACATTCTCTCTCACAGAAAGATGCTCTGAATGCTCAGATATGCTTTCCACATCATATTTCTTCACTCCTGGTAATTGAGGGACTTTCTGTCGGTGAGAGAAGGAAGTGGGTTAATCTGTTTGCTTTCATCATCAGACATATGTTGTTTGGGTGTACGTCTTTCCCAAACGATTTCATCCTTGCTAGTCACATTGTTGTAGTCCCAGAAAATAAACACACTCAGTAGTACACAATAATAAAATGTCTTCACATATACTTATCCATGCACTTATTGCTAAGGTTTCACTGGGAAGTAGAAAAATTTACCTTTCAAAGGGATGGGAGATGAGCATCAACCTCCAAATTATGCTTTTTCTGTTTTGGTGGAAGAAACACACTGCTTTCTAGGTCACATTTGCCAAAATCCATCCAGAAGCCTTTCAAAATGACAGTGCTCTCCTCACATTAAAGCATATTTCCCTACAGTAGCCTAAAAAAGTGATACTTGAATATGATTGTAAATCCTTTTTCCAGAGGCCACTTATTGCTAATAGGGAAATTTTAATTCTATAGTTCTAAATTGATTAAAACTACCCAAAATTTACATCAATTCCTATATTTCCCTTCAAGCTTTAAACATTTTTATGCATGTATACAATTTACCTACAAGAAGGCCATGTCTAACATATCCTAGCTCACAGTGAAGTGATTTGATAAACCATTGTCATAATCTGCACTGATTCTTGAAGTAAAAAGGAAGTAAGCTTAAGAAATTAATTACTGGCTTGGAGAGATGCCTCAAGGTTTAAGGCTCTACCTCACAAGATGAAAGACCTGAGTTCACATTCTAGATTCCACTGAAAATCACCAAGTGAAAATGGCGATGCCCAGCCCTTCTAACTCAAGAAGGTGGACATCCCAGCATGAAGCAAGAAGAAGGAAGAAACAATCCAAAATTATTCCCAAAGTCAATCTTGGGCCTGCACAGGCACAAATGGTATCCTCTTGTGAATACATACATACACAAATACTCACTATCTCTCACACACACTCACATAATAAATAAAAATACGAACAGACCAACGAGATGTAAAGGACCAAAAGCTGCAATCAGAGACTGGAGAGGTGGCTCAAGGATTAAGACTCTGCCTCAAAAACAGAAAGAACTGAGTTCATATTCCAGATTCCACCAAAATCACCAGGTGGAAATGGCAGTGCAGTGCACTTCTGGGTCTGAAGGTGGAGCTGTGAAAACCCATAGTGATGTTAAAAAGAAGGTAGAAGCAATCCAAGATGATTCCAAAAGTCACCCTTGGGATTGAACATGTGCAAATGGTGTCATCTTATACATACAGACACCTATACACACCCATACCCAGAGGAACATTCGATAATTAAAACCTAAGAAATTAATTGCTATATAGTACTCATAGGTTTGACACTCATACCTATTACTCTGATAATTTTTAAGCCTTGTCATCTCCCTCAAATTCAACACTGAGTTCAACTAGCACCCAAGAGGCAGAATTATGCCATCATTCTGGCCTGCACAAGTGCATGTATATGTTAAATGCAATGTATAACTGCCCTTGAAGCATTTGAGAATATTCCCCTCTTACTTGAATATAAACCAATGTTCATCTTAGATACAATGCTCAAAATTTGAATTTAATCACACAACTCTAACAGCAGTTATGCCAAGGAGAGAATGAAAATCTTTTTAGAAAAGAAAAATAGCCTCAATTTAAAGACATCCAGAAGATTTATTCCAGTGAAAATCAAATGTTTTCTAATAACACTTTATCACACATCAAATGTTTCTGTCTTAAAGATTTGATGACAAAGTGTGGATCTGAAGATAAAAATACAATGGTTTATTTGAGTGAAAGGAATGATAAATTATCCAGACTATGCTTCTCATCATGAAATACTTAAAACATGTATGTATACCCTCGTTGCTGCAATGAACTTGAAAGATGATATTTTTGACACTGTACATAACAAGTAAAGCTATAGCTCTTAGTCACTTACGAGTTTTCATATTGTCTATAGGCAAATATGTTACATGTTTATATGACATAAACCATCTAGTGTGTATGAAGCAAGCATACAAATGAATCCATGCAAATGATTTGCTGTAATATTGAGAGACATCCTCCAATACCTAAAAAAATATTCATTAAATACCAATTCTGACTTCAGAAGTTAAAAATCAATTTTCAGGAATAAATACAATAAAAATGATTTCATAAAATAAATATGTCAACTTACATACACTGCAATTTGATTAAAACATAGACCAAAAAGAGCTAAAAAGTTCTACTACTCACACAGGCAATATAGGAATTAATTTAGATTCTTGGGTGGTTTCCATTGGTTTATATCATAATTTCTGTTCATTACAGTAACAACAGCAAAGGTGTTTCTTGTGAATTTATGACAGAAAGCATAATCCATATAGTTTAACATTTGAATTCCTTTAGATAAACTATTGTATTTTCTCCTAGATTTATACTTTCACTTTAAACCTTTAACAGTGGAATGTTTGATGCAATGTAAATTAATACTAGTAAACATTCACGTTTCACGTAAACTGATCTTCTAGAAGTCTTTACAATCAACGATGAGTATCTTGCTGAATAAAAGGGAGTTTTGCTCTCCCTGGTATAATTATCACAAGAATAATGCAATTCAGATTTGCGCATCTATCATCTTCCATCCTGAAGCTTCTTTTCATAATAATCTCCACAAGATAGAGAATAGAGGACTGTGGAATACCTCGAATCCTAGCCCTCTCTTCTCCAAGATCAGGAAACACCTAAGAAGAGGGAACAGCAAGAAAACAAAGACATGTCTCAGCCTTAAGCTGAGAACCTCTCATCATCATGACTGGAGGTGAAAGAAGAGAACTATGGTTACCAAAGAAGCCAAGAATAACAAAAGTGACAATTCAGTCCTCAACTTGGTCTGGCCATGACATCTGCAGATTATGGATGGAAAAAAGTGAGAGCCAGGAGACAGAACAAAGGACCATGGGAAATGGTTAGTGACACTAAACCTATATGCAACCCCTTTAGCCAGTGATCAGCTATGAAATGAGGAGATAGCCATGCACCTCACAGAAAACAAATGAGAAATGAACAATTAACCAATTGGAAGAGCTGGACAAAATACCAGATGGCAGAAGCTGAAAGAGGCCTAAGTTACATCCAGCATGGAGTCAAGAGAGCCGCTGTTGCAAGCTCAAAAGCAGACTCATTCATTCAAGCAGGACAGAGCTAACCACCCTCAAGGCCCGCCCTCTGTGACAGCCTTCCTCAAGAAAGGCTCCACTTCCTAAAGGAGCTATGACTTTCTCAAATGCTTGTTAGCAGCTAAGGATTCAAACCTTTGGGGGACAAGTCACATTTCAAAAAATGACACATGGAACTTTTACTTGAATATACTTCCAAATCAATGTGTATAAGGCAAGGATTTACATGGGAAGAATTTTCTTTCTTTAATATCATCTTCTTTGAAAGATGATTCAAAGTATATGAAAAGAATTCAAGATATGTACTTGGAGAATTTTCTTTAAGTGTTTAATTAAATTCAGGTGTTTTCTGAGATCTCTCAAATTGATATTTAAATGACTAATTCCAACTCATATCTGAAGTTCATTTACCAAGTGATTCCTACTACTGTTCTTACTGAATGCAAGTGTGTTGATTTCAGCATAAGAAGCTGACAGGCTCATGATGCCAGAGTTCAGTGAAATTAACATTCACTAAGAGATTGGATACTAATCACTTTCACCTAGTGACATTTTGGCATTGAGTCATCTCCACCTCTAATATGGTGGTTTCCTTCCTTTCAAGGAGTTTGAATATTATTCTTTCCTTATTTCTTGTATTTGTATATTTTTAAAGAATTCTCTTCCCTTGTCTTTGTTGTAGATTGTGACCACGATTTCATTGTTTTCATGATGATTTTTATTAATTTATCTGAACGTAATTTTTATATTAATTTTGTGGAAATGGGATTGAATTGTGAAAGTTAGAAATAGTCATCTTAAGAAATTTTGCTCTGGTGGGGCTGGGAAGGTGGCTCAGGAGTTAAGCCTCTGTCTTGTAGGCGGAAGGTCCTGAGTTTAGATCCTAGACCCCACGTTTAGATCCTAGACCCCATGTATAGACGCCGGGCGGAAGCAGGGGCGCCCTGCGTTTCTGGTCCTGGTAGGGCGGAGCCTGTGAACCCCGGGGCAGAGTAAACAAGAAGGAGGTGGAGGCGTCCATGGTGGTTCCCGAATTCACCCGTGGTTCTACACACACACACACACACACACACACACACACACACACACATATACACACACACGCACAATTGAATAAATAAAAAAAATTTTTTTGCTCTGGTGTTGGAGGATATTGCAGTATCACTGTATACTGTTAACAAGTGTGAGACAGTAGTTTGCAGTCCCTGAATGAAAAATCCTTGTACTTCATTTATACTATGTATTTGTCATGTATATGTAAACCTTATGTTAAAATGGTTGTGGTTTGATATATATTGACTATTTTCCAAAATATTTTTCTCCACTCTTTTTACTATTGCACCTTAAGTGCCAGAGAGAGAGAGAGAGAGAGAGAGAGAGAGAGAGAGGCTTCATTATGCCAAATGTAATCCATATAGACCATATGTGAATTTACCTTGATAAACCATTGATTTTCTTCACGTGTATGTAGGAGGCAGTGTTTAGGTGTGTGAGTGTGCAGAAGATGGCATTGTGTGTGTCTATGGAGACTGGAGGGTGACTTTGGGAATCATACTGGAAAGCTTTACCTCTCCCCCTTGGTTCACTCTGGGATTGCACAGGCTCTGCCTTCCAGGGACTGAAGTGCACTCTGCTGCCATTTCCACCCAGCTTTTTTACATGGGATCCAGGATCCATTCTCAGGTTCTTCTGCTTGGGAGGCAAAGACTTAACTCTTAAACTATCTACCTAAACCCTGAATTTCATTTTTGAATTGTTTCCTAAAAATTTTAAAATAGAAGCATTTGATAAAATGCATTTTGATAAAATGGATGTTATAATGATTTCTAATGAAACCTTTTGTAGAATATCTTCAGAACTGAGGCCAATTTTTATGAATTGTTTTTAATGTTCCCATTAGATCATGCTCTAGTGATATACTTGTAATCATATTTGATCTTCTTTGTTATATGGATATTATATTGTTATATGGTTATGATCAATATGACAGTGATGGCTAATGTGTTAGAGTCAAGTAAAAAGTTTTCAATACACAGTGACTGAAAGTCACAGCGTCAAGTGAACTAGCTATTTACTAGTTCACCAATCCCTAGTGTTCATTCGAAGAGATTAGTTCTGCCTTGTCTCCTGCAGTCTTTAGTGTGTATACCAATGGAGACAAGAAGGATATTAACAACTCAAAAGTACTTAACCAGAATCAGACAGTCCCATGTAGAGCCTAATGTTCAGACAACATCTTTCTGTCTTGCTTCACTTCAATGTAGCAAAGCAGTAATATTATGAAAGGTTTTATGTACTTCACTCAGTGGAAGTAGAATTTCATAGAGCTAAACTTTGCACATATGAACCATACAAATGTACAACACTATACCATATGTAGCTCAATATGCAATTTAAGAATTTTTTTTGCTTTTTGAATGGTGTGCATTGACTTGCATTGTTAACAACTTAAAACTTTCCTACTGCCTCTTTACTGATCTTCAGTAAAGGTGTTACATTCATAATTTGTGCTCAGTGTTTTTAGGCACAGCAGAGTACAATGCTTTATGTAAAGGTGTTTTAATGTTACAAAGAAGCTAATTCTTATTTTGGTAAATGTATGTAAAGTTCTTACAAGCTTTTGTAAGGAAAGGTAAATTATTTTCACAAGTGTATGTGTGTGTGAGTGTGTGTGTGTGTGTGTGTGTGTGAGAGAGAGAGAGAGAGAGAGAGAGAACACTGCGTATGCCCATAGAAGCTTATGGGTGATTTAAGGAATCATTCTGGATTGCTTCTACCTTTTTAAAAAAAATTATAAAAGAAATGCCATTTATTGACCATTCAGTTTTCTAGAAAACACAAAAATAAGAACAGAACAAACACATTCAAACCCACTAACTCTTGCAGGCAGGAGCAGGCCAGAAGGACAGAGGCTGCCAAGAATATTCCTTACACATAACGAGGGAGCATCATTCACTCTAGGACTCCATGTTCTGCTGCTTCTGACAAGGGAAGGGAAATTGGCTAGAAGCCCCAAATATAAGAACAGCATGGCAACTTTAAAGCTACCTGATGCTAACTGCCTAAACATTCCAGTTCAAAACTCTGAGCAACAACGTTTTTAAAAAATGATGGTTAAACAGCTGCTCCCATCAACCTTCACTGTCCTTCTTCTTAGAAATGGCCTTTGGGACTGGTTGTGTTCTTTCAGTCTGCATACCTGTGGAGCACAAATGCTAACATCACATATGGTGGCAATGTTCAAGTATGATTTGTTTCAGAACAACCCCAGGTTGCTGTAGTGTTTCTACCTCTGCAGTGTCTATTGGGTGTCACCTCATGGACAGGCAGGTCAAATGGCAGCATGATGTAGGGAGCACACAGGACCACCTTTTCTACTGTGGGATTTGCTCCTCACTTCAAGGTCAAATTCTCACTCTCACTGGTGACCATCGCTGAGTAAGTAAAGCTGTGCCATTTCTTCATTAAATGCAGATTCTGAAGGTATCAGGCATATTCTTAGGAAGCATCTTGGGCCAGAGCTGGAGGGTCCTGACTGTCAGTCTCTGGAGGAGGTGCTGGCATAGCTTTCTTCTTCTGGGCTGCCAGAGACTTGTAGTTTAGTTTCAGATCCACTACCTGAGAAATAATCCTGTCCACTCCTGTTTCCAGCATCCCTGACTGAACCACACTCTGCCTCAGACCATTCTGCAATTGGTTCTTTTTTAAAAAAATAAATTTACAACGATATTTTAAACTTTATTTATTCACAGTGTGCATGTGTGTGTGTGTGTGTGTGTGTGTGTGTGTGTGTGTGTGTGTGTCCAAGGGTGACTTCCGGACTGATCCTGGATTGCTTCTACCTCCTTCTGGCTTCTCTGTGGGATTTCTCAGGCTCTACCCACCAGAGCTAGAAGTGCAGCCTGCTTCCCTACCTGGTGTTTTTATGTGGGACCTGGGATCAGAACGCTGGACCTTCTGCTTGCGAGGCAGAGTCTTAATCCGAGCCATCTCTCCAGCCCTGCAATGGGTTCTTGTTCTAGTAGGATTCCATTCCTGCTTTATGCACACATGTTGACACAAAACCGTCCGCTTTTTGCCTCAGGTTTTGGCAAG
This sequence comes from Typhlomys cinereus, assembly GCA_023101885.1. NCBI lineage: Eukaryota > Metazoa > Chordata > Mammalia > Rodentia > Platacanthomyidae > Typhlomys > Typhlomys cinereus. The sequence continues at coordinate 4,893,645 of JALPQD010000140.1, read as the reverse complement.
CTGGTTTGGTGTCCATGTCGGTCTGGCAGCCCAGCGGAAGCTGTCAAACAGGCCCAGGCTCTTGAGCTGCTCCAGGATGAGCACGATGAGCTGCAGGTCACCAGAGGCAGAGAGGCTGGGTTGATGGGCTCCTGCTCTTCCCGCTCGCGCGCACCACTGCCCCACCGGGTCTGGCAGGCTCTGCCGCCGCTGTCCATCACCCACCGCCCACTGCACCCGCTCCCCAGCCACTGTCTGCCATGCTTGCAAAAGACCCCGGACAGCCACTTCTCGGGGATAGAGGGCCCGGAGGATACCCAGGAGGCGGAAGGCAGGTTTGGAGGCAGCGGAGCTGGTGGCCGATCCCCTCCCCCCAACCTCCGCGTCTATCTTCTTGTTGCTTCACTCTGCAATTTCCCAGGATTTGCCTTCCAGAGCCTGAAGTGCAGGTTGATGCCATTTCTGCCTGGCATTTTTACGTGTGATCTGGGTCCACTCCAGAGCTGTCTTTCCAATACTCAATTATTAATTTGTGGGTTTGTAAGAAGTGTCGTTAAATATTAATTTCTATTTTTCCTGTCTCCATACACTGTAACTTGTAGGATAAAGACCTTTTGATGGAACCTGTTGCCTACCCCAAAATAAAAATTTCTGAGAATAACACAATTGAAATTAAACCTTTATCTTTCTATTTGCAGACAATGTCTGAAACCCGAGAAACAAATAAGAAATGTGATGCAAAGCTTACATCTCCATATCCTGGACATCTTTCTAAGAGATCAGATGATGAAGAGAACATTGAGCTAAGTGCAGATCTGTATGCCTACACTTGTGGGCTCCTCAAAGAGGATTACAAGAGGGAAGCTATTACAAAGATTGAGCAGAATTACAACAGTCCTGAGGATGAGCCAGTACCAACTAGCCTTAAAAGAGCAGCTTGTGTAAAGATAATATTTTCCAAACTGTAAACATAATATATTTGATGGCAAAGAAAAAGATGTGCCTGGAGGAAGTGTCCCTGCAGAATGGTAGATACTTTATAACAAAAGACTCTAATCCTAGGGTAGCTAGAGGCTCAGCTGGTAAAGATGCCCAACATGAAAAGTAGCAATCTGAGTTTAACCCCCAGAAACCATAAGGCCAACACTCCTGCTGTGCTACATGCGCACCTGTCATTATTTCCCTCCCTCCTGCACTCCATCTCTCAAATTAATTAAATAAAAAATGTTAAAAAGAACTCAGTTATAAAGATGCTATGCATCTCCTTCATACTGAAAGTCCTAGGAATATTCTGACCCATCATTAGTTAATGTTTAAGTAAAAATAAATCAACCTTGAAAACAGAAAACCAAAAAATGAACATGCTTTTAACCCAAATTACAGTAAGTTTATGACAATCCAGAAGGTAAATGAATTATAAGAAAAACAACCTGGAAGTAGTTACAGATGGAATGAAAGGAACTAACTTGTTTGATGTGCAAATCAAAATAAATATTCAAAAATTATTGGAAATTTGATATTGGCATATGGTAACTATAATAAAAGTCACCGGTTTACACAGTTGGAATTTAAAAATGGAGTTTATCACTGTAGGCATAGATAGGAAGACAGAGGGAAAGACAGGTGATCCAATTATCCAATTTTGTCTATCTATCATTTTAACTTTCTCAGAATTTTTTAGCATTTTGCATTTTTAAATTATAGTTACAGTGCATTTTACAAATGCTTATTTCTTGAGTCTACATACTTTCACAGTAAGGCCACCTCTCTCCCTGCATTGTTGTCTCAGATGTCTCTTCAAAGTCTTCAAGTCACAACCTGGAGACATTTACTGTCGTCTGGGGTTTGATTCAGTACTATTTTGCTCAGTGGTCTGTTTTCCACATCATAGTAAATATCACCATATTTTACTGAAACACTGAAGCTGGGAAGCTCCTGGCCTCCAGCCATCCCTCAAAGCATGAGACTGTCACTAATTGCTGTGTTTTCAACCTGGCTCCATTGATGGAGAGAATAGGTTCATTCAAGAACCCAATTGCCTAATAATAGAATATTTCTTCTGGAATGGCACCTGTCATGGTTTGAAATGTGTCCCCTACAGTCTCATGTGTTTGGCAAGGTCATGGCACCTTGAGAGGTGGACCCTTGCTAGAGGAAGGCAGTCACAAGGGGTGGGCCTTGAGGTGGATTAGTCCCACCCTACCTCCAGGAGAAGACAGCCTTTGCTGCAAGCAGTTTTGCAGCTCTCAGCTTCCAAGATGTCTGCGGTGACGTAGCGTCCTCCAGCTTTGGCTAGCCAGCCATGCCACCTCTGCTTTGAGAGACTGTGCCTTTCCTCTGGAACCATAAGCTGAATAAACCTCCCGTTCCTCCCTTAAGTTGATTGACTTTGAGTGTTCTCTCACAGCAATAGTTAAGAGTAACCATTACAGCACCTTTGATGCTGGTGTTTGAAAGTAGTATTTTACTCATTTCACCTAAGTGATGGAAGCTGGAATATTTCGGAAAGTATTTTGTTCAGTATATTAAGTGGATAGTGTAATGTATTAGAAGTTGAATGGTGCATTCCTGTGAATAACACTGGAACTGTATGCAATCTAAAGCAAAGTTTCAAGTTTTTGTGTGACTGCTGATTGATGTTCTTTCTTTGATGTTCTTTTCTTTTCTGCTTTATCATCAGAAGCTGGCATCCCCTACCCTGACATGTTTCTTACCGAAAATATGAGCTTAATTTCTTCAGTCCATTTCTTTCTCTACTGGTGACTAATTTACTTACATGTTTCTGTGTACGTTTCTATCACTTTTTTTCATCAATCATAGTAAATTTCCTCTTTCTTGGAAGGAGCAGAATTTATAAAATCTTTGGTTTAGCAACTTGACACAGCAAATATATTAAGGTTTGCAATTCTAATCCTTTGACTAGTGTTTGCCTTGGAGTTGAGTATGTTTGTTTGTTGTTACTGTTATTTCCTAGATGAGGCTATTAGACTGTTAGTACATCAATTAAGTCAGGTTTAGTAGACAGGGGGTGAATATTAGTATGGTAGTGCACTTTTACAATTAAGTACCTTGGTGATATGTGAGGGTGAGTGGTATAGTCCCTGAAGTTGTATATGTTTTGGGGGTGGCTATATGGAAAAGTTAATCTACACTGATTAATAATTGAAAGGAGCAGGATGGTAAAAAAGGGGGTTTACTTATCTTTGGGCTGGATGTGAAGAATCTCTCGCATGTGATAGGATGATTTTAGAGGACTTCGGATGTATGGCCTTTGTCCCCTAGAGTTTTGCTTGGGTTTCCTTTGGACTCTGTTGAATTCTGAGGAGCAGTGTGTCCTCCCTGAACTGCGAATGAGCTTCCCAGGTGGATGTGAAGGGCAGAGGGGCTGATGCTATGGCAGAGTGCTTCACCTGGGACCTAGGGCGTGGCCTAGTGGCCCACCTAAGCTCAGGGAAGCCTGGGTATCCCGGGGCTCAGGCTGGCTGGTGGGTGGAGCTGGGAGGAGCGGGTGACCTGGGGGGCTGGTGGAACTTACCTGGGAAGGAGGATCTCGAGCAAGGGGGTAAGCCTCCCAGGCAGGCGGGATGGGCAGAGGGGCTGGGAAGGAAGACTGTGTGTGATTCTAATCCTTTGAAACAATACAACTGTTAAAATTATGTGAGAATTGTCCCTTGCAGAAATTCTATCAAATATGTCATGCAAACACACTCAAAATATCAAAAAAAAAGTCATTTGGTTATATTTTTCGGTTTTTTTTTTTTGTGGCCTCTGTGAGAAGAGAGAGAGAGAGAGAGAGAGAGAGAGAGAGAGAGAGAGAGAGAGTGTATCTGCATCTGTATGTATCAGAGGACACTGTGTGTGACTGTGGAGGCCCAAGAGTGACTTCGGAATTCGTCCTGCATTGCTCTACCTCCTTGAGCTTTTGCTCTGGGATTTCTCAGACTCTTCCTTCTAGGCCAGAGATTCAGGCTGCTGCCATTTGCACCTGCTGCATTTACGTGGAATCTGAGATCTGAATTCAGGTCCTTCAGCCTTCTAGATAGAGGCTTAACATATAAACCACCTCACTAGACCTTGGTTAAATTTTTCTTTCTTTTCTTTCCTATTTGTTCTTTCTTAATGTTGTATATAAAATCTACTGAATTTATGACACTCTTAATCCCCAATCATCAGCCTTATTCCCCCTCCCTTTTCCATATAACCCCTCATTTCCCCTGTTAAACTCCCTCCCATTTTCAAGTCTGTTCACTTGTGTGGCACAGTGTGCCTTTTTGGAGTAGAATACCATCAAAGCATATATTTTTCAGTTAATTTGTGCAGAAAAGGCATTTCTCTGTTTAGATAATCCTTAGTACTAGTAAGAAATTGCCAAATTGTAACCATGGTTTTGCAGCCTTATTACAGGAAAACAATAGGAACAGCAGAGAATTCATGAACGTGTTAGTTTTCTCTGATGGAAACCATCACTCAGAGAAGAGTCTAAGCCAGTGTCTCAAATCCAGTGTCTTATGGGGTTATGGAAGAGAATTTTTTTTTTTTTTGCAAGGTAAAGTCTCATTCCAAAGTGACTATTCCCTGTTCTGTCTTACCCAGGGAAGTTCACATGGAGTTATCAAAAGGTGACTTCAACTGACCTTTTCCTTCTTTAGGTGGCATCCTAAATGCAGAAGGGGAAAGGCAATGTTTATTTTATGTGAGAGGGACATGTTGCCAGCTATTTCTTTAGATCTCAACTAGATCATGCCATTCAAAGTCCTGACTGACAATGTGGGTGTCAAGAGCTAGTACCTCCTGCCCTGAAGGGTTTGATTCTGTAAATATAACAAGGACTACATGTAGACATTTCAAAAATGTCCTGCATATTCTGATGCAACTCTTGGATTTGAACCATGGATTAGATCCACCTTGTATATCAACTACTGAAGACATATCCACCAGAGCTGAAGTTTCATTAGCCACTAATTTCTATTCCCTCCTTAACTGTATCCCTTTCTGCTTCCATGGATGAGACATGAAAACGAGTATTGTTTACATTCATATATGCATGCATTTTCTGAACCTGATAGTTTATGTTAATTTTATGGAAATGGGATTAAAGTATAAAAGTTAGAAATTGTCATCTGAAGGAATTTTGTCTGTGTATTTGAGATATTGCAGTTTCACTGCCATTTCCTAGCAAGACCGAGATAGTGGTTTGCAACTCCTGAACAAAAAAATTACTTGTACTTCATTTAGACTATAGCTAATAAAATTTCCATCGTGCATATATAAGCCTTATTAAATTAACAGTGTCCTATTTTGATAGGTCATGTATATTGTCAAAAATATTTCTTTCTCTCCTCTGTCATCACTATTGCACCTTAAAAGTATAAGAGACAGAGAAACTTTGTTATGCTAAATACAATCCATATAGGCTATATATGAACTCACCTTGATAAACCATTGATTTTCTTTTTTTTTTTTGAGTGTGAGTAAGTAGCAGTGTGTATGTGTGTGGATGTGTGTGTGTGTGTGTGTGTGTGTCTATGTGTGTGTGTGTGTGTGTTGTCTGTGGGGGCCCAAGGGTGACATCAGGAATAACACTGGGTGGTTCTGTCTCCTTAGTGCTTTGCTCTTAGATTTCCCAGACTCTGAGTTCCAGGGACTATAAGTGTGATCCACTGCATTTCTGCCCACTGTTTTCATGTGGAATCCCAGATCTTGCTTCCTACAAGGCAAAGGCCTGTCACCTGAGCCATTTCTCTACCCCCTGAGTTTTACTTATTTATTTATTTTTCTAAGTTTTCCAAGCACATTGAGTACTGATCCCTGCTTCCCTCCATTCCCCCCGTCTCTCCCATCCCCTTCCATTCCCTCCATCACTACATCCTACTCTCTTCCACGCTCCTTCCTGTCCACCTCTATAGACCCCAGGGTTCTCTCTGGATTGTCTACTCTTGTGGGGATTCAGGCCTCTGTGACAACCAAGTTGCCTTACTTCGGGCCACTCCACTGACAGGGACGCTTCCTTCACTCATCCAGTCCCCAAGATTTCCACCGTGTGGTCTATCTGTCTTGAGTCACTTCATACTCTTTGGGGGCATGTTGCTAGGTCAGTCATGCAGGTCTGGTAAGGACAAGTCTCACAGAAGTGAGTTCCTGGAAGCAGCAGTCCTGCCTTAAAGGGAATGTTTTCTCTAACAGAGGACCTTCCCATCATTAGGTTCTTACAATCTTACTGCCCCCTCTTCTGCGAGGTTCCCTAAGCCTTACGATGTGGAGAAATTAGGTTGGCCTGATGGGTGAGCTTTGCTGGGTCACCAGTACTTTGCATTATGGCTGCTTGTTGTTGTCCACTTCACTGCTCTTCTACTGGCCTTGGCTGCATCCTGTCAGGGTGTTCAAATCCTCTACTTACGTTGTAGAATTAGATTTCTAGGCTGAGTGTTCAGTGCTCTTAAAATCTCTGGGTATGATAGCAGTTATTTACAGAGTGGTTTGGTGTACTGTCTTCCTACCTATAGGTTCTTTGGCTGTTTTTCCTATTGATCTATTTCCTTCCCTTTTTTATGTTCTTGTTCTACTTTATAGTAACAGAAATGTGTTCCAATCTGATAAGTGGATCTTGAGTTCAGTCAGAAAGCTGTTTGTTGTCTCCTTGATACTCATGCTACTACTACACTGGTGGTTACCTGTTGCGATTGTGATTTTTATTGCAAAATGTAGATCTCATGAGTTGATGAGGCTTCCGATTATTTCTCTTCCTCAGTATCTTACATCATATTCCTTGGTACTGTGTAAGCTATCCAGCAAGGAGGAAGTTTTCAGACCCATGTTCTGTGATCCATATGTGTTGTGTTTTCAGTAATAGGGTCTTACTAAGAGTTTTTTTGGAGAGCAACCCAGAGCAATAGCAAAAGCCTACAATGTTTGGGGGCCTTTGAAAGCTCTCTGACCAACATTTTATCATCAGGAGGTGTCACATTCCTGTTACATCTAGTGTAGTTGTACTTGTCACTGAGTTCTAGGTAGATCAGCTCAGAGCTTCTTTGTTGTTGTTTTGTCCTCTTTTCTTCACTTTCTGCTCCTCTGTATAGGGACTGTCCATTCTTGTACCTTTCTTTAAAAGACATGTTTTTTTTTTTTGACATAGCATTACAAAAGGAGGTTCCTATGAGGTTATTTCCGACAGTCTTAGAGTTTTTCTATAAGCCCCTTCTATCTCCTGTTGCCACAGACCCCCTTAGTGTTCTTCCCAATCATTCCCTCCCTCATCCTACTTTCCATGGTATCTCAAATCTCCCCTTTAAAATGTTCCACCCTAACCATTACTTTCTTGGAGGGGACTTTTCTTGGAGGGGGTAAGGGCAGGGCGAGGGGGGGGGCGAAGAGAGCCATAGGTGAAGGAGCGGGGAGGAGGCGGGACAAAGCTTGGAGGTCCAGGGAGGGGGCCCCCTGCAAAGAGGGCGGAGCCAGTGGGGGGACCCCGAACTATTGGTGGAGGGCGAGCGGGAGGCGGGGCGGATGGAGGTGGGGCAGGCTGGGGTGCATCCTCCGGCGCTCCTCTGCTCTGGGAGCCCACTTAAGGCCCCGGACCCCGAGTGAGGAGGAGGCAGGAGAGAGGCGGCTGCGCGGCGCGCTTCCCCGGGGCTGCGGCGGGCTGAGCTCCCGGCTGACCACGGGACGGTGCTGCTCGCTCCTTGGTTGCGGGCGACCCGCCGGCCAGCATCGTGCTCCAGCTGGAAAGATCCGGCTCAACCGCCTGCTTGTTGCCCCCTGTTTGCTGCTGCTTAAGGCGAGACCCCGCCGCGGCTCCCCTGCTGCTGACCAGGCGGCCGCGCGGCTTCCGCCCTCTTGGGGGGCGCGGGCGGCCCCTTCCACCACCGCTTCGCCGAGCGGACCACGGGGAACACCGCCAGGTGCTGAGCGTCATCCGGCCCCAGGTAGGGAACAGCACCTCTGAAAGTTCCGGAAGGTGAACTTTTCGGAACATACCCTTGATTATTTTCTGTCCTTTTTTACTCAAAAGTGGCTTGAGTTGTGTTTTTGGAGTGACCCAGTTCTGAGAAAGAAGGCATCGCTCAGGATAGGTCGAGGGTTCTCAAGGTAAATGCATTGGTTAGCTCTTTCAGGCGCTTTGCAAATGCTGATAATCCAAGACGTCTACAGAAAACGAAAACATGCCAAAGAATTTTAGAGCACATATATGGTAGGAGTCAGGGATCACCCTGAAACAGGTGAAGTATTTCTTATAAACATGTGAAACCACACATGTTTCTGATGATGCACCTTAACAACACCTCTTGGTGAATGGCCAACTAATAAGTAAGTTGGCAAATGTGAAGGAGTATCTGTAAAGATTTATAATTTTCTTTAATCAAAGCCAATGTGCCTCCTGACCCTCTTGCAGATTCGCCATATTATTATTCCGTGTGGTGGTTTAGATGAACTGTCCCGCATTGGTAGCGGTTGTTGAAGTCTAAGTTAGTCATGTTGTTTTGTCTGTTTCCAGTGTGTAATTGATACAGTTCCAGGTTTTGGAATGATCCTCGTGTGGTGCTTGGACCTTCACTTGCCTGGTTTTTATGCCACTGCAGTCTCTGTCTAGAATGAGCGGTTTCTGTCACTGTTGTTCTGTTTGAAAACGACGGAGAATGCTGGTGTTGAGGTCTGAGAGGGCACTGCTGGCTAGGTTTAATGAGTAGATTGCAGAATTGCTTCTTTTTTTTTTTAAGTTTTGCTTGACCGTGAGGTGTGTGTGTGCATGCGTGCGCGTGCGTGTGCGTGTGTGTGTGTGTGTGTGTGTGTGTGCGCACAAGGGAGCAGTTGAGTATGTGTGAGCCTGCTGAGACTCAAGGGTGACATTGGGAATCAACCTGACTTGCTGTCTGCATTTTTACATGGGACCTGGGATCTGAACTCCGGACTTTTTATCTCCCGTCGCCACATACCCCCCTATATATTAAACTATTTTTAAATACCAGTTTCTCGGTTTGGAATTCACCCTGGAGAAAGGGGTTATAGAAATAGAATGCTGGTGCTGTGAGGAACTGAGGAGCTGAGGAGTTAGTGGAGTTCATTTTCTATCCAGCTAACATTTCTGGCAAGCGACTGTGTCCTCTGTCTAGAACCCTTGACTACAGAGAAGTTATTGGAGTGAAAGTGGAGTTCAGCAGGCATGTGTTCTACAAGGTACCAGAACCTGTGATGGCCAGGGTCATGCTCCTGTAGTTGGTCCAGAGATATGTTCCCGAGGAGAAGTGTGAGAACTTGTCGCTGTGACATTCTGGATTCTGTTCTTCAGTAGGTCCATGAATAATGGCCAGTTAATGTGCCAGGTTCTAGGGTTGCTCCTAGGTGACAGGAACACAATGGTCAGTGCACTGGGGGCTTTATCTGTAGGGACATAAAGCTATGGGAAAACAGATACTCAGGTGGGTGGTTTCTTCTCTGTCCAGAGGAGAAGGGAGGCCAGTGTGATTGCCATGCCCTGTGTGGTGAGGGGATATGATTAGGGAATGTTGATAAGTCAGTATGATAAGAGAATGGGGAGTCAGGAAAGGGTGCCAAGGGACAGCCAGACTTTGCCTCCTAATGACCCTAGTAGATTAGGGCATGAGTTGTTCTTTAGGTCAGTAGGTAGATTAAACTTAGTGGTTCAGTCTGTAAGCATCTTATATAATGAATTAGGTTTATTCAGAGGATATTTGTTAGAAATTTCATAATCACAGAATGGTATTGGACAGTTTTTTGTTATGTATTTTGCAGGCATTTTATATTCTGAAGAATGGTCAGTGTCTCATAGAACACAATAAACTCTTCAAAGCTGTAGGTTGAATGTGTTAGTGTTTATTGCGCATGAGATACTCACCCGCATCAAATCATAGGGTAAGCTCTATGAAAGAATCTTGAAAAATCTCAGTTTATGTGAGAGAGACGACTGAGCTTCTCAGCAGCATGAGTAACTCCTGCTAAGGCTCTGGTGAGAGTAAGACCATAAGGTCTATGTTAAGAGTCTGTTACTGTACCCCTCCAGGCCTCTTCTCACCAGTGTGAACTGCATATTCATGGATCATGGATCACCATGGAGAAGTGAGTTCAGTGACCTGTGCTTGCCTCCTGGGCAGGGTGAAGGAGCCTGTGGAGGCAGGCGTCCAGGTGCATCCTGTGTAACCAGTCCTAAGTCCTTGTCAGTATGTGAGGCTACATTTCTGATCTAGGGTACCAGTGTTCTTGTTTTACATGCCAACCACACAGGAGTTCAGAGCCTGGGCTCCACTAGATTATGGCAAGTGGTTTATCTTCCTGTCTGTTTCTTCAGTAAAATTGGGGACACCAGAAGCACTGTTTGTGGGAACTCTCGGGAAAGCCCACCACCTTGGATTGACTAGGGATGAAGTCACACCAAAACCTTCCTATAATGTTCAAAGCAGATTTATTGGTAAGTAAGCAAGAGGGCAAACTTGATGGCAAGTAGCATGGCTGTCTCTGTATCAGAGAGACAGCTCTGGAATGAGAAGGGCGGCTCACCCTGGAGTATGTGAAAAAATTCCTTGAGGGAGTATGTTAGTTTATTTTAGCTGCAGACAAGCTGAGACTGTGAAGCCGTCCTTGGAGAGTGGAGCTGACTTGTTCAGGTGGGCTGGGGACTGTGAAGAGTCGTGTTTGGGGGCAGCACATCAGAGGCAGATGTGGGGAGGAGTGCGGGAAAGCTTGAGACATTACGTGTTCTACATGTCTAACATTTCCATTTTGTTTTATTTAAAAAAGAAAGGGTAAGGGGAAAATGAGATCAGCCTAGCTGCTTCCTGTGGATGGGGACATTGTAAGTCCTGAGGAGGCATATTTAGGGGAATGTTATTAGCCAGAAAAGACACAGTAGTAAATGTCCCAATAGATAAAATGTTGATTAGGGAGGCCAATAACTTGTCCGACCTATCTAGAGCCACTGTTATGAGCTTGTCAGAAAAAGCAAGGTCAGGGCACAATTCAGAACCAGGAAAAGTGGATCACAACACATAGTGGCCGTGGCAGTTGAGGTGGAGCAGTCATTTTGTAGAAGAATCCGTAGGTGTCCCTAGGAGGAAGGGGACAGAGAGAAGAGAGACGGCGAGGCTAGGGAAGGCACCATTATGGATGTCTGTTTCCTGACATGTTTGTTTGGAGGGTCCTCAGGTTCTCGTGGGATAGTCGCTGGAGGGGGCAGGAATAGGTTGATATTCTCTAAGAAGGAACTGGTTCCTTCTTGATTAGTAGTAGTAATAATGGGTATAATAAAGTTAAGGATAATGAGAGCGAAAAAGAAGCCCCACAAACAGCAGCAGTAAAAGGGCTGTGGAAAAGGCGCAACTCTGGTCTAGTTTGTCCGTAGACATCCTGGCGTTTGAAGAACTGGGTTGTTAACCTCTGGTATGAGATAGGTGGGTATGTGGTCAGGAGCGTTTGGTTGAAAGAGCATCTGGTGAATTTTCTGATCCTGTCTTGGAGGCATCTGAAAAGGCAAGGCAGGATAAGTAACAGTTAGAGAGCCTACGAGGGGCAGAATCGAAGTCTCTGGCAGAATGGATTTGAATTGTCATGTTTTGGAGGTTGTTGAGCTTTTCTTTTATTTTTTCCTGTTTTTGGTGTAACAGCAGTTGACTTTGGAGGACTGAACTGACCAAATAGAGTTGAGCCTGTAGAACCGAGGTGGTGACGGTGACAATATTTCAGAGGCCTGGGAGTCCTAGGGCCCTCCTGGAACAGTGGAATGGTGTCAGGGGTGCAGTCTGTGCAACGGGGAGTGTAGAGGACAGAGTCGTACCTAAGAGAAACAAGACTACAAGAAAGTTAAATCTAGGGTTTGGTTGAACTACTATATCTAAGATGGGAGGGAAGGAGTTACATTGAGTTTGTTAATTATCTGGTTTAGCTCATTTAATAAAATAGTTATTTTATTCACATGCACAGGATGGCAATAAATGGGCCTAAGACAGTCTGGCTCTGGATTTATAGTATTTCAGATCTCTACACTTTATTGGAGGCTCTATCAAGTCAATTAGCTCATTAGTGTAGCAGCATTTTTCTAGGAATTTATGTTCAGCTTCCTGTTGGTAAAACCGTCACAGTTCTGTTTATGGAGAGGCCACATAGAGTTGGCCACATATGTCCCACGTGGCTAGGAAGACTCCCAGTATTCCATGTTAATGAGGCTGAGTAGCAGGTGGGAGAGCAGTCCTTAGGATAGAGAGCGCTAATTGGAGGAGCCATTAATAAAAAACACCTGGATCACATTAAATCTATCAGCCATAATGATATATGTATATACATATTATCTATATCTATATGCACACACAGTCACACACACACTCAGAGGGTTTTGTCTTCTGTATCTGAATTAACATTTTTTTGTGACTTGTGATTAAAATGACCTGTGATTAGAGATGACATATACAATTAAAGAGTAAGTGGTTGGGTTTTTCCCACGCACAAATGCAGTCTCCAGAATGTGGAGGATTCTCTGCGGCATATGGACAGCAACTTCTTCCTCAGGAAGGTGTGCTTCCTCGTCACGGGAGCCCCGCAGGACAGCCACTGCAGCATCCACCCGAACCGGTTCGAGAAGCTGGCCCACATCTACCGAAGCCCCCTGCTGTTCTGTGACCTGGAGGTTGAAAACTACCAGATCACACGGAGCAGCATCTGGTGCGCATGCTGCAGATCTGTGCCGGCCACATGCCAGGTGTCTCAGCCTTGAACCTGCTGTCCCTACTGAGGAGCCCTGAGAACTCCCCACTAGAGGAGCCGTGATGGTTGGGGGGGTCCTTGGCTGCCCCTCCCCACGTGCGCCAGCTCCATTAGCAGCCACTGTTGCTGAAGAGGGACCTGATGGGATGGGGCAGCCTGCCAAGGGGCTTCTGGCTCTAGCAGGGAGTCCTGGGCATGCAGGGGAGGGAACCCAGCTGCTGGAACCCTAGTACCCTCCTCTCTGTCTGCACCCATCCGTCCTGACACATCTCCACCTAGGATTTCTTCACCACTAAAAGTCCATAGCTTTCAGTCATCACCCATCTGACGACCGAATTGAGCAGCTGTCGGCAGCCGTCTTTGGACTACCTCGGCCATACTGTAAGCCGACTCAATACATTCCCTATATTCATTGTGTCAGTTCTGCATGTCTAGAGAACCTGACTAATACAGATTGTGGTACCAGAAGTGGGGTGTGGCTGATAAATCTGACTATGGTGACTCTGTGGCTTTTGAAGGGTCATACTGGATTCTCTCAGGGGCCAGAAATCCAGGTTGAGGCCATTTCCTGCCTCGGTTCCTTTGGCAGTCTCAGCTACCTAGAAAGAGGTTTTTCAGTGTCGGCGTGCTAAAGTTGGTACAGCTGTGGCTCCGGTGGACCAAGCTACATGTCAGCCTCCCTGTGGACTCTGCCGGCATCCCTCAGGTGGTACTGGTTTTGGTGTATGATTACAGGGTTCATGGAGAGCAGCAAATGCTTGGCACCAAGGAGCGGCGTAGAGTTCCTGCCAAGAAAGGTGAAGCCTATAGCTGCAGAGGTGAACCCAAAGTACTGTTGAAGATGCCAGAACCATGGGATATCTGCTGAGGACACCTGCAAGTGGAGATTCAGCCTGGTTCAAGGAACTCTGCTTTTACAACTTCAAGCTGCAAACAGGGACTGGGAATGCCTAGACTCTTTGAGCCACCTTGACTACATGATGAGCAGCAGAAAATGGACATTGAAGTAAGGGATGTGGTATTTGATTTTCTGGACTTTGTTCTTTTTAATGTTTTCTTGTTTAAGATCCTTATGTTTCAATGTTTTATCTGTTCTAAAGTATTTAACTTATTCTGACTTAAGATTCTTAAGGTTAAAGAATTTTCAACTTTTAAAACGTTGGAACTGAAGTTTTAATGAGAAAAATTTTAAATTTGTCCATGAAATGTTTTTATATATTTTTTAATATTTTTTTATTTCATTTTTTTGTTCAATTGTGCATGTGTGTGCACGTGTGTGTGTGTGTGTGTGTGTGTGTGTGTGTGTGTGTGTGTATGTGTATGTATGTATGTGTATATGTGTGTGTGTAGAACCACGGACAAATTCGGGAATCACCATGGACCTCCTCCACCTCCTCCTTGTTTACTCTGCCGGGGATTCACAGGCTCCGCCCTACCAGGACCAGAACGCAGGCCGCCCCCCCCCACGCTTCTGCCCGGCGTCTATACATGGGGTCTAGGATCCGAACTCAGGACCTGCCTGCAAGGCAGAGGCTTAACCCCTGAGCCACCTTTCCAGCCCCTGTTTTTATATTTTTAAGATAACTTTTAACATCTGTGGGGACAAGGAAAGGTTAAGTTTAAAAGTGGTATTGTTTTTGTGTCACGTTGATAAAGGGGTAGAGTGTCATAGTTAAGCACAGATGTCAACTTGAAAACTGTTGTGGGTTTGAACTCTGGGCACAGTTGTAGAGAGTTGATGGTTGAGTTAAGTCTAGAGCAAACTTGAAGGAGATTGTCAAGTTCATGGGGAAGACCCAGCCCATGGTGGGTGGGATTAGGCCTTGGATAAATCACAGAGAGCTGGTTGAGAGAGTTGGCATCCTTCTGTTCACTTGGCCAGACATGCTGGTCTGGCAAGTAAGGATTGACCATCTCTCACCTATTATGTGGTGATGATGTGGTCAGTTCCCTTGGACCTGGTGTTGGTGCACGCTCTCACAGCTGGAGTATGAACTGTAACCAGTAATTGAAAGAGAATAAATCCCTTGTTCCCACCATGTAGGCGAGCCAAAACACTGGCCTAATATCGAGGCCCTTGATCCATTTGGAATTAATTTTTGTGCATGGTGACAAGTACGAGTCCAGTTTTAATCTGCATGCAGATATACAGTTTTGCCAGCACCATTTGTTGAAGATGCTGTTCTTTCTCCATTGAATTTTTTGGGCCCCTTTGTCAAAGATGAAATGACTGTAATTGTGTGAGGTTATACCGGAGACTTCAACCCTTATCCATTGATCTACATGTCTATTTTGGAGCCAGTACTAGGCTATTTTTATTACTATGGATTTGTAGGATAGATTAAGGTTTGGTATGGTGATAACTCCAGCAGTATTTTTGTTAGTCAGGAGTGTTTTTGCTATCCTGGGCGTTTTGTGCTTCCATGTGAATTTTGAGATTGTTTGGTCAATTTCTTTAAAGAATTGCTTTAGGATTTTGATTGGTATAGCATTGAATCTGTATATTGCCTTTGGTAGGATGGTCATTTTTATGATACTGATTCTGCCAATTCAGGAACATGGGAGGTCTTTCCATCTTGTGGTGTCTTCTGTAATTTCTTTCCTTTGGGTTTTAAAGTTTTCATTGTAATGGTCTTTTACCTCCTTGGTTAGGTTCATACCAGGGTATTTCATTTTTTTAGGGGCTATAGTAAATGGGATTGTTTCTTTTAGGGCTTTTTCACTTTTTCATTCTTGGCGTACAGGAAGGCCACTAGTTTTTGCACTTGTATTTTGTAACCTGCCACCCTGCTGAATTTCTGTATTAGTTCTAGGAGTTTCCTGGTGGAGTTTTTGGATTGTTGTAGAAAGCTTTTGTTATGCTGATAAAGCTTCCTTCCATTCCAACTGTCTCTAGCGTTTTGATCATAAAAGGATATTGGATCTTGTCAAAAACTTTTTCTGCATCTATTGAGAGTATCATGTGGTCTTGGACTTTGGGTTGGTTTATATGATGGATTACATTTATTGATTTGCATATGTTGAACCAACCTTGTGTGCCTGGGATAAAGCCTACTTGATCACAGTGAATGATCTTTTTGATATTTTTTGGAATCCAATTTGCTAAGATTTTGTAGAGAATCTTGCATCTGTATTCATCAAGGAGATTGGCCTATAGTTTTCTTTTTTAAGTGTATCTTTATTAGGTTTTGGGATTAGTATGATTTTCGCTTCGTAGAAAGAATTTGGAAATGTTTCTTACTTCGCTATTTTATGTAACAGTTTAAGTAGTATTGGTGTTATTCGTTCTTTAAATGTCTGGTACAATTCTGTGCTGAATCCATCTGGTCCAGGACATTTTTTGGTGGGAGGATTTGAGATTACTTCATCAATTTCCTCATTTGCTACAGGACTATTTAAATAATTCAAAACTTCCTGATTCAATTTAGGTAAGTTGTGCTTACTCAGGAATTCATCTATTTCTTTTGTGTTATCAAATTTTATGGAGTATAAGTTTTTGAAATGTGACCTTTTAATTCTCTGAGTATCTTGATTATCTGTTGTGATAACTCCATTTCATTTCTAATTTTGTTAATTTGAGTTTTCTCTCTCTTGATTTTCTTTAATTTAGCTAGAGGTGTATCCATCTTACTGAATTTTTTTTCAGCTTTTTGACTGGTTGATTCTTTGTATTGTTTTCCTTATCTCAATTTCAGATATTTTCCCCCTGATTCTGCTAGTGTCCTCTCTTCTACTGCTTTTGGGAAGGGATTGCTCTTGTGTCTCTAAAGCTTTAAGCTGCATTGTTAAGTTATTTACTTGTGATGTTTCTTTTTTTATATAGGCAATAAGAGCTATAAACTTACCTCTTAGGACAGTTTTCATTGTGTCCCAGAGATTTTGATATTTTGTATTTTCATTATCGTTCACTTGTGGGAAATCTTGAATTTCCTTTTTGATTTCTTCCTGAACCCAATTCTCATTTGGCATCATAGTGTTTAGTTTCCAGAAGTTAGTGTATTTTCTGCTGTTTGTTGTGTTGCAGATGTCAAGATTTAGCCCATGATGGTCTGATAGGGTCAGGCTATAATTTCAAATTTTTCGCATATGTGGAGATTTGTTTTGTGGCCCAATTTGTGGTCTATTTGGAAAAATTCTGTGTGCTGCTGAAAAAAACGTGTATTCCTTTGTGCTTGGTTGGAAAGTTTGATAGAGATCTGTAAGGTCCATTTCTGTGTCTCCATGAGTTTTTGGCCTGTTGATCTATCCCACGTTGAGAGTGAAATATTGAAATCCCCAAGTATTATCATTTTGGGATTGATTTCTTGTTTTAGTCATTGTAACATTTGCTTAATGAATATGGGGGAGCTCATATTAGGTGTGTATGTATTCAATATAGTGAAGTCTTCCTGGTGAATTGTACCTGTGACTAAAACATAGGATCCTTCTGTCTCTCTTATGATTTTCTTTTGTTTGAAGTCCATTTTGTCAGGTAGCATAATTGCTACCCCTGCTTGTTTCTTGATTCCATTACCTTGAAGAATTTTTGATCACCCTTTTAGAATGTGCCTATCTTTTGTGATGAGATGTGTTTCCTGAAGGCAATACTTGGATGGGTTGTGATTTCTAATCTTTGTTTGTAACCTGTGTCTTTTGATTGATGAGTTAATTCTATGACATTTAGTGTTATAATAGAGAAATTACTTTTAATTCCTGACTTTTTTTCTGCGTTTAGTGGCTTTCATAACTGTATTATTTAGCTTGTAGATTTAGGTGGTATTATACTTCCCTTCTGTCCTCCTGGATATGCCTGTTGTTTTCTTCAAGCTTGAGTATCTTTTCTAGCATTTTTTGAAGGCCTGGTTTGGTGGTCATGTTAGCCTTCAAGTTGTATTTATGGTGGAAAATTTTTCTTTCACCCTCGTTCATGACTGATAGCTTTGCTGGGTATATCAGCCTGGGTTGATATTTGTGCTCATTCAGTACTTGAAGTACATCTCTCTAAGCTCTTCTAGTTTTTACTGTTTCCATTGAAAAATCATTTGTTATTTTAATAGGTTTTCTTTTAAAAGTGACTCATGTTTTTTTTCTTGAAGTTCCCAGCACATTCTCTTTGTCCCATAGTATTTATGTAGTATTTTGATTATTATTTGCCTTGGGAGTTTCTATTTTGGTCATACCTGAATGGGGTATGGAATGCCTTTTGTATTTGAATGGGCGTATTTTTCTTTAAAAATGGAAAGTTTTCCTTTACGATAGGTTGAAAAATTTCCTCAGGTGTGGTATATTGGGATTCTTGTTCTGGTATTCCATGAATGCACATGTTAGGCTTCTTCAAGGTATCCCATAACTCTTGAATATTTCCCTCAAATATCTTTTTGACTTTAATACCCTCTTTGATTGAACTGGTTAGTTCTTTCACTTTGTCCTCAAGATCTAATATTAGGGGAGGGGAGGGGGCACAGAGGGATGGGGGGTGGAGGGAGGGAGGGGACCAGTGTACCTGTTAAGTTTGTATGAGTCAAAATAAAAAAAAATCTAATATTCTATTTTCTGCTTCATTAGTTCTGCTGATAAGACTCTCTGTTGAGTTCTGGATTGAAGATAGCTTGTCTTTTAGTTCCAGTTTAAACTCTGCTTGATTTCCTCTTTCATTGTTTTGATCATAAGAAAGACAAGACTTTGAAAATCATTATCTTGGGTATGGCTTTCTTGGCTATTTTCTGTCAATGTGTTCTGGTTGGGTTCCCTCCTTATGGGGTTAATTCTTTTGGTAGGAGATCTGTTATCTTGGTTTTTTGTGTCTTATGGATTTGAGCTGTGATCTGAGCATTTTTCTTTTATCTCTTATGACCTTCTTTTTGTTTTTGTGTGTTTTTAGGTGAATTAAATTAGAGAGTTATTGAGCAGTTATTGGTAGTGTTTGCCTTGGAGTTGGGTACATTTATCTGGTGTTGGTATTATATTTCCTCGATGTGGTTATTGGACTGTTAGTACATCAATTAAGTCAGGTTTAGTAGACAGGGATTGAAGACTCGTATGGTAGTGCACTTTTTAGGTTTACTTCCCTGGTGATGTGTGAGGGTGAATGGTACAGTCTCTGAAGTTGTATGAGGTTTTGGTGGCTATGTGGAAATGTTAAACTACAATGATTAATAATTGAGAGGAACAACATGGTAAAAAGAGTTTACTTATCTCAGAGCTGGATGTGAAGATCTCTCCCGTATGATGGGATGATTTTAGTGGATCTCAGATGAATGGTGTTGATCCCCTAGAGCTTTGCTTGGGTTTTCTCTGGACTGTGTTGAATTCTGAGGAGCAGGGAAGCCCCCCTGGTCCAGACTGGGGCAGAAAGGCAGAGTGGCTAGTGGGGCTCGCAGATGACTTAGAGCTTGGGCGTGATCTAGGGGGCTTACTTGAGAAGCAGGGAGTCAGCTCTCATCCAGTCCAGATATGGACAGAAAGTCAGAGAGGCTAGTGGGGTGCACAGGTGACCTGGGGCCTGGGGCATGATGAGGGGGCTTACCTGAAGACCAGGTAGCCACGCCTGGTATGGGTCTGGGTTGAGAGAGATGAAAGTGGTCCCTCTCCTCATGTGTCCTCATTTGGTTCCTTCTGCTTCAACCTGTCAGCACTGTAAGCCAGGGTCACCTTGTTTTCTGGGTCAAAGTGAAGGGAGGTTCATATGCCCAGGAGCTGTGGAATCTCTGGAAGGCCGTGTCCCTGTTCCAGTGGTTGGCTGCCCTGTCTGTGAAGACTGGCATTTATTCCCATTCTGGGATCACCATGATGCTTGTCGTTAGCATGAGGGCAGCCTTCTCTGTGCTCTGGCGTCTCTGTGGGGTCTGTGGTCAAGGGATGAGTTTGAGTCAGGTGGAGGCAGATATGTCCCTGACAACCGTCATCACCTCACAGCATGGGGATACCATGTGGACTGGGCAGTACTTGAGGACAGGCCTGAACTCTAGGACTGGTGTTTCTTCTGGGTCTGGAGTTATGCTGAGTGTTGGGGCGAGGGTGAGGTCTGACCAAGGACCAGCATGTCCGTGAGGTCTGTCTCCTTGTACGTTGCACCCACTTAAGGGTGTGGTATCACCCTGGGGCTTGTGGACATCAGGAGGGCAACTGCGTCTGATTTTTGGAATCTGGAATAGTGTGTGGGTTGGCGTATACAGCCTGCACATTGGGGTTCACTCAATGCGGGCCTGTCCCTGTGAGCTGGAATTCCCTTAGGTTCTCTGACTCCCTGACTGTACAGCGTGGACTGGAGGGAAGGCCTGAACCCTTGAACTGTCATCTATCCAGTGTCTTGGCTGTCCCTGAGGATTGCAGTACAGGCGAGGGTGTGCCTGTCCCTCCATGAAGCTTACCTGTCTGGGCCCACGAACCGGCGTAAACCCAGACTTAGGTGCAGGAAACAGAAGTGGGATCGGTAGGAATTGATCAGGCATCAGGTCAGAGGGAGCCTAGGATGTCCATCATCCAAGCCAACTTTATTGTAGCACACATAGTATTTATAGGAAAACAATCAAGGAGCAGGGCCAAATTCAGGAACACATCAGAGAAGAGCAGGGACAAATTCTTTACAGGATTATGTAAAACACATGCATTCCAGTTAACAAAGGAAAGGCAGGAGTGACATCTACTTGCTGGGTGGGACCAGACATGATGTCTCCAGGGAAACAAGCATGCCACCTTGTTGCGAGAAGGGAATGGACAATGTATGCCTCAAAACAGAGTTACTTGGGCAGTGCATAAGCATATCTCGGATAAGCAGGAAGAAACTGTTAGGGGAGGAACAGCCCAGCAGGTTTCTAAGAGAAACAAAAGCGATCCAAGAACAGAGCTAGGGAGGAACCCCTAGCTACAGCCTGTTTCAGATGCTAATGTATCATTCTCCAGAGAGCAGGCTTTGGGCCTGACAACCCCCACAATTCTCCCTTGTTTTTATTATTAAAAAATAGACCTAGTTTTAATATTATCTATATAATCTGAACAAAGCAAAGATTACAAAAAGGGCAAACAAATCAATTCCCATAGCAACAAGTGTCAAGCTAACCAGGTCTTTTCTGGAGTTTTTAAATTATGTATGTTACTTAAATGAGCCTGTATTCTGTCCCAAATATAAATTCTATCTCAGTACCAATACTGACTTATTTTATGTTCAGGAGAAGCACAATTAGCAATTAAACAGTAGATACATTTAATGGGATAAATATAACCAAAAGTCAACAGAAAATCATACATGTTTAGGAGCCAAAACTAAAACATGGTAGTACATAATAATGAATTTTAAATAGAAAATAAAGTCCTTTAGTATATGGTGAGTAGCAGTTAGCTTTCAAAGTCCAGTTTGAAAGACTCTCACAGTCCAAACAGGGGTCAGGAATCCATCATAGAAGGCAATATTTTGTGTGTAGGCACTGGGCATCCTAGAAGGTCTGATACTTAAGTCTAGAATGTTGAAGAACAGAGCAGCACAATAATAGTCAAGAAGAGATGCCTGGGGGTCACTGGTTGTTGTGACTCTTGGACTAGTCTGTCTTCTTTATGCATCAGAGTGTTGAGTTGACTCCAGGTCAGGATCTGGCTCCTCGAGTTGTTCTGTATCGATGCCAACTCCTTTTTTCCTGTAGGCTGAGAGCTGTGATCCCATCAGGGAGACTGTCTATGATTTTCCATTGGGCGGACTAAACGCTCAGGAATCCACAGGGGTGAGCCTGTTGATGCAGAAACACAAAGATACCTGCGACTCCAGCGGAGCCCTGAGTCTGGTTAGAACAGGTGTATGTCAAAGGTGTTCTGCTACTATAAAGCCATCTTTAACTGTATTTCCTTTTTTTTAAAAAAAAATTTAAAGTGTATAAAATGGAGGAAAGAATTAAATAAGGTGTATCTGAGGAAGTCCTTCCCCCTCTTTAATTTTTAAAATACCATTTAATTATGTCATTAGCACATTTAACAACAGTAATTATAATTAATAAGAGAAAAATTTGTCCTATGATAGTGTAGGTTACTATCTAGGAGAGATTTTGAAAAGTAAACAATAAAACCTCTCAAGGTTGTATTACTTCTCTCTAAAATTAATCTCACACAGCCATCTTAGTCCTCTAAGGAATTACTGATAGAGGAACTTTAATATGTTTTACTTTTTTATGTCATAATTGTAATATAACTTATTGAGTAACCATAAACTTTATCTTAAAAGAAATAAAGAGTTGGGCTTTCTAGGCAATTGTATAGACAATAAACATTTTTATATAATCATTTTCAAATGTATATCTTGAAATCTAAGATATTGTAGCTCTCAATTTACTTATTTACTTTAGCATTAAGCAATCACAAAATTTACATCTTTAAAATATATGAACTTTATAATATAAACATGAAAAGAATTTGATGTAAGATAAACAGCCTTAAATTTCATTTTGAAATGAAAATGTTAAATAATTTATAAAAATTTGAGTTAATTGTAGTACTTTAATATCTTTTAAAGGCAAATGTGTAGCTATACCACAAATTAGTAAAAGTTCTTTAAGTTTTGTAGTTTAAGTTTTAAGTTTAAGTTTTAAATTTAAGTTTAAGTTTTAAATTTAAGTTTTAAGTTTAAGTTTAAGTTTTAAGTTTGTAGTTTAAGTTTTAAGTTTAAGTTTTAAGTTTTGTAGAGACTGGAACAATATCAAATATGGAATAAACAAGCAGCACTGGTCATAATACCAGTATATCTCTTTAGATAAGCACCTTTTTTGGCAATATAAACATTTAGATACTATTATATCTTACCACAAGGAGAATGAAGAAATTCCAATGAAATTTTTAGAAGACAATTATATTTTTTTGGTTGCTATATTTGATGGGACAAAATTCTATGAAAGAAATTAGAGGAGTGGGCAAGTTCAATCAAGCAATATCACAGTGGCTTTGTCATTTTGGGAACACATGGAAAAACCTTTAAAAACACAATGACATTTTCATTTGTAGTCCTATTAAAGATCAAAACCAAGCAAGATAATTTTTTTATGAAAGAAAACGTACGGTCTATCAGAAAAACAGTTGTGTCGATTTAAAATGTAAATAGTTAAGGCCTTTGATGTTATTAAAATTATTTGTTCTTATTTTTATTTTTTATTTTTATTCAATTGTGCGTGTGCGTGCCTGTGCCTGTGTGTGTGTGTGTGTGTGTGTGTGTGTGTGTGTGTGTGTGTGACGCCTCCACCTTCTCCTTCTTTACTCCGCCCAGGGATTCACAGGTTCCGCCCTACCAGGAGGAAAAAATGCAGGCCACCCCTGCTTCTGTGGCATCTATAAGTGGGGTCTAGGATCCAAACTCAGGACTTTCTGCCTGCAAGGCAGAGGCTTAACCCCTGAGCCACCTCTTCAGCCCCTTGTTCTTATTTTTAAGTATGCATACATGTATAAAAATGGCATGCCAAAATTTTATTGGCACGCAACATGAATGAAAAAAAATTCAAGTAGCCACAGACTTTTTACTTTGAAACACAAGACACACAACATTTAAACACCGAATATATAAATATACAAACACATTAATAACATAGAATTTACTGGCAACAGCCTTAAAATTACCTTTGAAAATATCATCAAGCAGATCAACATTTATGAAAACCTTATTGTTGAAAACAAAATCTTATATTAGTTAAGTCCAGTAGCTTAGTTTAATTATGGAAAACATTAAAAGCAGATTAAACTTTAAAATTTAGTACCAAAAACAAATTACTATTTAAGAAACTTTATATTTAATAGATGAATATATTTGTCTAATTTTTTCTTTTTCTGAAAATCTGTTAGCATTCCCAAAGTATCATTTGCATCTTTAAAGGCCAAATATTTTACGTATGTTTTCCCGAGCTGAGATCCTCCCGCCATAGCCTGTAAAAGCAGTGGTTTTGAAAGGTTTTTATGGATCTTAAAAAACATTTGATTTAATTCTAGGATACTTGGGTTTTATCAATCTTTAGTTTTTTTGTACAATTTAGAAATATCAGAAGGAACATGTTCTTGTCCTCTTATTTTTCTCTGATCTATATGAAACCAAATTCTGGGATTTATGCTCCCTACAGTAAAAGAAAGATGCAAATTTGTAATTAAATCTACAAAACCAGCCAATTGTTGCTTACTGCTTTTAATCTTTCTGGTTTTAACATGTTTTCACCTGCCTGTCCCATGGTTTTTACCTCTGATTAAATCCTTCAGCCTAACAAACAATCTCTTATACTTTAAAACAACAAAAAACCTTACATGCCATGGCCACACTGAAGGTTCCATAACTTGTAAATTAATTTCGTCCCCCCCCCCCCGTACTTCGAGCCCCACGCTTCGGCGCCATTTGTCCAGGTCCATGAACCAGTGCAAACACAGACTTACGTGCAGGAAACAGAAGTGGGAGTGGGAGGAATTGATCAGGCATCAGGTCAGAGGGAGCCTAGGATGTCCTCCATCATCCAAGCCAACTTTATTGTAGCATACATAAGTATTTATAGGAAAACAACAAAGGAGTAGGGCCAAATTCAGGAACACACCAGAGAAGAGCAGGACCAAATTCTTTACAGGATTATGTAAAACTTATGCATTCCAGTTAACAAAGGAAAGGCAGGAGTGACATCTACTTGCTTTGGGATCCGACATGATGTCGCCAGGTAGAGTAAAACAGGCATGTCACCTTGTTGCTAGAAGGGAATGGACAACATATGGCTCAAAACAGAGTTACTTGGCCAGTGCATAAGCATATCTCAGATAAGCAGGAAGGAACTGTTGGGGGAGGAACAGCCCAGCCAGTTTGTAAGACAAATAAAAGCCATCCAAGAAGAGGGCTGGAGGTAAACTCTACTGCCAAGGGGAGGAGTTAGGCCTGACATTGTTTTGCAGATAAGAGGCAAACTCAATCCCCCAGGGGAGGAGCCCCTAGCTACAGCCAGTTTCAGATGCTAATTTATCGTTCTCTAGAGAGCAGGCTTTGAGCCTGACGACCCCCTCACTTACCATCTTCTGTAGGGCTGGTGTCATTTTGTGGGCTGGAAACATTTCAGGAGTCACCTCCAAAGCAGTCCAGGCACCAAGGTTTGTCATATCCTTGGGGTCTGTTTTCCCCCTGGGTATTGTTGTCAACTTGGGGGCAGACTTGTCTCCAAAGAATGGTGTCTCTTCTGGAGGGTCTGAGATCTCCCTGAGTATTGAATGTAACAGCAGTCCTGTGACCAAGGTCTACAGTCTCCATGAGGCTCCCCATCTTCCCTAGGGTTAGCATCTCCCTGAGGGCCACAGGAGTCTCTTTAGGTTCTGCCACCCTGGGATGGGGGGTGGACTTCCCCAACTGGAGAGCTCCCATATCTCCCGCTTCTCACATGTCCATAGGTTTTGGGTGCCTGCCAGTTTCTTTGAGTCAACTCAAGAACAAGCCTGTTCTTGTCCCCTCTTTTGACAGATGTGGCATATCCTGGACTCCCTTGGTACAAAGGAGCCCATGTGAGGGTCAATTAGTGAGGAGTGGATAGTCATAGGCTCACTTGGGAAGACTTTGAAGGCCTGAACTTTCTCTGGGCAGAAGACTATGGTTTGATGCTTCTGTAAGACAGAGGGGACAGATTTCACACCAGTTTATTTTGAAGGGCTGGTTTGCAGAGATTTAGAGAGTAGTCATGGAATGCTCTTGATTGAAAGGAGATTTGAGAGGCACTTTTGGGAAGATAGGGGAAGACCTGAACTCCCTCTGGGCAGAAAGTCAAGGTCTGTGTCCCTTTGGGCAGAAGTGGAAATTCTGAGACTTTTTTTTGGCTAGATTGTTAAGGTATAAGAACCCTAAGCAGAATAGGAAATATGAGAGGTCCCCTTATGCTGAAGGGACACTTGGAAAACTTCATAAGCAGAGCGGAAAGTCTTAGACCCTTTGAACGGAGAGATTGTTTCAGATTCTGATGGGTAAAGGAGATGGTCTGAGGCCCCTTAAGCAGAGGGAAGATTTCTGTTTCCATTGGGTAGAGTCAGAGTTTTGAAGTCCCTTTGAGAGAGGGGAACGTTTTGTGGCCCCTTAGTCATAGAGGAATATCCATTTCTGCGACTTCAGCTTCTAACTCTCCTTCAATGTCCACATCTCGCATGGAATTGAGGGAGGCTGGCCATCCATGTCAGCATTCTCCCAGGAGCCTGTATGGCCCCTCCCTCCCTATCCCCGCCTCAGGGTTGTGTTGGGTCTGAAGGATGGGTCAATCCATTTCTGGTAGCTGGGTACAAGGCAGATGTCTTTGGTTACAGGATTTGCTGGCTGTGATTCTCATTTGGGACCTGAAACTAGAGTGGACCAGTGTCATTTTGATGAAAGGAGAAGCTGCAAACTGCCAGGCTCCTTTGTCAAAGACAATAGGCTGGCATCACTTTGGGCAGAGAGTGACTATGTGAGATTCTTTTGGGTAAAGGTTAAAAGCCTCCATAGTACTCTCTGGGACATTGTAAGTGCCCCAGCAAGGAGGAGGTTTCCTGACCAGTTGCAGTTGGTGTTTTTAATGCCATGTCCTATGAGCCACATGTGTTGCATCTTCAGTAATAGGGTCTTGCTGTCAGGTTCAGGAAGGTAACCAAAAGCAATGCCAGAAGTCTTGCTGTTTGGAGGGCCTTCAAGACCTCGCTGACCAACAGTCTGTCAGGAGATTTCACACACCTGTTTAATTATCTCTGGGTTCTATATGAAGCAGCCCAAGGCATTATTTGTTTTGCCCTATCTTCCTTTCTCTTTCCTCTTCTGCCTAGTTACTGTATGTTTTTGTTTTTGTTTTGTACTATTTGATTTTTCTTTTTCTTCTTCTCTTTCTTGTTCTTTTGTTTTTCCCTTTCCTTGTTTTTTTTTTTTTTTTTTTGATAGCTAAGACTAAAATGACTTCATGACATAGCTGTCTCACAGGAGGCTTCTTTCTGCTTTCACTCAGCATTCTCAAGGTTTTACTGTTAATTCCTTAATGGCTTCTACACCTCATGTTCTCTTCTGCTGTAAGTACTAGAGAGTGCTGTGTAAGTCACCGGTGGAGAACAGCAACCAAAAATCCATCAGTCTATGAAGTCAGCAAGTTGCAGGAACGATCACCATGGCAAGGGGTGACCATCCTTTTATTAGTGGCATGAATATCAAGCGTACAACCACCAGTTTTCTGATTGACTTTAATGCCCTCATGTCAGAAGGGAACACATTCCTGTTACTATAAACTAAAACAGGTTTCTGTGAAAGGAGAGGGCGTTGGCCCCGGGGGATGCACATGCTCTGCAAGTTCAGCTTTGTAGACACTACAACAAACTACCTTTTAAATACCTGTTATACCCATAGATTGGCCCTAAACAGGACATCAAGGTCCCATCCATTCCCACCCCGAGGCTGAGAGAATATCATGGAAGAAGGGGTGTTAAGATTGTAAGAACCTGAAATGAGACAATGGTGAGCCAGTCATTAACTTCTGGGCATGACGGAACTGAGATATGCCGGTTGAATTTCATGGTGGATATGTACACTCCCCCAAAAACTGTATGGGGCCTGTTCTGTCAACATGTCAATGGGCAATGAGAAAGAGCTCAAGAAGCTCCAAGCCTCTCCTCGTGTATTTTGGGAAGATCTGTTGATGTCTTAGTGCAGGGTACAAATCAAAGGCCTCCGTCAGTGAAAGTGACTAGAAGGACGTGGTGTGGAACATCTTCGGGAAAGGAAGAGTATTTCAAGCCCTCCTGTTCACAGGTCATGTGTTCTATACTCACGTGACTCAGATGATGGGTAGTCTTAATGCTCCTTTGGGAAGATTGGTGGTTAATCCAGAGGCACCTTCGGAGGGAAGAGGAAGGTCTGAGTTCTCCTGTAATAGAAGTTGGTTGTCAAGAGTCCCCCTTGGACAGATTTTTTCATGTGTGAGGGCCTGTTGTGTTGTGGGTAGAGAGCTGAACCTTTGAGTAAGTGAAGTCCGGGGAACACCTTGGTGAAATGGGTTAGGTATGGAGCCCTCTTGTCTACCAAGAGTCATGTGTTATGCCTCCTTGGACAGAAGGTTAGTTCTGAAATTATATTCCTCAGACGGGAAAAAGGAAGCAGGGTTAGGAGTCATTGGGAAGAGTAGGAATGTGTGAGACTCTCTTGGGGAGGACAGAGCCCCAGGCTGCCTAGTGGGACCGTGATGGTCCAGGCCACAGGGCCTCAGCTTCCAGCTCTTCATCACAGTCTCACTCACCCATCCCTGTCTAAGTGATTCAGTGACAGGCCTGTCAGGGTGCTGAGAATTCTATTCATTTTAATGTTTTACTTAATTGTTTGTTTATTTGAGATAGGGCTGCAGAAAGGAGGCAGAGAGGGAGAGAGAAAATAAAGGAATAGGGAAGGGAGAGAGGAAGGAAGGGAGGGAGGGAGAGAGAACAGGTATGCATGGCATGGTGCAGAGGTAGAAATGAGAGGACAGTATTCCTTCCGCCATATAACTGTCCCTGCTAGGATTGCCCTCAGGTGGCCATGTTTGCCAGATGCTCCTTATCCACTGAACTACCTCACCAGCCCTCTGGGCTTCATCTAACAGCCTGACTGCTGTAAAGCAGGCAGTCCCTGTGGCTGTGTCCATCTGGAGCTTCTGATCAGCTGAAGCTGTGGCATGCAGGATTAGCCCTCTCCATTTCTGCTGAGAGTGTCGAAGACAGGTCACCTTGGTTCTGGGCTCGGTTTTCAGGATCATACTCAGGCTCCTGAACCCAGAGTGCTTTGAGGTCCCTTTGGTCACAGGGGTATTTACCTGGTCACACTGGTGAGATGGGGAAGGCTAAGGACTTCTTATTTAGAGCAGTTAGTATGAGCCCCCCCCCCACAGCACCGGATGTCCTGGGACCACCTTGGGAAGTGGACCAAAGTCTGAATCTAAATAAATCAGAGGAATAAGTATTAGGCTCCCTTGGCATGCTGGCAATGCCTGAACTTCCATTGGGTAATTGAGATAGACAGTAGGCGAAGCTGTAAACTGCCAGACTCCTTTTCAATGACAATAGGAATGGCAGCACTTTGGGCAGAGAGCAGCTGTGTGAGATTCTGTTGGTTAAAAGTTAAAAATCTCCATAGTATTCTCTGGGAGAGGTTCCTGACCAGCTGCATGTTTTGTTTTGTTTTGTTTTATTTTGTTTTTATCCCATGTCCTATGATCCATATGTGTTGCATCTTCTGTAATAGGGTCTTGCTTTCTGGTTCCAGAGGTCATCCAAGAACAATATCAGAAGACTGTTTGGAGGGCCTTTGAGACTTCTCTGACTAACCATCTATCGGAATTAATCACATGCCTGTTTAATTGTCTCTGGGTTCTAGGTGGAGCAGCCCAGGGCATTATTTGTCTTGACCTATCTTCCTCTCTCAGTGCTCTTCTGTACAGTGGCTGTTCTTGTTTGTGTTTCATATTGTTTTTTATACCTAAAGCTAAACTGATTTCTTGACATGGCTGTCTCACATGGTTATACTGGACATTCTCAGGGTTTTACTATTAATACCTCAGCAGCTTCTATACCCGTGCTCTCTTCCGTTGTAAGTACCAGAGAGTGTTGTGGAAGCCTCTGGTAAAGAATAGCAAGCCAAAGTCCCATCAGTGTATGAAATCTGCATGTTGCAGTAATGATCACCATGGTCGGGGTGACAATCCTTGTACTAGCATGAATATCAAGCGGGAAACCACCAGTTTTCTGATTGTATTTAAGGTCCTCTTGTGAAATGGAAACACATTTTTCGTTATTGTAAACTAGAACAGGTCTCTATGAAAAGAGAGGACATTGGTCCCAGGGGAATCACATGCTCTGAAAGTTTAGCTTTGAAGACACTACAACAAACTGCCTTTTAAACACCTGTTATACCCATAGATTGGAGGAGCACTCACCATTCAACCTTGAATCCTTCTGCAGCAGAAGCATTTACTACACAGAAACACTGGCAAAGTTGCAGAAAACAAGTGACTGTAGACTGGCTAAGCCCCTAAACAGGACATTGAAGTCACATCCATCCCCACCCCAAGGCTCAGGGATTATCTCAGAAGAGGGGGCAGTAAGATCCTAAGAGCCTGAAGTGGGATAGTGTTGGGCCAGTCATTATCTTTTGGGCATGACAGGACTGAGATATGCATGTTGAATTTCATGGTGGATATATATACTCTCATAAAAAACTAGGTGGGGCCTGGTCTGTCAACTTCTCAGTGGGCAAGGGGAAAGACCTCAAGAGGCTCTAAGCCTCTCCTTGTGTATTTTGACTCCTTAGTCATATCAGAGGCCTCCTTCAGTGAAAGTGGAGTGCCTCAGACACTCTGGAGTAGAGGGGGATGGTGTGGAACACTTTTGGGAAGGGAAGAGTTTTTCAAAAACCTTCTTTTTCATGGGTCATGTGTTCCCTACTCACATGAGCTGATGGGTAGTTTTAATGCTCCTGGAGGTTAACACCTCAGGCTGTTATGATGATGGTGGCGGCGTGAGGCATCAGCTTCCAGTTCTTTACCACAGTCTCTCATCCATCCGTATCTTTAAGTGATTCAGTGATGGGCCTAGCAGGATTGTGAAAACTCTTTTTATTTCAATATTTTACATCCTTTTTTATTTGAGATAGAACAGCAGGAAGGAGGCAGAGTTGGAGGAAGAAAAGGAGGGAAGACAGCAGGGAGGAAGAGAGAGAGAGAAAGAGAACATGTATATTCCATGGTGCAGATGTGGAGACCATGTTCCACCACGTGTCCTTGCTAGGATTGCCCTCAGGTGGCCATGTTTGCCAGGATGCTCCTTATCCACTGAACTATCTTACCAGCCCTCTGGGCTTTCATCTAACAGCCTGACTGCTGTAAGGCAGTGTGGCTGTGTCCTTCTGGAGCTTCTGATCAGCTGAAGCTGTGGCATGCAGGATTAGCCCTCTCCATTTCTGCTGAGAGTGTTGAAGACAGGTCACTTTGGTCCTGGACTCAATTTTCAGGATCATGCTCGGGCTCCTAAACCCAGAGTGCTTTGAGGTCCCTTTGGCCACAGGGGTATTTACCTGGTCACACTGGTGAGATGGGGAAGGCTTAAGGACTTCTTATTTAGAGCAGTTAGTATGCGGCCTCCCTGGACAGCACTGAATGTCCTGGGACCATCAAGGTGGAAAGTGGACCAAAGTCTGAAGCTAAGTAAATCAGAGGAACAGGTATTAGGCTCCCTCAGGCATACTGGCAATGCCTGAATGTAAGCTAATTAAGATGATAGTAGGCCCCCCTGGACACCACACATGAGGAAGTCCCAGTCAAAAAGAACAAACAATGTGTCCCAAGTCCCTCGTGAATAGTGGGATGACCCAGAATACCTTGCGTAGCAGAGCAGTAGCTACTGTCTCGAGCACATTGTAGAGTAGTCACATATCCGAGAACCCCAAGGCAGGCCTGGCAGCAATAGGAATATTCTACTGACAGGCCTGGTTAGCATTCCCGGCTCTGTGAGCACCTGAAGCTTCTGTTCATCTGGATAGGCAGTGCAGGCATGCAGGATAGACCTCTCTGTTTCTAGAGTCCAGCTTGAAGGAACATGTGTCCTTAGAGGTTCACCTCTTTTCTCTGAGACTTGGGGACAGCAGCAGTCCAGAGTGTTCTGATGTCCCTTTGTTCATAAGGGTATTGAGCTGCCCACCCAGGTCAGTTTGGGAATGACCAAGGCCCCCTTGATTAAGATAGGTGCATTCTCCCTGTGCACAGATGAGGATGAGCTGAGGTGCCTTTTGTCAGTGGTTGTAGGTCTGAAGGCCCCTGGAACAGAGGAGGACATTTGAACACCCTGAAATGTCATACTTTCCCTTTGTTGAAAGAGAATAGTTTTGCATTATCCCAACCTTGTAGAGTACGGGGAGAATAGATCCAGGTCCACGTTGGGCAGATAGGTGGGATAGGTCTGAAATTCCTTGGGGCACACGTTGTCTTTGTTGGGTGGAAGGGGTTGTTTTTTGAGGTCCCCTAGTTCATCAGGGAGAGGCCCTAGTTCCCAATAAGCAGAAATGAAAGGGCTGGAATCCCATCTTTGTGTGGCATATGTGACATGCCTTAAGGCAAAGGTCTGAGTCCACTTGATTGTGAAGGAGTAAGTATAAAGCCCCCTTAGGACATGGGGAAATATTTGGCTTAGATCCTTTTGGTCAGGAAAAGAATACTGAGGCCTTTGGGCACCTCAGGAGAGTGTGAAGGCCTGTGACTTCTCTTCTGCAGAGGAGCAACTCCAAGGGCAATTTGAGAAAGGAGGCAGTTGTAGCAGGCCCATGGGCAGGACAGGAAGGTCCCAGTTGACCTCGGTTTGTTGAGCATGACTTGGACACGTCCCTTCTCAGTGCCCCCAATCCCATTGGCATCTGCAGGAGTACCGAAATCTTGCATGGGCTCTGCGGCAGTCCTGGCAGCTGCCTCCACATTCTTTCAGCATGATGGAAGGCACTTGGCTGCTGGGTCTCCCATTTGGTCTGGAGATCCAGCCCGTGTTCCCTGTATTTGTGGTAACAGGTATTCCAGCAGGTGTCCTGCATTCAGGGATCAAAAAGCCGAATGGTTCCTGCTCCTTTTGGTGAGGAGGGGAATCCCCGGTGTCTTCTTGTTCAGGCTGTGTAGCTCTGAGGCCCCCTTGGTGAGAGTGCAATGTGGGAGATGTGGACAGTCTGACCCACCCTTGTTCAGACCGGGAAGACGTGGCCTTTCTTTTATCAGAGGGGTCACATCTGAAGTCCCCATGGTTAAAAGGGAAGGGTCTCCTTACTTCACGTGCGATGCGCCGGAGGCTTCGTGAGGCAGAGCGGCAAAATCTGTGACCTCCTAGTTCTGATGTGCATGGTCGGATGTAGTCGTGGTGAGAGGAGGAGTATGGGAAGACCCCTAGGTGAGAAGGGGCCCATGCGAGGGCCCTTTGGGCAGACTGGGTAGGACCGAGAGCCCCATGCTTGAAAGTTGAACCTTGGGCAGATGGGGAATGACTGAGCCTTCTCTTGGCAGAAGTGGATGATTGGACACTTCCTTGGATAGACTTGAAATCCTTTTGGTGAGGAAGAGAAGATCTGAGGCCCCCTTTATGTGACAGAGTCACACACAGCCCTTGGGCAGTGGTGAAATGACTGACACCCCTTTGTTTGGATTTGTAAGGTCCAAGATCTGGATTCGATTGGGGAGATCCCAGAAGTCCTTGGGCAGAAGGGTAACAGACCAGTCCACGTTGGTGAGAGGACCAGCCAGGTACCGCCTCACCTGCTTTCGAGTCTTCACTGGCGTCTGCCTCACCATGTCTCTCGGGAGCTCTGCTGCAGGCCAGGTGGTCCTCTGAGCCTTTTTCCAGCAGACGGGATTTCCTCAGGCTTCTAGCCAGACATGCAGGTGCTGCAGGGTCAGCGGATGAGATGGGTGGGCTGAATGTCCTGCTGAGTGTGGTGCTGTCACACGCAGGGACCTCAGGCGAGGGTGGTGCTTCTCCTTCGCTGTCTTCCTTCAGCTCCTTCTGCAACCACCTTTTGGCACTGGGACATGGGTTCTCCTTGGGTTCTGGGCTAACCTCGAGGGGTGACATGTCCTCAAGCTCTGGCATCCCCATGTGGTTTTCTCCCATCCCAGTGCTTGGGGTCACCTCAAGGGCTGGCCCATCCAGGAAGACTGGCATTTGCTCCCAGTTTGGCATGGCACTGATACTTGGCGTCAGCTCGAGGGCAGGCCCTTTCCCGAGTTCTCTCATTTCTGTAGGGCCGAGGGACAAATTTTGGCCCCGAGGCAACTCGAGGGCAAACACGTCCGTGAAAACTGTTGCCTCATGGTCTGGG
Source organism: Typhlomys cinereus (assembly GCA_023101885.1). Taxonomy (NCBI): domain Eukaryota; kingdom Metazoa; phylum Chordata; class Mammalia; order Rodentia; family Platacanthomyidae; genus Typhlomys; species Typhlomys cinereus. Next base: position 4,860,188 of record JALPQD010000140.1, on the reverse strand, counting down.
GATGCCCTGGGGATCGGGCAGAATTTGAGGCCAGGCCTGTATTCGAGGGCTGGTGTCGCCTCTGGGTCTGGAGTCACCCTGGGCTTTGGGGTAAAGGTGAGGTCGCTCCTGTCGCCAAGGTCCAGCACCTCCATGAGGCCTACCATCTTAAGACCTGGTATCTCCTCGAGGGCTGCACTCACTTCAGATTCTGTAGTCACCCTGAGACTCGGGGTCCCCTCGTGGGAAGTCCAGACACTTAGGGCTGGCACGTCCTTAGGGTCTGTCGTTACCCTGGGTATGGATGTCACCTTGAGGGCAGATCTGTCCTCAAGGAATGGTATCTCCTCAGGAGGGTCTGGGGTCTCCCTGGGTCCTGCATTAAATGTGATGCCAGGCTTGTCCTCAAGAGCTAGCATCTCCATGAGGCCCAGCAGCTCCTCCAGGCCAGGGGTCTCCTCAAGGGCTGCCACCTCCATGTGTTCTGGAGACACCCTGGGACTTGGAATTACCTCGTGGGCAGCCCTGACCATGAGACCTGGCATGTGCTCAGGGTGTGTTGTGACCCCGGGTATGGATGTCACCTTAAGGACAGACCTGTGCTTAAGGAATGATTCTGCCTCAGGAGGATCTGGTTTCTCCCTGTGGATTGGATTCAACATAAGGGGAGGCCTGTCCCCAATGTGAAGCACCTCCATGAGGCCGACCATCTCGTCCAGGGCTGGCATCTCCTTGAGGGCTGCAACCACTTCAGGTTCAGGAGTGACCCTGAGGCTTGAGGTCACCTCATGGGCAGCCCTGACCCCGAGGCCTGGCATGTCCTCAGGGTCTGTCATTACCCTGGGTATGGATGTCACCTTGAGGGCAGATCTGTCCTCAAGGAATGGTATTTCCTCAGGAGGGTCTGGGGTCTCCCTGGATCCTGCATTAAACTTGATCTCAGGCGTGTCCTCAAGAGCTAGCATCTCCATGAGGCCCAGCAACTCCTCCAGAGCTGGGGTCTCCTTGAAGGTTGTAACCTCTTTAGGTTCTGACATCACCTTGGGACATGGAGTTATTTCATGGGAAACCCTGACCCCGAGGCCTGGCATGTCCTCAGAGTCTGTCGTTACCCTGGGTATGGATGTCGCCTTGAGGGCAGACCTGTGTTCAAGGAATGGTATCTCCTCAGGAGGGTCTGGGGTCTCCCTGGGTCCTGCATTAAATGTGACTTCAGGCCTGTCACCAAAGGCTATATTCTCTGTGAGGCCCTCCTCATGGAAGAGCGTCTCCTCCAGGGCTGGGGTCTCCTTGAGGGCTACAACATCCTTAGGTTCTGGAGTTACTCTGCGTCTTGGAGGCACCTTGTGGGCAACCCTTATCCTGAGGCCCGGCACGTCCTCAGGGTCTGTTGTTACCCTGGGTATGGGTGGCACCTTGAGGGGAGACCTGTCCTCAAGGAATGGTATCTCCTCAGGAGGGTCTGGGGTTTCCCTGGGTCCTCCATTAAATGTGATGTTGGGCTTGTCCTCAAAAACTAGCATCTCCATGAGGCCTAGCATCTCCTCCGGGGCTGGGGTCTCCTCGAGGGCTGCAACCTCCTTAGGTTCTGTCATCACCCTGGGCCTTGTGGTCAGCTTGAAGACTCCCCTGTCTCCCATCTCTGTAGGGTCTGGGACCTCCCTGGTTCTTTCAGTCATCTCAAGGACCAGCCTCTTCGTGTTCCCTATTACCGAGCGGGCATTTTCTATGCCCCGTTGATCAAAGAGGGCCTTTCTTTGGGCCCTTAGTGCAGAGTGGATGGTTGTGCTGCTCTGTTCTCTGAAAGGAGATTTGGGGAGGTTTTCTTGGGATGATGAGGAATGCTTCAACTCCCTCTGGGCAGAAGAGGATGGTTTAATGTTTCTGTGGACAGAAGGGTCAGACTTCAAATCCCTTTGGTTGGAAAGGGAAGCTCTGAAGTCCCTTTGCAGAGATTTGAAAAATGTGCAATCTTGTCTGTTGGTACTGGTGTGTTTCAGGCCACTTAAAGCCAGCAAGAAAAGTCTGACTCCCCCTGTGGCAGAAAAGGGGGGTTTGAAATGCTCAGGTGATGAAGGAAGGGAAGGTGTGAAATCCCCCTGGCCAGAAGGGGCATGTCTCAACATTCCTTGAGGACAAGTAGAAGGTTGAAGGTCCCCTCCATGGCATAGAGTTTTTCTGAAGTCCCCTTGGACAGTGGTGGAATTACCAATGGCCCCTTGGTTATGCGTGGAAGGTCCCAGAGTCCCCAGGTTAGAATGGAAAGGTGTCAGCGGTCCTTGGGCAGAAGGGAAATTTACCAGTCCATAGTGGCATGAGGACGGGCCAGGTACTGCCTCACCTGCTCTCAAGTCTTTATTGGAGCGTGTAACAACATGTCGGTCGGGAGCTCTGCTGCAGACCAAGCCGTCATCTGGGCATTTTTCCAGCAGGCAGGATTTCCCTGGGCTTCTATGCAGATGTCCAGATGCAGCAGGCCCAGTGGATGAGGCCCCTTTCTTTCTGGGGACAGGCTGCAAGGTAGATGGCCTGAGTGCCCTGCTGAGCGTGCTGCAGTGACACTCAGGGCCCTCAGGTGAGAGGGATCCTTCTCCTTCCCTGTCCTTGCGCGGTTCCTTCTGCATCAACCTGTTGGCACCGTGTCTTGGAGTCCCCTTGGCTTCTGGGGCCCCCTCTAAGTGTAGCATATTGGGTACTGGCTTGACCTCAGGGTCTGAAGTCACAGTAGGGCTTGTGGTCAGTTCTGGGATTCGCTTGTCCTCTATGGTGGAAAACTTCTCAGGGTCTGGGGTCCCCCTGGGCCTTGAAGTTGATTCGAGAACAGGCCTGTCTCCTGGGCTTAAGATCATTCTGGGTCTCGGAGGCCACTTGATATCAGTCCTGTCCTCCATTGCTGTCATCTCCTCGGGACCTTGAGCCACTCTGGGGATTCGAGACAACTCAGGAACAGATCGGTTCCCAGGTGCTGGCATCCCCTCTGGACCTAGTGTCACTCTGGGGCTTGGAGGCAGCTCGGGGGCAGCACTGTCTCTGGGTGCTAGAGTCTTCCCAGGCTTTAGACTCATTCTTGGACTTAGAGGCAACCCAGGGACAGGCCTGTCCCTGAGTGCTGACATCTCCTCAGGTCTTAGGGTCACTTTGGGGTTCAAAGAAAACTCCAGGACAGGCCTATTCTCGAGTACTAACACCTCCTTGGGACCTGGTGTTATTCTGGGGCTTGAAGGCATCTCAGAAACAAGCCCGTGTCCATCATCCGGCTTCTCCTCGGGACATTGTGTCACTCTGGGACTTGGAGAAAATTTGAGGACAGGCCTGTTCTCAAATTCTGGCATGGGCGGCACCTCAGGGACAGGCATGTCCCTGACTGTTGGTTTCTCCTCAGGGCCTAGTGTCACTCTGGGGCCTGGAGACACCCCGAGGACAAGCCTGTCCCGGAGTGCTGGCCTCTCCTCAGCGCCTAGTGTCACTCTGCGGCTTAGAGGTTGCAACTTGGGGACCAGCCTGTTCCCGAGCACTGTCATCCCCTCAGGACTGAGTGCCAGTCCGGGGCTGGGAGGCACCTGGGGGATTTCTTGGGTCTCCTCAGGTCCAGTTGAGACCTTGGGGCCTGGAGGCACCTCGGGGACAGGCCTGTCCCAGACCACTGACCTCTCCTCATGGTCTGGGGCCACACTGGGGGACAGGAATGTCCCTGAGTCGCCTCTATGCCTGAGTTCTGGCAGCTCCTCAGGACCTGGAGTCGCCTTGGTGCTTGGAGAAAACTCCAAGACATGTCTGTTCTCGAGTGTCAGCAACTCCCCGGGGCCTAGGGCCAATCTAGGACTCGGAGGCCTCTTGGGTACAGGCCCTTCCCAGACCACTGGCGTCTCCAGAATCTCTAGGCTCGCTTTCCCGGTGCTCAGAAAAAACACGAGGACAGGCCTGTACTCGGGTGCTGGCCTCTCTTCAGGGCCTAGGGCCCCTTTGGAGCTTGGAAGCCAGTGGAGCACAGGCCTGTCCCTGAGCGCCATCATTTGCTCCATGTCTGGGGTCCCCGTGGAGCTTGTGGACAACTCCAGGACGGGTCTGTCCACGAGTACTGGCATTTCTTCAGGGTCTGGTGCCCCCCTGGGGTACTGAATTTCTCTGGGGTAAGGAAACTCCCCCAGGTCTGGGTCATCCCCCAGGTGTTCCGCAATCCCGGGGTCACAGATTGGCATTAACAGCATCTGGATTATTTCTGGGGCCTGGTTTTTCTCAGCAGCAAGCACACTGTGAGGTGGGCGAGTGAACGCGGGCAGCCGTAGGAGAGGGTGCTCCCGAAGTGGCCGCTCAGTGAGGCACAGGATGTAACCCACTAAGCCCTCCCAGGAGAATCTCTGTGGGATACAAACTGGTGCAGGGTTCCAACAGCGGACGGGTCTCCAGTGTCTCCTAGGCTGCCTTCTTAGGCCGAGGAACCACAGCCAGAAGAGCAGGCGCAGGTACCTCTTCACGCTTCGGGTCAGGTGCTCGTTAAGCAGGGCCAGAAAGGAGAGAGGTATGAAGGTATTTAGCCATCGCAATGGAAGGCTGGTGGAGTTGCCCATGGCAACTGTGGGATGCAAAAGCAAGGCGGGTAGCTTCTCAGTGGGGATCAGGAATGGGGATCAGGTTCCCGAGAAGTGTGTGCGCAGCCGCACAGGAAGCTCAGGGAACTCGAGTGACCGTTGTCCAACCGAAGGAAGGTGAGCTCGAGCCCTTGCTTGTGACCTGTGTTCACGTTCCTGCCCACGTGGGGGCCCCATGCCAGGAGGCCGTTGTGAAGCAGGGGAAGCCCTATGATAGGTTAGCCTTGCTCTGGGGGCGGGAACTGCGCGCTGAGGAGGCCCCAGCAACCAGGGGTACAGGTGAGTGCGCTGGGGCAGCTTGGAGGGGGTAAGGCGGGGCGCCGGGGAGCGAAGAGAGCCATAGGTGAAGGAGCGGGGAGGAGGCGGGACAAAGCTTGGAGGTGTAGGGAGGGGGCCTCCTGGGAAGAGGGCGGGGCCAGTGGGGGGATCCCGAACTATTGGTGGAGGGCGAGCCGGAGGCGGGGCGGATGGAGGTGGGGCTGACCTGCTGCTGACCAGGCGGCCCGCGCGGCTTCCGCCCTCTTGGGGGGCGCGGGCGGCCCCTTCCACCACCGCCTCGCCGAGCGGACCACGGGGAACACCGCCAGGTGCTGAGCGTCATCCGGCCCCAGGTAGGGAACAGCACCTCTGAAAGTTCCGGAAGGTGAACTTTTCGGAACATACCCTTGATTATTTTCTGTCCTTTTTTACTCAAAAGTGTCTTGAGTTGTGTTTTTGGAGTGACCCAGTTCTGTGAAAGAAGGCATCGCTCAGGATAGGTCGAGGGTTCTCAAGGTAAATGCATTGGTTAGCTCTTTCAGGCGCTTTGCAAATGCTGATAATCCAAGACGTCTACAGAAAACGAAAACATGCCAAAGAATTTTAGAGTACATATATGGTAGGAGTCAGGGATCACCCTGAAAGAGGTAAAGTATTTCTTATAAACATGTGAAACCACACATGTTTCTGATGATGCACCTTAACAACACCTCTTGGTGAATGGCCAACTAATAAGTAAGTTGGCAAATGTGAAGGAGTATCTGTAAAGATTTATAATTTTCTTTAATCAAAGCCAATGTGCCTCCTGACCCTCTTGCAGACTCGCCATATTATTATTCCGTGTGGTGGTTTAGATGAACTGTCCCGCATTGGTAGTGGTTGTTGAAGTCTAAGTTAGTCGTGTTGTCTGTTTCCAGTGTGTAATTGATACAGTTCCAGGTTTTGGAATGATCCTCATGTGGTGCTTGGACCTTCACTTGCCTAGTTTTTATGCCACTGCAGTCTCTGTCTAGAATGAGCGGTTTCTGTCACTGTTGTTCTGTTTGAAAACGACCGAGAATGCTGGTGTTGAGGTCTGAGAGGGCACTGCTGGCTAGGTTTAATGAGTAGACTGCAGAATTGCTTCTTTTGTTTTTTAAGTTTTGCTTGACTCTGGGGTGTGTGCGTGCGCACAAGTATGTGTGAGTCTGCTGAGACCCAAGGGTGACATTGGGAATCAACCTGACTTGCTCTATCTTCTTATTGCTTTGCTCTCGGGATTCCCAGTCTTTGCCTTCCAAGGTCTGAATTATTGGCAGACATCCCCAAGGCATTTTTATGAGATATAGGGATCTGAACTCAGGTCCTTTTTCTTATGAGGCTTTAATCCTGAGCCATCTTCCTAGCCCCTGTAAAACTATTTTTAAATAACATTTTAGTTAACATTAGAAAGTGGTAGCAGTTTCTCAGTTTGGAATTCACCCTAGAGAAAGGGGTTATAGAAATGGAATGCTGTTGATGTGAGGAATTGAGAAGCTGAGGAGTTAGTGGAGTTCATTTTCTATCCAGCTAACATTTCTGGCAAGCGACTATGTGAGAGAAAGTGGAGTTCAGCAGGCATGTGTTCTACAGTGAAGGTACCAGAACCTGTGATGGCCAGGGTCATGCCCCTGTAGTTGGTCCAGAGATATGTTCCCGAGGAGAAGTGTGAGAACTTGATGTCCCTGTGAGGTTCTGGATTCTGTTCTTCAGTAGGTCCACGATAATGGCCAGTTAATGTGCCAGGTTCTAGGCTTGCTTCTAGGTGACAGGAACACAATGGTCAGTGTACTGGGGGCTTTATCTGTAGGGACATAAAGCTATGAGAAGACAGATACTCAGGTGGGTGTTTTCTTCTTTGTCCAGAGGAGAAGGGAGGCCAGTGTGATTGCCATGCCCTGTGTGGTGAGGGGATATGATTCTGGAAAGTTGATAAGTCAGTATAAGAGAATGGGAGAGTCAGGAGAGGGTGCCAAAGGACAGCCAGACTTTGCCTCTAAATGACTCTGGTAGATTAGGGCATGAGTTGTTCTTTAGGTCAGTAGGTAGATTTAGTGGTTCAGTCTGTATAAGCATATAATGAATTATGTTTATTCAGAGGATGTTAGAAATTTCATAATCACAGTATGGTATTGGACAGTTTTTTCTTATGTATTTTGCAGTCATTTTGTATTTGGAAGAATGGTCAGTGTCTCATAGAACACAATAAACTCTTCAAAGCTGTAGGTTGACATTTCGCAGATTGGTGATTGACCCGTCCCTCACCGCAGTTTTCTACTTTTATTACATCTACCTTTGAATATACGCTTATAACAAGACTCTAATTTAACAGGTCTTTATCTCTGGCCAGGGGGTGACATCCAGTACCCATCAGGGTAGAGCCAAGGGCATTGTGGGAGCAGCAAAACTGAAAAAAAAAAATCAACAAACCATAATCCAGAACATCAGAGACTCTATATCAACTACCTGGAACTAGGCCAGCCTAATTTCTCCCCATCCTGAAGCTCAGGGGAAATTTGCGGAAGAGGGGGCGGTAAGATTGTAAAAGCACAAGGATGGGAGGAGCAATGATATGCAAGATACTCCAACAAGTTAGGGCTGAAGCAATCATATTTGGACTTTGCATGCCCTACGCAATGTCCAATACACTATTGACCTCACAAAGTCTAGCATTTGCTAAAGGCACTAGGATCCTGGGAGGCAAGGGATTGACAGCCACAGTAGTGTTCCTATGCTTAACGGGAACACAGGAAAGAGTTCTGGGAAATACCACTGGGTCCTTGCACCTCATTGGAGAGGAGGACCCAGAGGAGAGTTTGGCATGCACATTAAAGGATGCTCCGGGGATGGGAGGGGAGGCACTGGGGAATAGGGAGGGGGGGGACTGGTGTACCTGTTAAGTTTGTATGAGTGGAAATTAAAAAAAAAGCTGTAGGTTGAATGTCTTAGTTTTTATTGAGCATCAGAAACTCACTCTCATCAAATCATAGAATAGTTCTATGAGAGAATCTTAAAAAGTCTCAGTTTATGTGAGAGAGACAACTGAGCTTTTAGGACAAGTTGCTTCTCAGCAGCATGAGTAACTCCTGCTAAGGCTCTGGTGAGAGTAAGACCATAAGGTCTATGTTAAGAGTCTGTTACTGTACCCCTCCAGGCCTCTTCTCACCAGTGTGAAGTGCATATTCATGGATCATGGATCACCATGGAGAAGTGAGTTCAGTGACCTGTGCTTGCTTCCTGGGCAGGGTGAAGGAGCCTGTGGAGGCAGGCGTCCAGGTGCATCCTGTGTAACCAGTCAGCTTATATATCCTGTGGTCCCTCTCACCTCGTTTGGTGGACACAAGGGCGAACACATGCTCAGGTATGCATTTGAGCACATGTGCAATCATCATTCTAGCCTGTCCCAGCTCTCCTGTGTGCATGCATGCGTGAGGCCACATTGGTATATAAGCCGATGCACAGTACTTGGATGGGATTTCCTTCTATGCAACCATGAAGAAGCCATCAGTCTGGTTCAGTGAGCTATCTGAATTGTCCCTGCTCTTGTTGGGAACCTCGCCCCTATTCCTGTGAGCAAGTCAAACTCAGTGATTTATCAAGTTGGAGCCTGGCATATTCATTGATATTCATTACTTTGATCTGTCCTGGAATTCCTATATGGGGTAGATAAAAGGCTATGTGTGGCATTTTCTCTGCATAACAGAGTAAGGGAGGGAGCAAATGGAGTCATTCTGAACCTCTTAACAAAGATCTGGGGGCAGTATAAACTAAGGCCCGCTAGTCTGTCTATTTTACTCACTATGGTTCCTTCTGTCTTTCACAATTTCTCCATATCTATTTCCAAGTACATCTTTATGTATTTGGGATCCTCTCATGCCATTAGGACATTGGCTTAGTGAAAGACAAAAAGGTAACAATCAGTACTTTTGCACATCTCTGAAACCTCCAGACCTACAGGAGGACTTGGGAAAGTCTGCTAGACAAAAAGGTAATTAAGTCCATCCATGGTCATGGCCTGGACTCTACTGGGACAAAGAAGGACCCAAAGCCAGCTTTGATGGTACAGTTTACAGTCACAGGTGAGAAAGAAAGACATAGGATCACAGGTTTAAGGATAGCATGAGCCTAATGCTTTTTAATCTTTTTTATTAATTTAATTTTCCCCCTAGTTTTATAAGCATATTAAGTACTTATTCCTGCTTCCTTCTATCCACTCTCACTCCCATCCTCCTCCTCCCTTCATTAATCCATCCTCTCCCTTCCCACCCTCTTGCCTGGTTGCTTCTATAGACCCCAGGCTTCCTTCTGGCTTGTCTACTCTTTTGAGAGTCCAGGCTTCTGTAGCATACCAAGTATCTCCTCCTCGGGCCACCCCATTGATAGGGACATTTCCTTTACTCATCCAACCGTAGTCCCTAACATTTCCACTGTGAGTTCCTATCTCTCTTGAGTTCCTCAATAGTCTATGAGGATATCTTGATATGTCAGTCATGATGCAAGTCTGGTAAGGACAAGTGTCACTGCAGTGAGTTCCTGGATGCAGCAATCCTGCCTTGAATGGAGTATCTTCTCCAACTATGGACCTTTCCATCTTTAGGTTTTTATGATCTTACAGATTTTACAGTTTTACAGATCACTTCTGCAAGGTTCCATAAACCTTAGCATAGGGAGAAATGAGGTTGGCCTGATTCTGGGTGAGCATTGCCATGCTTTTTCAACGTAAAATAGTCAACCTCTTAGTGACAGAGAACAAGCCTAGCATGTTGGAACCTAGAGGTTTCATCCTATTACCAGACATACACACAAATATGCTTAACATACACACACACGCACACATGCAAAAGGGGCAAGGTCTCTGCACATGGTTGCAACTGAAAGCTGATTGATTGGTTATTCACCCATGTGTATGAAGTATCAGACAGCGAGAGAACTTCCCCACAACTGCGCACTTTAACAACCAGTTTTAGGATTTCAGGAAGCAGCATATACAGAGGAGGAAAAATGAAAAAAGATGAATGAACAGGGTGGTTGGACATGTACTTGGAAGGCTTGGCGGATAAGGTGACATTAGTTCACCCCAGCCTAGGATACCTTGTTTCATATAAAGTCTTTAAAAATCTGGAAATGTGGGTTATGTCATGTAGAACAACGCTTGGACACCACACCTTCCCGAGCATTGCCGTGCTCTGGTTGGGAGTTGCACCACCAGCCCAGGACCTTGCCAGAGCACAGTGGCTGCTCTTCAATTGCCCTGCGCCCTCCCAGGAGCCCACGGGCCACACCACTCCTGTGTGATGGCTCTGCACCTTGGTGCTCCCACCGACGCCCTCCCCACAGGAGCTTCAAGGTGGCTCTCAGCAGCACCCAAGCTCAGGCCCAACACGCAGTACCCCTGCACCCCAGCTTCAGGCCCCATGAGGGGCTGGGATATGACTCCCAGCTCCCAGCCGCCCTTCCGGGTACAGCCTGAGGACACTGAGCAAGTGGCCCCCACAAGGCAAAACTCAGGGCACAAGGTGGAGCCCCGGGGTGCCTGGACACATCAGGGACCAGAAACCACCAGTGGTGGGGACATCCCCCATCTGCCTGCGTTATTCCTCAGGGCCTCCCAGTGCACAACACGCCTCTCTCAGAGCCAGAGTGACAGGACATGACAATTACAGTGAATGAGACAAGCCACGGTTTCTTGCCTGCAGTCATTTTAAAGTATGACTTCCTCCAGGCAATCTATCTGCCCTTTTCAATTAATGTTGCACATGAGGCTGTATCAGCTACTGAATTAGCTTAAGACAGATGTTTATTCACAAGTACAAATAATAAAAAAAATTGCTGAAAATTATTGCCAATCAGCTCTTTGATGGAGCCAACCTAAGTTATAAAGTGAGAAGCAACTTTCTAAGACAGGAATGTCCAGTACACAAAAAATATCAGCAGAACTAACTTTTTAACTTAAATATGTAGCAACTATGTATAGGGCTTTAGATATATATCAGTGCACATTGTTTCCATTTTTTTTTCCCTCACCTTAGGCTTTCTTGCCCCTACTCTTCCTTCCCAATTAAAAAAAAAAATAAAGTTCTTTTATGTCACATGCATTCCAAGATATGTAAGCTTTTCTAGTGTGCTTATGTGAGTGTGTGTCTGTGTATGTGATCACTGTGGGATGAAGAGAATAGGGATGGAAGAAGGATGGGTGGATGGGGAGGGCAAGAGAGGAGAAAAGTGATGGGGAGGAGATCACAGTAAAGACATAAACCCAGATTGTAAATAAATAAATTAGTAAAAATTAAATACACGGAATTTATTGTGACAACCACATCAATGGCAAATAAAATTTCATCATGCAGGAAACTTAAAATAAGTACCCCATATGTATACCAATGACTCCCATTCCCTTGAGTAGTAGTTGCATATTTTTTGATTTACAACAAACAAAAATTAATCACCGTATTTGAATGACTGTTCTAAGAACTGAAGTGCTATTGACATACAGTGAACCTAGTGAATTGGTTTTTTTTTTTTTTTTTCTTGAAGCAATGTAACCAAAGGTAGACAATCAAGATGCCTTGAACTTTTCTTTTGTATTTCATTACAAGAGAGGGGGTGAGTTGGAGGAAGCAGGATAGACAGCAATTTTCTTTCCACTGTGTCAACCCCTGAAAGTTTACACCTAGGAACATTGCGATGGAAGAGGAGTCACTCTCCCTTGAATTTGTACTATGAGTTTGTCTAGGCAAAGCTGTCTAGCCAAAGCTGTTTTCTGTAGCTGTAATTGAAACTCTACAATGAAAAAATGTCACATAGCAACAGATATTTGCCCAGCTACAGCATTCAGAATCCTGAAACTCAAGTGTTTTAAATCTTGGATGCACACTGAAATTACCAGCAGTTGTGGGGGGGCGAGGGGGAGAAGTGATTACACTGTCCACACCTGCAATCCCAGCACTTGTTTTGTTGGCAGCAGAATCAGGAGCTCAGTGCTCCTGTCCTGCACCATGCTTCACCTGGGACTCAGTATGCCCTAGTCTCTTCTGTGTGGCATGGGGCAGTTAGGCTTACTAGCAGGTGGCTAGCCCAGAAAGGAAAATTGTGCTTCCAGCCCATTCACTGCTGAAACAGTGCAAAGGCAGCTTCTTGTGTTGGTGCCAGGCTGTCCAACAGCAACTGTCACAGGGCAATGAGTCCGGTTGATTGGTAAAACACAAAACAAAAAGAAAAAGGAAGAACCTTGGGGTTGCTCACTGAGTTCTGTAGATGGTACAATCACATGATTCATATTATCTCATTTTCCTGATTATGATCTGCTCCTAATTCCACAGTTGCTGCTATGCCACCATCTTACCTGGAAGCCCTCAACATTTGAAGTTTTAAATGTTTTTTATTAATTACATTGAGCCTTTCAAAATTTACATATTTATACAATGCAGTGCTGACCTACTTTGTCATATCTATGTCCTAATTTTGCTACAAATGTTTTCTCACATTCATGTTTATTTTTGTTTTGTTTTGTTACTGAATTTAATAGGCCCATTGATTAGTGGCCATGAACAGTTTGTATCTATGATACATACATTTAATATTTTAACAGAGAGTTTGATGTTCTGTTAATCAATTTAAATAACAGTATCATCTTGCCTGTTGGGCCTAAAACCTCTGAAGACATGGCTTTTTTTGACTAGGTTTATGGTAGCAATAATGTTTTCCTTCCTATAAAGCTAATTAAAAACCAGTGAGGGAGCAGTTCATTTCCCCCATAACAGTTGCCCTCTGATAGCTCTCAGCCTTTCAGATGGGTGTGATACAGCCTATCTCCAGAATTGGCCAGCCAGCCATGCTGACTCTGCCAATAAATATTGTGTTTCCCTTCTGGAACTGTAAGCTGAATAAATCTCCCTTTCTCCCGTAAGTTATTTGGAATGTGTTGACTTGGAATGTGTTCTCTCACAGCAATAGTTAAGAATAAATATTATAATCATCATACCAGGTTTCAAACTATATTACAGAGTAATGAAAACAGTTTGGTATTGGCACAAAAACAGATACATTGACCAATAATGGATCAGAACAGAGGGTCCAAATATAACTTCCACACATACAGCCATTTAATTTTTGATAAAGGTGCCAAACACTCATGCTGAGGAAAAGAAAGCATCTTCAACAAGTGGTGTTGGGAAAATTGGACATCTACATGCAGCAAAATAAAAATTGACTGCTGCCTCTCTCCTTAAACAAAAGTCAACTCAAAATGGATCAAGTACTTCAATATTAAACCTGAAACTCTGAAATAATTAGTAGAATAGGAAGTACATTTGAATTGATAGGCTTAGGTAAAGATTTTCTTTTTATTATTATTATTTATTCAACTGTGTGCATATGTGTGTGTATGTGCGTGCGCGCGCGCGCGCGCGCGCGCGTGTGTGTGTGTGTGTGTGTGTGTGTGTGTGTGTGTGTGTGTAGAACCATGGACGAATTCGCGAACCACCATGGATGCCTCCACCTCCTTCTGCCCAGGGATTCACAGGCTCCGCCCTACCAGGACCAGAAGCGCAGGCCGCCCCCGCTTCCGCCTGGCGTCTATACATGGGATCTGGGATCCGAACTCAGGACCTTCTGCCTGCAAGGCAAAGGCTTAACCCCTGAGCCACCTCTCCAGCCCAGGTAAAGATTTTCTAAGCAAAACAACCAATGCCCAGGAACTAAGGCCAATAATCAACAAATGGGACTTCATGAAATTAAAAAGCTTCAGTTCTGCAAAAGAAACTGTTAATTGTGCAAAAATACAACTCACAGAATGGGAGAAAAATCTTTGCTAGATATGAATCTGACAAAACTCAGAAAATTAAACACCAAGACAGCAAACATACCAGTTAAAAAAATGGGCCCTGAAACTAAACAGCGATTACACTCAAAAAGAAATTGAAATATCAAATACCTTAAAAGGTGCTCAACTTCCCTGATTATCAGAGAAACGTAAATCAAAACAACCCTGGGATACGATCTAAGGATCCCATTGCCTGAAGCTTTCTCCTGAGAGCTGCCTGTCCATGGGGACATGCTGACATGTTCATCATTGTGAAGGTCTGATAAGATCAAGTCCACTAGCATAAGTTCTTGACTATGGTTGTGCTATGTTGGGTGGAGTGACCTGTCCAACAATGGAGCCCTCCATCTTTAGGCTCTTACAGTCTTACCGCTTCCTCTTCTAGTGTTCCCTGAGCCTCCAGATGGGGAGATTTGTCTGGCCTGGGTTCAGCTGATCATTGCAGGGTTGCCAGTATTCTATACTTAGGTGGTTATTCATTTTGCTATTTTTGCACTGTACAAGGCCACATCCTATCTGGGTGTTGAGCTCCTCTCTTATCCATGGAATCAATCTATGTATCAGTCTGAAATGGCATACTTTCAAAAGTATGCTTATGAGAGTTTTGATTCCCAAAATTTCTGCCACCAGGAATGAAAGGGAATTTTAAAAACTGGAGGATGACCAGCCTCCAGTCTGCCCATATCTCTCTGGGCCATCTCTGTTCAGGCTTTCTTGGGTCTGCACCACCCTGGTTGTAGAAAACAAGAAAGAACTGTTCAGTTTTAAAGCCCTTCGACTATTCTGTATCTCTGACAGGAAGGAAGGAAGGGAGGGAAGGGAGAAGATCGAATGAATATATTCCAGCACAAATACAATGAAAGAACTAGAGTCCCATCTGTCACAAACTGGTATAAAGGTTAAGAGAAAGGGAGCTGAGATAGCTTAAAAGTTTACCTTTTCAGGCCTGCCAAAAAGTGTTTTTATGAAGTTGTTGGGAATGTTAGGACAGGATTCTGTAGGAATGGTGGATGAGAAAAAGAAAACTCCAGTAACTTGTCTCACTGGTAAGCAGACAGATCATGTTGCTGAGGGGGTTGGATGCACCTGTGGTAGAATGTGTCTAGGTGTGAGAGTACGCTCTTATCAATTCCTGAACTGTCATCAACCTTTTAAAAGATTCTTAGTACCTTACCATTGCTTTCCCATTATGGATTTTTAAAATTTTTTTTATCATTATTTATTATTTATTCAATTGTGCGTGTATGCATGTGTGCACGTGTGTATGTATGTATGTGTATGTGTGTGTGTAGAACCACAGACGAATTCGGGAACCACCATGGATGCCTCCACCTCCTCGTTTACTCTGCCCCAGGATTCACAGGCTCCGCCCTACCAGGACCAGAAACGCAGGCCGCCCCTGCTTCCGCCTGGTGTCTATACGTGGGGTCTAGGATCCGAACTCAGGACCTTCTGCCTGCAAGGCAGAGGCTTAACCCCTGAGCCACCTCTCCAGCTCCCCATTATGGATTTTTGAAAGGCTCTCATCTCACATGGCTGTGGGTTTCAATTCCAGGTTTTTTTTTTAGTTCACAAGGTAATCTTGGCTAAACACTTGCAGTGTGTGTGTGTGTGTGTGTATCTTAGATTCTTAGGTTTACAAGTAGATGCTTACTGTGAGGGAGATAGACGGTAACACTAGGTATATTAGTTACTATTTGAGTTGCTGTGAGACAATACACAAATTCAAGCAACTTAAGGAAGAAAGGGAGATTTATTCATCTTATGGTTCCAGAGAGAAGATAGTCTTTCATGGCAAAAGTGGCATGGCTGGCAGCAGAAGCTGGAAATAGGCTAAATCACATTCATCCCAGAGGCTGAGAACTGCAAGTCTGCCTGCTCAAGAGCAGAGCTCTCCTGGAAGCAGGGTGGAGCTAATGCCAAGGCCCAATACCTGTGACTGCCTTCCTCCAGCAGGTTTCACCTCCTGAAGGTGCCATGACCTTTCCAAACACAAGTCTGTGGTTTGGAGACTATGGCACGAGGGAAACGGACTAAGGACAATAGAGAAGGTAGTAGCCAAAAGAGTTGCTTTTTAAGTGGTAGCCTCTATGTTGCAAAGTTTTGCCAGTGATGGGTGATTCAAGTAACAAGAACTCAGAACTGAAAGCAAAATGGTGTGGACCATCAGTGGTGAAACTGAAGGCACCTATTGTTTGTTACCAACCTTTTTTTATTTAGCTAAAAGCAGTTAGAAGCAATCAAAAAACAGAGAGACTCCCGTAGGGCAGTAAGTCTTGTGCATCAGCAAGGTCCCCACAAGTCATAAAGTTGTTTACAGTCCTAGATATGCTATCCTGTACTTTTGTCCTGTGTGCAGGACCTATTTTCCTTTGAGTTTGTTCAGGAAGGAGATTTATCTTGTTTACAAGATGTTTGTATTTATGGGTTTGCTCAAGTTGGCTCGCTGAACAGATTCTAGCTGGTAAGGGACAAGCTGATTCTTATTTCTCAGCATCTGCCCCTTTGTTTTTTAAGGATAAAGTGAAGATGTTTCTCTGGAAATGTTCTCTTTCTTGGAGGATCTTCATTCTTCATTAGACTATAATTAAGCAAGCCAATATAGTTAGTATTAAAGCAAGAACACTCACTGGGCCAGTTAAATGAAGAATAATACGTAAAAGGTTCATATTCTGTAGTCCAGCTGAGATTGCAGACAACCAGTCTTCTCTACTAATTGATTGTAATTTCTCCTGAAAAGTCTGTTGGACATGCTGCATAATCTCTATAGACATATTATCATGTCCCATAATGTGTTTTTGTATTTCAGACCAGTTAATTACCAATTGATTCCACATGACAGGAGTCACATATATGGTGGTGTAATTGCAATCAAAATGTAGTTTCATCTGTTGATGTAAAATTTAACATGTTCTTCTAATATAATGAGAGCATGCTCAACAACAATTTTGATAAAAATCTGTTTATACACACTTGAGACTTGCATAAATATTTCAAGTTATGTCAATTTTGAACAAAATGAGTATTTTGTACTGTTTGATGTAGGGCATCTCCAGAGACAGCAGCAGTTGCTGTGATAGCTATCACCCTCAGTATTAAAGAGATTATTAGTCCAAAAAAATCGTCTGGTCCTTTTTCTAATTTCTGTTAATAAACGATGTAATAATCAGTAGGAGACTTTTGCCATTTTCTAGTAAGATTAGTTGAAAGCCAAATATAAGATCTTCCTTTACAGATGCATATACATCCTCATAAGATTGATTGAAAGGAACAGATGTATTAATGCAGGTACATAAACAACAATTATAGCATTGAAGCACTTGTGTAATATGATTCCAATAGCTGACTCCCTTTATTATGAGATATGGATAGGGCACACGAGAGGAGACAGATAAGGAATCATTTTCTTAAATAGAACAGTCCTATTGTTAATAGGGACATTACCCATTCCAAAATACAGAGCATTTCCCTTAAATGCCATGAACAGCTTCCACAAATGTATTTGGGAAGGATAATTTTTTAAGTAAGGCTCTTGATTAGTAATGCCTTTACCTTTTCAGGCTAAGGTATCTTTTGAATCTGAAAAAGTAATAGAAGATGAACTGTCAATTCGAGTAAAATTAGCCAATCAATTTTGTTCTTTGATATAAGGGTGGCCGACTGGGCTCCGATCTATTATCTGTGTTCTATTAATGTTTAATAATTTTCTGGGTGATATTACTGAATAATCAATCCAAGGTAATCCAGGATTATTTCGAAGGTATGGTAAGTCACAGGAGGGTCTTATAGATCCATCTGAGATATCTACATATTTTCCAAAAAAATTCTTTGGTTACTAACAATCTGAATATAGTAGTATTAACATCTTTAGTAAACCACAATCTTGGCCTTGTCTTTAGACAATGTGAGGAAGCTCCCACACATATGGGCCAATCTTTTGTTCCTACTGTAAAATTATTAATAATGGTTCCTTCTTCTCCTGGTTTAAATGGATGTCCAGTCCCATAAGGTCCGAGGAACCAGTCAGAGTTATGTACATACACTGGAATCCCAGAATCAGTCCAGGAAACTGGAATATTTAAAAGTGGATATGGAACAAATGTCCAGTATATACATTGTGTCATACTTACTTGAATGGAAACTATAGTCATCATTGCCAGGAACAAAGTCTCTGCTGTCTTGTGAGAGCCTTGTCGGATTAACAAGTTTTCTGCTGTAGATGTAAGTGTTTTCAATTGTCCCCAAGTAGGAGACTCAGCCTTTTATGTTAGTACTTTGCACTTTGTTGGTCCTAGCATCTTTGACTCAAATCGGCAGAAAGAAGCTTGAGGTAGTTGAAGACAGGTTCAGTCATCTTGGTTTGATGTTTGGAGCAAGCACCCAGATATGTTGATTATCTGCAAGAATAAAAGCATACCCTCGTCCCCAACATAATATTTCTGCTTCTTTCCATAAAACTAGTAATCATCTCTTTATATCAGTAGATTTAATTCTTGAGTTTTTTTTAACCAATGTCTTTCAGCAGCTGATATGAATTATAAGTAAATAAAGCTTTGTATAATAGAGCTTGTGGCAGTTCCATACCATAGTCCCCATTTTAATTTTGTTATATAAAATTTTAAGGTTTGATATGTTTGTCCAATAATTGCTTGACCTGTGGGATTATAAGGAATTCCAGTGGTATGAGTTATATTCCAAGAATTGAAAAATTCTTGTGTTTTTTGAGACAAATATGCAGAATTATTATCTGTCTTAATTTGTTTAGGGAGACCCATAACATTAAAACATTCATATAAATGATGTATAACATGGGTAGATCTCTCTCCAGAACAAGCTGTGGCCCATTGAAATCCTGAAGCAGTGTCAATTGTATGATGAATGTATTGGAGTTTTCTAAATGAGAGGTAATGAAAAACAACCATTTGCCAAATTTGGTTAGGTATTTCGCCCCAAGGAATAGTGCCACCTGTACATGGTTTATTATGTAAAGGACCACAAGTTGGACATTGTCTTATAATGTCCTCGGCTTGTTTATGGCTGAGTTTATATTGTAAAACAGCATGTTTATTACAGGGAGGAAGAGTGTGATATGCTAAAGCTTAATTGATAGTTTGTCAATTTTGTCATTATTGTGACTTAGTGGGCCAGGAAGATTAGTATGTGATCTAATTTAATATATATATATATGGACTTGTCTATTATGAAGGTGTTTTTGTATTAAAAGAAATAATTGGGCCAATTCATCATCTTTGTTATCAGGAATATAAGCATTCTTTTGATTTTGAATTATTCCCTCGATTTATTTGGGAATCTGTGAATATATTAAGGGGCCCGTGAATATCTTGTAGGAATTAAAAAACAGCAAACAACTCCGTTTTTGTGTAAATTTTTTTGAGAATCAAAAATTTTTAGATATAGTACCATCCGTATACCAACACCTACTAGAGGAATTACCATCAGTAAAGAAAGTAGGGACATTGGGTATAGAGTGTTCAACAACACTATCAGCTAAGATGTAAGAAGTCATTTTAATAAATTGAAATCTTTTAATTTTTGAATATATAGTGTGTTGTATTTAAGTAATCAGAGCAAGGTATTTGCCATTCCATATTATGTATAAAAGCCTGTTGTTTTGTTAAAGGAACTATAATCTCTGTTGGATTCCATTCAGAAATAGCCTATATTCTAGTCCTTCCTTTTAGTATTATTCTTGCAATTTTATCTAAATATGTTTGTAATTTCTTAACTGTCTTATTGGCAGTGAACAACCATTCTAAAATGTTTAATTCTTGGGCAATCATAGCAGAAGGGGAATGAACAGAGGATAAAATAACTAGCATACGTGTTTAGATAGATCAAAGCAATCTAAATGAGCATCCTGTAAATGTTCTATTGATTGTAATCCTAATGAGCTGCATCTATAAATTATCTAGGACTATTTAAATCCTGGCAGCCTTGTAAAAGAGCAAAAAGGTTAGTTAGATGATGATTGGGGATGCCTAATGAAGGTCTTTAACCAATTAATATCACCTAATAATTTTTGAAAATCATTTAACATATTGAAATGATCTGGTCTGATTTGAATTTTAAGGCCAGACTTGAGAATTAGTAACTTTACATCCTAAATAATGTATAGAATACATTTTTTGTATCTTATCTATAGCTATTTGAAGAGCGTATTTGAGTAATAAAGCACAAGCCTGTCAAAACAACTTTGTAAGCATTTGGTCATTTTCCACTGAAAATAGGACATCATCCATGTAATATAAATAAGAGCTTTAAGAAGTACATCTCTCAAAGATTGAAGTGTTTTATCAACAAAACACTGACAAACTGTTGGACTATTTAACATGCCTTGAGGCAGCACCTTCCATTGATAGTGATGATAAAGTGTCTGTAGGTTAACAGAAGGTACCGTAAATGCAAAGTTAACCCTGTCATTTGGGTCTAAGGGGATTGTGTAAAAACAATCTTTCAAGTCTATAACTATAATAGGCCAAATTTTTGGTTGCACTGTAGCTTTCCCACTTCCTCTACAAGTACAGTAATTCACATGGAGGTATATTTCATTAAAATTGGCTTTCCCATATTGTGTACATTGGTAAGTTTGTTCACCAGTATGAATTATGTAATGTTGAGTGAAATTTGGTTTAGAGGAGAAAGATTTCACATCTGACACACTTATAGAGCTTCTCACCAGTATGGTTTCTCAGCTACTTAACAGTTCTGTGTAACTTTTACATACAGTATGCACATGTAGCCTCTCATTATGTATGAAAGCTGTGCTATTCAGGTTAAGAAAGCCCTGTGGACCACAGTTCATAGAAATTTTCACCTGCAGATATTTGCTGTGGTTTTCTCAAGTACACTTAGTGGAAAGTTTTTGATTCTACGTATTTTTACACTGAGTGAGATGACTTGCTAGAAAAAGATTTTCAGTGTCTGCATTCATATGGCTTCTACCAGTTTGAGTTCTATGATGGTGAATTTTTACTTCCATGAGGATGTTTTCCACACTATGTACATTCAAATAGCTTCTGACCTGTATGAGTTCTGGGATATGAAATTGAGTTCTGACTTCCATGAGAAAAATCTCCCACTTTCTGTTTATTCATAGGCCTTATCACATGTGATTCCTCTTAAGCAGAGGGCTATCACATTTGTGAGAAAGCTATTTTACATGCTGTACACTCACATGACTACTCACCTGTATGGATTCTGTAAAGTCCAGTGAACTCTGACTTTGATGAGATTTTCCACAATGGGGACATTCTTTACGACTTCTCCCTTGTATGAGTTCTCTGATGAACAGCCAAAGAAGCCTTCCCTGAAAAAGCTTTTCCACATTCTTTGCAATCATATGGCTTCTCACGTTTATGAGTTCTCTGATGGGCAATAAGGTGTGTTGTCTGTGAGAAAGCTTTTCCACATTGTTTACATTCGTATGGCTTCTCACCTGTATGAATTCTCAGATGCCGAGTGACACGTGACTTCTCTGAAAAAGCTTTTCCACATTCTTTACATTCATATGGCCTAGGACCTTTATGAGTTCTCTGATGTACATTGAGTTCTGATTTTAATGAGAAAGATTCCCCACATTGTGTACATTTATACGGCTTCTCCCCTGTATGAGTTTTCTGATGGACAATGAAATATGCCTTTCCTGAAAAAGCTTTTCCACATTCTTTACATTTATATGGCTTCTCACCTGTATGACTTCTCAGATGTGCAGTGAGTTGTATTTTCACCGAGTAAGATTTCCCACATTGCGTACATTTATATGGCTTCTCACCCGTATGAATTCTCTGATGGACAGTGAGGTGTGTCATCTGTAAGAAAGCTTTTCCACATTCTTTACATTCATATGGCTTCTCACCTGTATGAGTTTTCTGATGGACAGTGAAATATGCCTTCACTAAAAAAGCTTTTCCACATTCTTTACATTCATATGGCTTCTCACCTGTATGAGTTCTCTCATGTACAGTGAGTTGTATTTTCACTGAGAAAGATTTCCCACATTGTGCACATTCATATGGTTTCTCACCCGTATGAATTCTCTGATGGACAGTAAGATGTGTCATCCGTGAGAAAGTTTTCCCACATTCTTTACATTCATATGGCTTCTCACCTGTATGAATTCTCTGATGACGAATAAGATGTTCCTTCCTTGAAAAACATTTTCCACATTGTTTACATTCATATGGTTTCTCACCTGCATGAGCTTTCTGATGGACAATAAGGTATGTCTTCCGTGAGAAAGCTTTTCCACATTGTTTACATTCATATGGCTTCTCACCTGTATGAGTTCTGAGATGTAGAGTAAGAGTTGAATTCCTTGAGAAATATTTTCCACATTCTGTACATTCATATGACATCTCACTTGTATGGATTCTCTGACATTTGACACGTGATGCAGCATCACAGGATTTGGATCTTAGGTGAATTTTGTGTTGTACCTTTAGTTCTGCCTGGAGGTAGAAGAAATCATTATATGGTATTTCCTCATGAGGCTTTTTACAGTATATGCGCTCTTCTATTAAAGATTTTGCTAATGAAATATTTTTCAAAATCAGACTATTACTTCTTTCCAATAAATGGTTCACACCATTTATTTAACTACTTTAGTCAGTTTAGGAAGTAGCATTATAGTCAATGATTTACTACATTAAATTATGCATGTATTGAATGAAATATATTTCATATAAAAAGAGATCTGTAGTTAATGACAAATTCATTAGAGATCTCTTTAGTATCCAAGGAGAGATGTCTTTAGTTTCAAAGATTTTCATGTGTCATATAATACCTTTATAAAAATGATACAGGTAATCTGCATTGTGGCTGGCTGTTGTTTACTTTACTGCTCTTTTACTGGCCTCGGCTCCATCCTGTCAAGAGCGTTGAGATTCTCTACCTCTCATATGGAAGATTTCTAGGCTGAGTGCTAAGTTCTTTTCAAATATTTACAGAACAGTCTGGTATAGTCTTCCTACCATATGTTTGTTGGCTATTTTTCCCTATTGACCTATTTCCTTCCATTTTTTTGTTCTAGTTAACAGAAACAGGGCTGTGTTCCATTCTGACAAGCGGAACTTGGGTTCAACCCCCACAAAAGGAGACAAGCCATAGAGTTCCTGGGGTCGATAGAAGTGGCCAGGTAGGAGGGTAGGAGCAAATATGGATGAGGGAAGTTAGGAGAATGGGAGGGAGGGAGGATAAAGGGCAGCAGGGATTAGTAATCAATATGTTTGTAAAACAAAAAAAAAAAATTTAAAAATATGTATAGGATCAAATAAATTAAAATTCATAAAAACTTTTATTACATTTACAGAGAACAAATAAGGGTGATTTGTTGGTTGAACTGAAATTCATCAAGTCGCGGTCCATCCTGGATCTTATGAGACTTAGAACAGTGAAATGATACTTACTTGTATTATTTTGCTCACATACATTGGTAGGTTTTTGTGCAAGCTTGTGCACATTCGTGTTTCTATAAGTATGTGGAAGATCAGAGGATGGGTGTCTTCTTCAAAACGAATACTTCCAACTTTTTTTGAGAGAGAATATCTTATTGATCAAAGTTATTGTTGACCTAGAATAATCTACCTGACCAACAAACAGCATGACTCTGCCTGTGTTCTTCATTGTCTAAGCATTGTAATAATGCTACCTATCACACTTTGTTTTCCATATGGAAGCTTGGAATTCAAAGTAGTCTTCATATTTTCACAGCAGCCCCTTTGTAAATAAATGATTTGCCAAAATTTTCCTCACTTTATATTCATTTTCTAAATATGAATACAGTTCTTGTGAAATAGTTTACTTACTTCAGCAATCCTTGCAGGTGATGTCTTACTTGACTGGATAACTTGCCGCAAATATTTTCCATGATATTCTTGTCTGGGGTTGACTTTGGCAGGCACTTTAACATCAACTAAAGAATAAAAATATTCTCATCAATAATTCAAACTAAAATCTCCTGTCATTAAAACTTATTCATCTTATTCTCACAGAAGTATATAATTTTGACTTATGGGAAGTGTATATATTTTACACATTCCTGAAAATAATAAATAACAAGCTTACACTAAAGTACTAATTCATATTTCTTTGATATTTTAATGACATTGGTGTTGAAACATATGAAAAAATTAATGTACTATTGTTCAGTTAGAGGATTCTAAAAGCGAATCGCCACCAGTCATTTCTAGTTGTTTCATAATCTATTACAATAATGACAAACATTATGAAACTATACTACATGTCTTTCATGTGTGAAATAGGAAGAATGTATTAGCAAAATTGTCTAGCAAAAGTCAACTACAAGCATGGTGAAATATACACACTATTATACAGGAATATATGCAAAAAAAAATCCCTACACCATGTTTACATATGCCTATTTCACCCTAAGAAAGTATCAGCATTAAAGGATGTTTGAAGATGAACCTATATACATAAAATGCTAATAACTCAAGTGGTCAAAACAAAAATGGTTAACAATGTCTATAAAGGGATAGGATTTCTGGCAAACTGACAAAACAATACCCAACAACACACACAAGGAGAAACCAAAAGAGAAAGGGATTCTATAGAACAGTCTATCCAGAAAGATGAAATGCTAACCTTTGGATCCACAAGAAAATCTGCAATTCACCCCATGCTTACATAAAACTTGGTAAAAGAAGCTCAATATCATCAGTAACTGATATTTCATTGGTGAATTTTCTTGCTCAGAATACAGATACTGACCTGGCAGTCTCCATACTGAGACTTCTGCTGGACTACAAGGCACAAATCCGTGTTCAAGCTTGAAGATCAAATCAGGTTTGGTCATGCTTTGTCCTATATGTAGTAAACAATACATAAATATACACTGATGAAACACATAAATTGTACTGTTCATGGTAAACTGTTTATGGGAAACTTTGCTTAGAGTGGGCTCACATTCAGATTCTTTAATGACTGACAACACCTCATGTAGCACTGAATTATACAATAAATAATAAAATTTGAGAATTCAAGGAAAAACTTAAATATCAGTACAATGGTAACAAAGCCTGTGTGAAAACATGAGAATCTGAAAAGAGAAAAATGCACTCAATCATATGGGGGAAAACGTGGTAAAAAGTCTGAGAGTCCACAGTTTGTCTGACAATATGTAGGGGAAAATTATGAGAACAAAAACTGGGTAGCTGAAAATAACCCAGGGGGATAAAACCTTGAGAAATCATACAGACAGACCATTTCATACATACATAATACAACTCACAAAATGAATACAAAACTTATCACTGTTATAGAAGAGAACAAACTATCATACTATTGACTAAATGAAGGATATTTACATCACAAGATTTATATCCAGGTCCAGAAAACATGAAGGAACCCTAATACAATTCATCAGGTAATCATTCTCTTTTATATTACAATGATACTGTCAAATCTCTTAAGATAAAAAAAATAAATATTTGAAAAGCAATATTGTATACAGTTCTTTTTGTAACACACACTATGATGGATAGCCAAGTTCTCAGCTGTCACTATATACTCCATCATCACAATAATTTCAATGTCAGATATTCTGTGTTCATCCACTGCTCCCAGTACACATTGGCACAAAACAAAACAAAAAGATCAAAACAGCACCTAAAAAAAAAAAACAAAAAAAAAAACTAACAATCAGAACCATGACACATCCCAGACACTCAACACTGAAAATATGTAAATTCAATGTTTAAACCTACATATCAACAGAATAAAATTAAAAGCTGTTGCAATACCAACACGTACATCTAATGAAAAATACAATATTTTGGGTCAGTTATGCAGTTCATAGGCAAAAACATTCCAAGGTTTTCTTCTGTTGATATAAATATGCAACCAATATAACTTAGGACAGGAAGAGGTTTTTATTCTAATTTATGATTCATGGTTACACCTCCTCACCATGGGAAGAAAGTTCATACTAATATCAGGAGTCAAGGGAATTGGCCGTATCTACCCCAGAGTATAGAGAAAGGCATGCTTTCTTTATTGAAAGGCTGTATGCATGTCACAGTACTGAACCAGGTACCTCTACCTAATCCACTTTCCCTAGGTATCATTCCAATCACAATAGGATTTTTTTCACATATCATTTCCATAATCTCCCACAAGCTTGCTCAAGACTTACCTCAACTACTAATACAAAGATGTGCCCAAAAGGCTGACATTTCAATTGTCAAATGGTCATGTAGAAGTAACTACCAAGGTGTTTATAAAACAAGACTTGTGAGGTAAGTTTGATCTTTGAGAATCATACAAAGATAGGAGGATGTAACTAATTCTACAAGGTTGTCTTCTGACTGCCACAAATATCATGTTAAACATGTCCAAACACATAATGACAAATATAAAAAGGTAAAATGTACCATATGTATAAAACCATTGATAAAGTAGAAGAATATGTTTACCCATACTGCTTACAGAATGGAGAAAACAAAGAAATATTTAGGTTTGAGGTCTGCCACTAAACTGTCTACAGATATATATGGTAAAAAGAAAAAAAGAAGAAAGCAGTAAAGTGAGCTTTTGTGTACAGAAAATGAATTTATGTAGAGAAAAATAAAGAAAATGGATGAAAATCAGTTTACAAAATATTTCAAAACAGTAAAATCATTAGGTTCTTGAGATAATGAAACAGGTGCTGAATCTTGTGACTAATTCTGATCACCTGAGTAAGGTCCTCTGATTCACATGGTGGAGACAATCAATCCCCAAGTTGTTCTGTGACACACACATGCCAAGGTACTCTAGAAGATACACCTACAAACACACATAAAGCATAAATTAAAACACACACTCACACACCAAGTAGCAAAAAAGGCATAATAAATTACCAACTGAAACTGCCAGAGAAAATTTTTTCTACATTTTAGAAGACAGAATTTCTGAACTGTTTAGTTCCTTTAGAGATCTATATAGAGTGATATAATGAACCACATATACCACCTCTGGGAATATTCCAAAAGAATGCCACATCTTACTGAAGAGAACTGTACACATACATGTTCATAACAGATCTAGTCACAATACCAATATAATGGAATCAACATAGATGTCCAACAGTGGATGAATGGATAAGAATAATGCGGTCCACATATCTAATGGAATATTATTCAGCTGTCAAAAAGAATGAATTAAAGAAGTTTGCTACTAAATGGAGTTGGAAAAAAGTATAATGAGCTAAATATCCCAGAAGCAGAGAAGTAGAAGCCACATGTTCTCCTTAATAAATGGATCCTAGCAATAAATTTTCAGATTGTTAACACAGAAAAGGAAACATCTATAATACCCACAACCTACAAAGAAACAAAGGTGTGTAAGGGGGGAAAAAACCCCAAAAGAATGTAGGTAAAAGAACATAGACCAATTGGCAGATAAGGCAATTGTTGAAGAAAAGTAGTAAAGCAGATGAAAGAAATGGAACAGAAGTCAGTAAAGTGCAATTGCACAAACAGAGGAAAAAACCATGTCTGGAGAAAAAAATTAAATGTCTCATCCAGCTATAACCTCTGAAGTTACAACACTGGTAAGTAGGAACCAGTGGACCAATAGTGGTATGTAAGTCTCACAGGTAACTGACAACTGTCTGAATGGATGCTAAACACCCCTCTCCCTGATTACCAGGAAACACATTCCTGGTACAATAAACCTACTCAAACAACAGTGGGAGGTAAGAAAATAGACCACTACACAGGAATAGATATCTTAACATTAACTATAAATACTTAATAGTAAACTATCATCTAAAAATTTATTATTGTACCCATATATAAGAAAAGTTATCAGCACCCAAACAAGATGCACCCTACTGCAATGCAAGATTAATGCAGACAGGAAATCACAACTGGGCAGAGTGATCTTACCCTGGTAAGATTAGACACAATGAGACCATCAAAGTCTCTTCCCATCCCAAATTCAGGGAATCTTAAAGAAGTAAAGGCTGTAAGGTTGAAAGAGCCTCAAGATACGAGGAGCTGTTCTGCTGGTCAAGACACTTCAGTCACAACAGACTACTTCATTCAAGAGCTATTGGCAGTGAGATCTACTATCATCAGCTTTACATAAATGGCTATTATGTCAACATTCTTGCAGGGGTCGGCTCCCGTCCTGGCACAATGAACCAGCAAATATGTCAGAACAACTACCCTCAAAAAGAATCCCAGGGGCAGGTGGTGGACAAAAGAAGGGGAAACTCCTAACTTGGGAGTTTTGCAACTGAAGGGCCACATATACTACTACAGAGACCTGGATCCTTCTTAGCACATGCACCCCAAAGGGAGCCCTGAGATTCACATTTTCAGAGGGATAGGAGGGCGGGAGGGACATGGAAGGATTGGTGAAGGGAGATTAGGATAGGAGAGAAATGAAATGGGTACACAGGCGGGAAAGGGCAAGGACATAAATGCAATCTGTTCGTTTATGAAAAATTCTCAGTAAAAGATGGGATTATTTATTCAAACTTTTTAATGCATTCCTACCAAGCAAACAAGAATCTTATAAAGACTATATATACAACCTGTGACATTTAATCTTCGCTGTCAATTTTAACCACATCAGGGATTAACAAACAGATTAACTGACAGATCATCTGGACGAGATAACTTGTCAAAATTGGGAGGGGGCTGGGATTCCCACTATAAAGAAATCAGCAAACACTACTTCGGAAGCCATTCCTGGAAGAAAAGCAGTCTGAAAATAACTGAATAGCCAAGTGGGTAGGAGGGGATTCTCCTGCAATTAGAGCTTGTTACAAATCAAACACAGGGCTCCAGAGTCACAGCTTCCAAGAGTCTCATTTAGTATAGGGTGGGATTTTGATTTACAGTTGCCTCTGAGTCATCCCTGCTCCTGTAAGAAACTTTAACCGATAATACTCTAAGCAACCAAAATCAACTATTGAATTTTCAACTTGGAATTCAGCCTAATTCTATTTATCTACATATCAGAATAATTAATGTATCTGCTGAGTCTCCACAGAAAAAGTGTATATCAAGAATATCCAATGGCACAGTGACACAGCTCAGTGGCACAAATCCAGTGACTTAATCCTGGCAGCAGACATTGTAAGAGGAGACAACTGATTTCCAACAGCTGTCCTTTGATCCACACATGAAAACCATGGCATGTACATATCTCCTTTCTATGTCTCTCTGTGTGTGTTGGGGGGTGCATGCATGCATGTATGTATGTGTGTACTCCTGTAATTAAGAAAAAGTAAAATGAGGATAAAAGGCCTCCAATTATGAAACATCCCCAAATCTAGAAAAGGGAAAGAGGGCACCAATATAGTTTTAAGGACCTCATCCAGCTACACAGTAATTCCAGTGTGGCCTATCATACCTAATGAAATATTGTCTCAGGAAACAATATGAACTAATATTGCAAAGTATCCACACAAAAAAGTGACACACAGGCCACTGAGACCATGGAAAGCCTACATGACATACATGCATGCATACATACATACATACATACATAAGTAAATAAGTAAATAAATAAATAGTCACGGTAATCTTCAGAAATACAGAAAAATGCTGACTGAACAATCTCCTAGGCAAATTATATTGAGGGGAAAAGAATGCCCTAAATCGTCAAAGCTACAGAAATCAAAATATACAAACATGAAATATTCATACTGCCAACCTTCAAAGCACAGTAACCAAACCAAAGTTACAGTAACCAAAACAGCAAGGAAATGTCAAATGTTAAAGTCTTTCTCAAGAGTCCACATGAAGACAGCAAACAGAGCCAAAGAAAAAAGTGTGATTATAGAGGACCTGCCCAAGAAGGAATGCTGAGATGTAGCCCCTGATGTTTGGTTCCTGATGACAATGAGGTGAACAGCTCTTGAACACCATGTATGCCTATGATGATGGTGTCCCCACCACAGGATCAAACAAAAGTGGCAAACTAAGCACTGACTAATCTTAAAAACTATGAGCCAAAATGAACCTTTCTTCCTACAATGGTGCTTCTTTCATGTATTTGGTCAGAATGATGGACAGCTGACTAATACATCTGGTGAATTAATTTATAACAAAAGACAGCACAGAACAAAACTCCTAATGCCCTGGAACACGACCCCAAGCCAGATAAACCAGCTAGCCCAGCTCCAACACCTTAGATTCCAACCTCAAACCAGGTGACTGGCACATGTCAGTCACCACCAAGTCAGAAACTAGTGCACCAATACCATATAGTAACCTATTTCATTTTCCTTTAATCTCAAGAGACAGTCACCACAGGTTAAGATTTCTATACAACATAACAAGCCCCACACACCTACCCCTTTGAGTGTTAACCATTCATGCTCACATACCTTAAGCATCCAAAATCTGCCATATCACATTTATCACTAAAAGCCACCCTATTATATAATATTAAAGCTGCTCTACTACTTAAGCTAAACCTCACCTAACAAACCTTGACACCCTATCTTAGACCTCTCAGCTAAAACTAGACAGAGACTCCGTCACTCCCGTAATCAGAGAGGGGCTTACACATTCCTTTGGCGCAACAATAGCCATATCGACAAAACAGCATCAAGAGACTACAGACTGACTCTCTAACACCCAAGAAAATAGTTGCAACAACTGTCCAAATGAGGTAAATATGTTAAAAACAAACACCTAATAAAGATATTAGAGAACAAATATAAAATGCCCAAGTCACACTGTAAATCCATGCGATAAAGCAAAACCCAAGATTAAAAAAAACTCCCACCAAAAAACGTCAACCCCATGATGATGGATTTCAACCAGACTAACTTGAAAACAAAAACCAAGGTAAGAATTTTCAAAGATTGATTATTAATATAAATAAAACAACAGAAAAGGAAAACCAAGAAGAGATAAATAACTGTATAGTCAAATATGAACAGGAAAATAACAGGTACCTGAATAAGAAAAAAAAATGCAACCGAAGAACAAAAAACAAAGCAGAGAGCAGTTGAAAACAATCTCATGCAGAGATTAAACTTGAAGTTAAAAACAAGACAATATAATCCAAAACTCATAGAAAGTCTCAACACCAGAATGAAGTAGAAAATCGAACTAGAACATAAGATGGCAATAAAAATTTGTTCAATTAAGGATATTGAAAAAGTTAAAAAAATTACTTGTGAGAAATAATCTAGAGCTATTATATTCTAGAGACATCTTCAAGAAGCCAAACCTGAGCAGAACAAGAAATGGAATCCCAGAACAAGAAAACCAAAAAGTCACACCTGAAGAGATTTTTCACACTATCACTGTAAGTTACCTTAATTATTGCTGTAAGAGAACACCCAAAGTCAAACAACTTAAAGGGAGATTTCAGCTCATGGTTCCAGAGGGGAGAAAGTCTTTAAAATCAGAGGCAGCAGGGCTGGCTGGCCAAAGCTGGAGGAAGCTATGTCACTGCAGACATCTTGGAAGCTGAGAGCTGCAGACTGCTTGCTGCAAAGGCAGACTTCTCCTGGAGGTATGGTGGGACTAATTCACCTCAAGGCCCACCCCTTGTGACCACCTCCCTCCAGCAAGACTCCACCTTTCAAAAGTGCCATGACTCCTCTGACTTTTACTGTTTCTGTTGAAAGATCATCTATTATTCTAATAGGCTTACCTTTAAATGTGAAACTCTTAGCACATTCTCATGTATTTGGCAAAGTCATGGCACTTTTGAAAGGTGGAGCCTTGCTGGAGGGAGGTGGTCACAAGGGGTGATATGCCCACCAAAACTATCAGTCACGGGGGGCTGGAGAGGTAGCTCAGGGGTTAAGCCTCCGCCTTGCAGGAGGAAGGTCCTGAGTTTGGATCCCAGATCCCACGTATAGTCGCCAGGCGGAAGCGGGGGCAGCCTGCGCTTCTGGTCCTGGTAGAGCGGAGCCTGTGAATCCCGGGGCAGAAGGAGGTGGAGGCGTCCATGATGGTTCCCGAATTCGTCCGTGGTTCTACACACACACACACATACACACATGCGCGCGCACATACACACACATGCACATACACACACACACGCACATACACACACATGCACAATTGAATAAATAATAATATAATAATAAATAAATTTTAAAAAAAACTATCAGTCACAGGGCTGGAGAGGTGACTCAGAGGTTAAGCTTCTGCCTTGCAGGCAGAAGGTTCTGAGTTTGGATCCTAGACCCCACGGATAGACACTGGGCGGAAGTGGGGGCAGCCTGTTTCTGGTTCTGGTAGGGTGGAGCCTGTGAATCCCGGGGCAGAGTAAACAAGGAGGAGGTAGAGGCCATCCATGGTGGTTCCTGAATTTGCCCATGGTTCTACACACACACACACACACACACACACACACGTGCATGTACGCGCGCGCGCACACACACGCACAATTGAAAAAAGAAAACAAACAAAACTATTATTCACAATTGAAAGCGAAAGAAAAATTTTCCACCATAAAGACAAGGTGAAGGCCTACATGATCCCCAGGCCCATAGAAGATCTAGAAAAGATACTCAAGGATAAAGAAAAGGACAAACACACCCAAGAGGATAGAAGGGAAAAACAGTATCAATACAATTACTAAGCAAAAAAATATACATAGAATAACTACAAAACCCAGAAAATGACAGGAATTAACAAACATTTCTCAGTTATAACTCTAAACAACATTGGAATTAACTCTGCAATCAAGAGACATAGACTAAAAATATGCATTAAAGACTTAGCAATACTGAACATATATGCATCCACAATAACTAAACAAACACTTCAATGTCTAAAACAACAAACCAACCCAAACACTTCACTATCACCACTGGATAAATCAACATGCCCAAAACTAAGCAGGGGGGCATACTGAGGCTTCGTCAAATGATAACACAAATTGATCTGATGGACCTGTAGCGAACATTCTATCTTAACACCAAGGAAAACATATTCCTTTCAAGAACCTATGGAGCATTCACCACAATAATCCACATATTGGGCCACAAAGCAAGACTCCACCTATATAGAAAAGTAGAAATTATATCCTGTGCTTTATCAGACCACCATGCAATAAAGCTAGACATCCACAACAAAGCAAATAACAGAAAACACACTAATTCTTGGAAATTAAATACCACGACACCAAATAAGGAATGGGTTCAGGCAGAAATAAAAATGGAAACTCAAAAGTTCCTAGAAGTGTACATTAATGAAAACATAACATATCAAAATCTCTGGAACACAATGAAGGCAGTAGTAAGAAGAAAATTTATAGCACTCAATGCTTGCATAAAAAATGGAAACATTATAAATAAACAACTTAATAATGCAACTTAAAGCTTTAGAGAAACAAAAATAATCCAATCACAAGAGCATTAGACCAGCAGAAATTAGTAAAGTCAGGGGAGAAATATCTGAAATTAAGATAAGGGAAACAATAAAAAAAAAAAAATCAGCCAAACAAAGAGCTGGTTCTTTGAAGAAATCAGTAAGATTGATAAACCTCTAGCCAAATTAACCAAAATCAAGAGAGCTAAACCCCAAATTAATACAATTAGAGATGAAAATGGAGTTATTACAATGGATATCAAGGAAATCAGAAAATCATAAGGTCTTATTTTAAAAACCTATACTCTACAAATTTGTTAATTAGAAAGAAATCAGTACCTATAATTTACCAAAATTGAGTCAGGATGAATTGAATTATTTAAATAAGCCTAAATCAAGAGACAAAAATAAAGAATTACAAATCTGCCCACCAAAAAAAAGACCAGGACTGGATGGATTTAGTGTAGAAGTCTACAATATATTTAAAGAACAACTAACACCTCTAAACCTTAAATTTTCCATAAAACAGCAATGGAAGGAATACTTCCAAATTCTATCTATGAAGCTAATATTACAGGGATCACAAAAACAAATAAAGATATAACAAAAAATTATAGGACTATTTCATTAATGATCACTGATACAAACAAAGATCCTCAACAAAATTTTAGAAAGTTGGATATAGAAACATATAAAAAAGACCATTCACTAGGATCAAGTAAAATTTATTCCAGGCACACAAGGTTGGACAAATCAATAAATGTAATCCATTATATAAACAAATCCAAGGACCACAATCACATGATTCTCTTCATAGATGCAGAAAAAGCTTCTGAGAAGAGCCAACACCCATTTACGTTAAGAGCCTTGGAGATAATAGGAATGGAAGGAATCAACGTATATACAGCAACCTAGAGGAAGATCATCCTAAATGATGAAAAACTTGAAGCATTCCAAATCTGATGAGGAACCAGGCAAGGCTGTCCATTCTTACCATTTGTATTCAATATTGTCCTTGAAGTCTTAGCTATAAGACAAGATTCCATACCTGAGAGGCCTGCTGCACAGCACATTCCTAGCTCTGGGACACCAGGAGCCACTGATGGATATGGATGGGATTCCTCCCTGGGGATCTGTGGTAAATTGCAGGCAGCCCCTTGGCCACACCCCTAGGCTCTGGGTAATCAACAGGCTGCAGCAGATCTGAGTTTCTTTAGGCTCAGGGCCTGCTGCAGGTCACTACTAGGCTTATGGACACCAGCAGGCCACTGGCAAATTGACTTCCTCTGGGATGGAGTTCCTTTTGGACTGGCACAAAAGGGTTCTGGCTCCATCCTTGGCCACTCCCCTACACTCTGGGACACTAGCAGGCTTTAACAGATCAGATTTCCTCTGTCATATGAACCACTACAAGGCGGCTTTAACCAACATCCTTCCTCAGTCAACCAATAATAGAACCTCTAAGATTGTTTTAACAGAGTCCAAAGGCACCACAAAACCAGAACCAGAAGAACATCAACACCTTGGTACTGGGGACCCTAAGCTCCTTCTATTGAACAGAAGGGAATCTTCAAATCCAACATTAAGATAAATAGCCCTTTTTACTTTTCTTTCAGTTGACAGTCACCGCTGCTTCAGACTTCTGTACAGCCCTTAGGGCATTAACTATTCACCCTCATAAACCCTGGAAGAAACTAATAGTTGCCATAATACTCTAACCTTTACCCCCTGACTACTAAACCCATCCTATTTCATAAAATTGACCTAATACTTAACCTATACCACACAAAGCAACCCTTGACTCCCAATCCCAAACATCCAGACCTAAACTCTTGTTACCCCCAGAACCAGAGTAGGACTTTCACTTTTTTTTTTTTTTTTGGTGGTAGCATATAGCCTTGCCCATAAAATAAACAGCAAGGAACCCTAGACTGAGACCTTAAACACTTAGGTAAACAGTAGCAATAGCAGTGCAAGTACAGCAATTCTGTCTGACTTATAAAGATTCTAGAAATCAAACCCAAAATGACAAAGTCATACCCTAAATCCATAATAAACAACAAAAACCACAACAACTACTCCACAAAATAAAAACCTCATAACGATGGATCCCCACCAGACTAACCCCTCAGATATTAGTCAAGAATTCAATAATCAAAACAAGGGTTTTCTGGTAACAATGAAAGAGGAAATCCAAGAGGTGTCAAATAACCACATTAGCCAATATAAGCAGGAGCACAACAGGAACCTACATGAAATGAAAAAAGTAGTTAAAGAAACCAAACTAGGCATAGAGCAGTTGAAAAACACTCAAACAGAGATAAAGCTTGAAATTAAAAATAAGCTAGCTATAATCCAAAATTCAACAGAAAGTCTTACCAGCAGAACCAACGAAGCAGAAAATAGACTATCAGAACTAGAATTCAAGATGGCAGAATAAATAGGTTCAATCAAAGAGGCTGAAAAAACAAACAAACAAACAAAACAATAAAACCCCAAAAAACTAACAAACAAAAAACTGGAGAGGAATATTCATGAGTTAAGGGATTCCTTGAAGAAACAAAATTGTGCATTCATAGAATACCAGAAGAAGAAACCCATAAAGTTACTACAGAAGAGATTTTTCACACTATCATTAATGAAAATTTTCCACATCTAAGGAAAGACATCCCCATCTAAATACAAGAGACATATTGTATAGCATTCAGATAGGACCAAAATAGAAACTCACCGTGACAAATTACAGAGCAAACAACATATATGTATGACAAAGACAATATGCTGAGAGCACATTGAGGAAGAAGCCAAGTCACATTTCAAGGTAGACCTATTAAAATAACAGCTGATTTTTCAATGGAAACAGTAAAAGCCAGAAAGCTTGGAAAGATATACTTCAAGTCATAAATGAGCACAAATGCCAACCCAGACTATACCCATCAAAATTATCAGTCATGATTAAGGGTGAAAGAAAAAAAATCTTCCATCATAAGAACATGCTGAAGGTTTATGTGAACAACAAACAAAAGATGCTAGAAAAGATACTCAAGCTTGAAGAAAAGGATAAACATATACAAAAGGGCAGAAGGAAAAATAATACCTTTACAACTTCCTAGCAAAGAAGTACACACATAAAAACCACAAAACACAGAAAATGACAGGAACCAACAAGCATTTCTCAGTTATACCACTAAACGTTAATGGAATCAACTTTTCAATCAAACATGGATTAAATATCACAACCCAGCAAGCTACTGTCTTCAAGAAACACATTTCAGCATGAAAGATGGGCACATTCTCAGACCAAAAGGCTGTTCAAAAGTACTGCAAGCTAATGGAAAAAGGGAACAAGCAGGTGTAGCAATTCTAGTATCTGACAAAATGGATTTCAAATCAAAAGAAATCATAAGACACACAGAAGAATACTACACAATAGTCAAAGGAACAATTCTTCAGGAATTCACAGTACTGAACATATACACACCTAGTATAGACTCAGCCACATTTATTAAACAGACATCGCGACATTTAAAACAACAAATCGGGGCTGGAGAGGTGGCTCAGGGGTTAAGCCTCCGCCTTGCAGGCGGAAGGTCCTGAGTTCGGATCCCAGATCCCACGTATAGACGCCAGGTGGAAGCAGGGGCGGCCTGCGTTTCTGGTCCTGGTAGGGCGGAGCCTGTGAATCCCGGGGCAGAAGGAGGTGGAGGCGTCCATGGTGGTTCGCGAATTCGTCCGTGGTTCTACACATACACAGACACACACACGCGCGCGCACATACACACGCACATGCGCACAGTTGAATAAATAATAATAATAATAAAAAATTTTAAAACAACAAATCAACCAAACACAATAATAGGAGTAGGGGACCTCTCTCTCACCACTGGATAGGTCAATGTGATAGTTAAGCCTGGGTGTCAACTTGACACACAGGGTATTAACTAAGCTGGGCTGAGACCACCTCTGGAAAGGATCAACTGAGACTACTTGAAAGGATAGTACACGCCCTAGATCCTATCAGAACTCCAAAGCTCTCAAAGGATTCTCCCAATACTACATCATATAAAAAGGAGCCACCAAGGAGAACGGATCCCTTCTTGCAGCTTTGCTAGCAATCGTCCTTCCTTCTGGCCACCCAGACTAAGACACTAGGAGTTCGCCAGCCTTCAGCCATCACTCACTTGACTACAGAACTGAGCAGCTAGCTACTGGCAGCCATCGTTGGAACTACCTCGGCTACTGGCAGCCTTCGCTGGACTACCTCGGCCATATCTGTAAGCCAACTCAATAAATTTCCTATATATATTTTCCTATATATACAGTCAACAAGTCAAAAACTGAAGAAAGATACACCAGAGCTTAAGCAAATCATAACCCAAATGGACCTGACTGACATCTACCAAACTTTCCATGCCAACAATAAGGAATAAGCATTCTTTTTGACAGTCCATGGAACCTTCTCCAAAATAGGCCACAAAGCAAATCTTCACATATACAGAGAAGTTGTATATGTGACCTGACCACCATGGAATATAGTTGACATACCTGACCGCCATGAATAATGAATAAAGTTAGACATCCATAACAAAGCAAATGTCAGAAAATACACAAATTCTTGGAAATTAAATACCATGACACTGAATGAGGAATGGGTTCAGGCAGAAGTCAAAAGGGAAATCAAAAATTCCTAGATATAAACAATAATGAAAAGACAACATCAAAATCTTTGGGATACATTGAAGGCAGTCCTAAGAGGAAAATTTATAGTACTCAATACCTACATCAAAAAAATGGAAACATCAGAAGTAAGCAACTTAACAGTGCAACTTAAACCTTTAGAGAGACCAGAACGATTCAATCCCAAAAGTAGTAGATGAGCAGAAATTAGTAAAATCAGGGGAGAAATATCTAATATCTGAAGGTGAGATAAGGAATATGATACAAACAATGAACCAAACAAAAAGCTGATTCTTTGGAAAAAAAAATCAGCAAGACTGACAAACGCTTAGCCAAATTAACCAAAGGCAAAATAGAGAAAATCCAAATTATAAAATCAGAGATGAAAATGGAGTCATTACAACTGACACCAAGGGAATTCAGAGAATCCTAAGGGCATACTTCAAAAATTTATACTTCACTTTGACATGCACAGTAAAGGATGCTCGAGGAATGGGGGTGGAAGGGGTATTGGTAGAAAGGGGGGGGGAAGGAAGAAGAAAAGAGAGAAGGGAGGAAGGGAATCTAGGGAGGGAGGGGAATGGGGTACCAATTAAGTTTGTGTGAGTAGAAAAAAAAATACACTATAAATTAAAAAAAAATATTATACTTCACAAAGATTGACAATGTACAATTTACCAAAATTGAATCAGGATGAATTGAATCATTCAAAGTATCTTATAAAAAGTGATGAAATGAAAGAAGTAATTACAAACCTCCCCACCAAAAAAAATCCAGGTCTAGATGGATTCAATTCTTTTTTTTTTTTTTTTTTTTATTTATTCAACTGTGCGCATGTGTGTATGTATGTGTGCGCGTGCGTGTGTGTATCTCTCTGTGTGTCTGTGTGTCTGTGTATGTGTAGAACCACGGACGAATTCGGGAACCACCATGGATGCCTCCATGTCCTTCTGCCCCGGGATTCACAGGCTCCGCCCTACCAGGACCAGAAGCGCAGGCCGCCCCCGCCTCCGCCTGGCGTCTATATGTGGGATCTGGGATCCGAACTCAGGACCTTCCGCCTGCAAGGCGGAGGCTTAACCCCTGAGCCACCTCTCCAGCCCCTACCTAGATGGATTCAATTCTACCACACATTTGAACAACAACTAACACCACTACTTAAACTATTCTATAAAATATTCCATAACTATTTATAACAAGTTATAAATAAAAATATTCCATAACAAACTATTCCATAAAATAGCAAAAGGAGGAGCACTCCCAAATTCTTTCTAATAAGCTAATATTACACTAATCACAAAACCAAATAAAAATACAATTGTAAAAAGAAAACAGGCCAATCTCATTTATGAACAAAGATGCAAAGATCCTCAACAAAATTTTAGCAAACCAGATTCAAAAACTTATCAAAGAAATCATTCATTATTATTAAGTAGGATTTATTCCAGGCACACAAGGTTGGTTGAACATATACAAATCAATAAATGTAATCCATCATATAAATAAATCCAAGGCACAAAATTCATATCATTTTCTCAACAGATGAAGAAAAAGCTTTTGACAAGATCCAACATACCTTTATAATAAAGTCCTGGAGACAATTGGAATGGAAGGAATATACATCAATATAATAAAGGCTATATATAAGAAGCCTACCAAGAATCAACTAAATGGTGAAAAACTTGAAGCATTCACTCTTTGATCAGGAACTAGGCAAGGATGTCCAGTGTCACCACTTTTATTCAATATCATATTGCAAGTCTTAGCTAGAGCTATTAGACAAGAGAAGGAAATAAAAAGGGATACAAACAGGAAAAGAAGTCAAGTTATCCCTGTTTGCCAATGACATGATCGTTTATCTGAGAGACCCCAAAAACTCCACCAGGAAAATTCTGGAACTAATACATAAGTTCAGCAGGGTGGCAGGATACAAAGTCAGTGTTCAAAAATCAGTGGCTTTCTTATACAGTAGGGATGAAAAAAGTGAGAAAGCCCTAAGAGAAACAATTTTATTTACCATAGCACCTAAAAAAATTAAATACCTTGGTACAAAATCTAACCAAGGAAGTCAGAGAACTGTACAACAATTTTAAAATTCTAAAGAAAGAAATTTCACAATATATCAGAAGATGGAAGGACCTCCCATGCTCCTGGATCGGTAGAATCAACATCATAAAATGGCCATCCTATCAAGAGTAATATACAGATTCAATAATTTACCAATCAAAATTCCAAGGCAATTCTCCTCAAAAATTGACATAGTAATCTCAAAATCCATATGGAAGCACAAAATAGTCCAAGACAGCTAAAGTTATCCTGAGTAATAAAAATTACGCTGGAAGAACCACCATACCAGACCTTAATCTACACTACAAATCCACAGTAATAAAGATAGCATGGTCTCCAAAACAGAGACAGATCAATGGATAAGGATTGAAGACTACACATACGGTCATCTGATTTTTTGACAACTCAATGACAATGGAACAGTATCTTCAACAAATGGTGCTGGCAAAACTAGATATACACATGCAGAAGATTGAAAATGGACCCGTACTTGTCACCATGAATGAAAATCAACTCCAAATGGATCAAAGACCTTAACAATAGACCAGAGACTATAAAGTTCCTAGAAGAAAGAGTAGGTAATCCCCTCAAACTGACTGACCTAGACCAAAACTTTCTAAATAGGATCCATATAGCTCAGGAAATAGAAGCAACTCTCAAAAAAATGGGATCTCATGAAATTAGAGAGCTTTTGTTCAGCTAAAGATATTATCAACAGAGCAAAAAAACAATCCACAAAATGGGAGAAAGTCTTCACTAACCACACATCTGACAGAGGACTAATATCTAGAGTGTACAAAAACTTAAAAAATTAAATAAATAGCCCAATTAGAAAGTGGACCGTGGAATTTCAAAGAAATTTTTCCCAGGAAGAAATGAACTGTCCAACAAATACCTTAAAAAAGGTTCTACCTCCCTAGACATTATGGAAATGCAAATCAAAACTAACCACCCGCAGAAAAATCCAAAAGACATGCAACAACACATGCTGGAGAGGATGTGGGGAGAAGGAATGCTGGTGGGAACACAGACTTGTCCAACCACTATGGTGATCAGTATAGTGGTTCCCAAGAAAGTTAAAAATTGAAATGCCGTATGATCCTGCTATACCACTGCTGGGAATCTTCCCAAAAAATACTTCATCATACTATAGACACACATGTACATCCACATTCATTGCAGCACTGTTCACAATAGCAAAGTCACAGAATCAACCTAAATGTCGGACAGTAAAAAAATGGATAATGAAAACGTGGCACATATATACAATGGAAGAGTACACAGCCATAAAAAAGAAATTAATGAAATTTGCTGCTAAATGGATGGAACTGGAAGAAATCATACTAAGCAAAGTATCCCAAGCACAGAAAACCAGACATCGC
The DNA here is from genome assembly GCA_023101885.1 of Typhlomys cinereus. NCBI lineage: Eukaryota > Metazoa > Chordata > Mammalia > Rodentia > Platacanthomyidae > Typhlomys > Typhlomys cinereus. Next base: position 4,819,081 of record JALPQD010000140.1, on the reverse strand, counting down.
ATGTTCTCCCTAATTCCAAGCCCTCATAATGACATACTTAAGGGAAAATCTTTTTATTACCCTTTACAACTAAGAAGGATTCAAAATAGTAAAAAGGGCAAAGAATACCCAAAGAGAAAAAAAGACAAAGGAACAAAGTTCAACTGAGAAATAAGACCACCATCAAGAAAGACCCATGATTAGCGAGACACTGGATCCAATCCATAGTAAGTCTCCTTGATCTCTGGTACTTGGAGTTGTTCGATAGATGATATAGAGGGAACCCCAGGATCCATAAAACCAAAGGACAGCAGAATAGGAGGGAGTTGACTGGGCCCATGAAGGGATGGGGGGGATGGTAGGATGGGATGGGAGCAGGAGTGAAAGGAAGGAGGGATGGAGGGGGAACAAGGAAGGCAAGGAGCATATATATAAAAATGTAAATTTAATAAATAATAAAAGTGTTTAACAAACTTAAACATCTGAGACCCACCTTTGCTGTCTAAGAACCCTAGTAATCTCATTTATTCACCAAACAGGAAAAGAAGGAATATTTCTTTTGGCATCTTCTCCTTCCATATTTGTGAAGAAGAGATACTTCTTTCATCTACGTTGACTCCAGAAAGTCAAAGAAATTAGTGAAATCTAAAACTCACAGAAAGAAGGTTCCTGTATGCTCTTAAACTATCTGCAAGGAAAAGTTGATCTCAAAGCAGAGAATAAAACAGTGGTCTCTAAAACGTACAAAAAGTTAAAGGGAAGAAAGGGTTGAAGGGAGGAGGTGCAGCACACACTGGGGTACACAGAGAAGTAATGAACAATTTCTTATGTTCTATAGTATGATACTTAGTACATGGTTGACAACAATATATTGAACATTAAAAAATAGTTGAGAGAGCTCAGTGTTCCTAATATAAATCAGTAATGCCTGGTTTGTAATGCCAACACACTTAACCAAATAATTGCTCGTGAAGCATATGTGCAATTTGCAGCTACTACATGCTGTATAAATGTATGTCATTACCCAAATGTGCAAGAAACATTTATCATGGAGAGGTACAAGTAAAAGTTAGCACTGAGGCTTGGGCACATGATGTAGTGGAGTACAGATGGCATACTCAGAAAATTACTTATTACTCAAGGGTGTGTACAGGTCAGGAGCACTAAAACCATAAAATTCTCTGTGTACAAAAGTACACACCTATAGGCCCAGTGTTCTATGGTGAGATGGGATACACAAAGAGAATTTGCCAGAAAATTGAGAGACAAAAGGCTTAACTTACAAGGTAGTGAACAAGAGACACCACGCAAGAAAAGGTAGGAAACTAGGATAACACCTTACAACCTGACCTGGAACTTGCAGACACAAAATGTCACACATGAGAATGCACACACACCAAACAGACACAGGGCAAAAACAAAATAAAGCATGTTATACAAAAAAAAAAAATATTGGAATAATTCCTATACTTATATCAGAAGAAAATAATTGGAACTAAAAGTTATTGGAGACTTAAGACTCACCCAAACTCGATAGGCTGCTGTAGTTCTCCAGCATCACATCCCTGTAGAGGGTCCTCTGAGCAGCATCCAGGTACTGCCACTCCTCCCAGGTGAAGTCCACAGCTATGTCCTCAAATGATACTGACTCCTGTAATGACACACGTCTCTTTAACCTCAGCTTTGGGCACAGCAAATGGGAACTCACTATAATGTGTGTGTGTTTTGCTTAAGATGATATTTGATTTGTTTCATAGGAGAAAGAAAAATAAATACCTTCTAATTTTCTTGCATCCACTTCCCCAAAGTTGGGATTACAGGAATTTAACATCAAGTACTGTTTAGGTACAACTATGGATAAATTAAGTGCTTTAAGCACACTAATTAAGTTTTTCTACAACCAACTGTGCTTCAAACACTAGTTTTCAGAAAAATAAATTTTAGCATAGATTTATGCATAAGAGAAGTATCCTAATCCAGCCCAATGAGGTTCCTATGAGCCATAAATTTCCATTAGGATTCTTTTCGTGGCCAAGACAATGCCCTATACGCTGCATGGTTAAAATTAAATAAGTAAATAAATAAATAAATAAATAAATAAAATTAGGGAGTAACTCCCCAACCCCCACTTAGTGGTCTCATCTTCCCTTTCTTTACAGTAGGCCAAGCTGCATGCCACAAAATGTCCTACATTTAAGGGGTATGGAGAGGTGGCAGGTGGGTTTTTTTTTGCTTATGTTGCTCCTCAGCCCTCTAACTCCTTAGTCATGCCTTACCTTGGCTCCACTACATTGACAGAATGACAATGTCCCATTGTGCGAATGGACACATGAGGTGTCAAGCAAGGGCCCGGGCTTCCCTAGATTCCATAGGGAGACGATGACTGGAAACCCAACATTAGTTAAATCAATAACATTTATATATTTAGTTCATATTAATCTGAGACAGGAGCATAGCAACTGCCTTTTGCACTGAACTCACTTAGTTGGTAAGATTTCACTGTAACTTACAAGCTTTCCTCTATTTTAAACTGTCTGAGGAAATAATATATGTCAATGCCTAGATTGTAGGTGAGATGAATGAAAAGCGAGACCCTTCCCAATTTCATCTTAAAATATCACTAAGAAAGCCACATGCAGTGCAAGGGAGCAGAAGAGGATGAGGTCTTCCGTCAAAACTAACCCTGGAATCCAACATCCAATGTCTGCTACCCAGAAAGGTGAGGTCACAGGCAGCTTCAGTCTCCCCTCCCTCCCAATCCAGTAATCCACACTCACTGTGAATATCCAAGAAACAAATCACTGAGGACACAGACAGAGCAACAAATATTGGCTGGACATCAGAAGTCCTTCATATGGTGTGTTCTGAGAGGCTCCCTCTCCAATGACTCTGGGAAGGACGTCCCCTAAAGGTAAGTTTAACAAGGATCCCCATGATTGTGAAATCCTATCTGCTTCTCTCTTTCCATAGGTCTAACAGAACATTCAACACTCTATGTGTATTCTATTGGCCAGTCCTAAGAACAAGGTTTTTAAGAAAAGACTGAATAAATATACTGAAACTGCTAGAGGAACAGTAAGATTCAACACATGGGCATAAGTAAGGATTTTGGGAATGGGATCTGGTACCACAGAAAGGAAAACCAACAAACAAATGGGATCTGATCTAAGTAAAGAGCTTCTTATAGCAAAAGAACCTGTGAGACAGTCATTTGATTCTCCACTGGGACCAGATCTACTTTGAAGCACCTCCTGGCCATGAGCACATGATTTTGCCCTAATTGCCCATACACTCAAGTCTTATGGCTTTTGAGAGGCTTAGGGGTATACATGGGCTGAGGAAAGTTAATTGGAGATTTGTATCTAGACATCCTCCATGAAGCCTTCAGTCATGCTAGGTCCTCCATGACCTTGTAAATAACTTTACCAAGACTCCTGTACGTAGGTTCAACAGATTTACTGACCTTTCAAGTCAGAGCTTGGAATGATATTACTTTGGTCAGTCACTGAACTCTTATCTGGTGTGGCCAGACACTGTGTCACCTGGAAATGTATCATACAATACCTAGAAACAATGGATCATTAAACAAAAAATCCAGAAACGGATATTTCCATAGGAATTGTTAGATAAGAAAGACACAGAAGCCACCCAATCAATAGTTGAAAAAAAAAAAAAAAAACAAAACCAAACAAAAACATGATTGAACATGCTGACTTGGATACAATACAGAAAAGTCAAGCTGGAACTGAGCTGGTAACTTAACTCCCTATTATCTAGGTCCCTTGGCCTGGAGAGTGCAAGGAACTGGGGGAGTTAAGGACATCAAGAGTCGTATCCAGCTGTGAACTCCATGAACCACATTACTGCTCATGGATGCAACAATAACTTCACCCACATCTTGTTCATACAATGGCTATGTATGTAATTGCTCGTACAATTTAATCACTACAACAACCACAGTCCCACCTGCCTCAGGACAGCAGGCAGGGTCACATCACCTAAGTCCCATCACTGGTCTAAGTTTTCTTTCTATACAGTTGGCAGAGCTAGTGATCACATTCCCTAAATTCAGGGGACCCACGTGGGAAGGTTATAGTATCCATGACAGTCACAGGACTTAGAGGACAATTCATGACGCTTTGCCTCTGTGGCCTCACCACACTAACAATTAAAGGTATACATTATACCATGCATCGGAGAACAAAACTGACAGTACTAGACTCTCAGAGACTCCAAAGTTGAAGCATGACTGGGAATGAAACTTCGACTCTTTTAAGGGATGCTCTACCACTAACCTGCAGATGCTTATTTAATTGTGGATTTTGCTGTTGTTACTTTCTGAGACAAGGCGGGTACCACAAAATTGCCCAAGGTGGGTCTTACCCTTATTCTGCAGCCTGAATTGGTCTGGAATATCAGATCCTTCCTCATACCTCACTCTCCTCAGTTGCTGGAGTTATAGGCCTACCCAACCATGTCAGGCTCACAGGTAAGATAAGAACCCAGGTCTAGGGCTCTTTCCATTTTTTACCCTGAAAAAGAGCTGAGAAGGATATGCAGAGGCCAGAAGGTGGTATGGGATGAGGACTGTGCAAGAAGATTTTTTACAGCCTGGCAAATCGCTACGTTTGACTGTCCTAGAACTCCTATTGGGGTAGATAAAGGGTTGTCTATAGACACCTCTATATGTGGTGTCTCCCCAGGAAAAGTATTGACACAACAGCTTATTATCTTCCCTACATTAGAGTGGAAGTGAGGAAGCAAACTGAATCATTTTGCATCTCCTATCACTGGTCTAGGGAATGTGTCCCAATGCCTGTAGGTCTGTCTGTGTTGTTTGCTGCATCTCCTGTTTTCCACAATTTCTCCCTATCTGTGTCCAAGTATAACTTCTCTGTGTATCTGGGATCCCTTCATGCCATAAGAACTTTCGTTTGGTGCAGGCAACAAGGCAACATTCAGTGCCTCTGCACATCTCTGATACCTCCAGACCTGCTACCACCTACAGGAGGGTTTGAGAAAATCAGGTAGACAAAAGAGTAACTAACTAAGACCATTCATGTGATGGTCATTGCCCTGGACTCTCTCTTCTCTTCACTGGGATAAAGAAGGACCCAAAGCCAGTTCTAATGGAACAGGCTTGTAATCGCAGGAAATGAGAAGGCAAGACACAAGGGTCACAGGTTCAAAGATAACATAATATAAATGCTTTTTAACTTAAAAGAAAACAGTCAACCTATGATGACAGAAAAGATGCCTAGCATGTGAGAACCTGTAGATTCCATCCTATTACCAGCTATACACACACACAATATGAATATATACAAACATACACAGACAAAAACACACACGCACAAATACATACACAAAAATATACATAGTTAAATTAGTTTATATCATGAACTGAATGAAAGGCATCATACAGAAGAGGCTGTGACAGCTGAGGGTCACCGGGTAAAGATGGACAAGTGCCAGCATAGACAAACAAGGGTGCTCAAGTGACAAGATTTGGACGTCAGGTGACAGTCCCATATTGGCACAGACAATGGGGGAGAGGAAGCAGTGTCCCTTTGCATATAGGAATAGAGTGTCCCTGACCTACTCAGGAATTCAGCCACCTACTCACCATTTCTGGCTTCTGGAGCAGAAGGTATTCAGCCCTGGATTTTCACACAACAGCTAGTCAATAAAATCCTAGGAGACTCCCAAGTTTTTATCTGGAAAGTAGTAAGGCCACATACATTCATGATTTAAAAGTTGGTTTTCTGACCATCCCCCACAATAGAGGCCACAGAACCCAGAAGCAGGGACCAGGGGACCAATGCTGTACAACTGAGGACACCAACAATCTCACCATTCAAGGATAAGCTGAAGGCCTACATGACCACCAAACTAAAAAATAGTCACCAAGTTGAAAAACTATTCATGTTTGAAGAAAAGCACAAACATATCCAAGAGGATTGAAGGGAAAAATAAATACCAATACAACTACTAAGCAAAAATATACATACATAAAAACACCAAACTCAGAAAATGACAGGAATCAACAAACATTTCTCAATTGTAATTCTAAAAATAATGGAGTTAACTCTCAAATCAAGAGTTATAGACTATGAACCATGGATTAAAAAAAACAACCCATCAATCTGCTGCCTTCAGGAAACACCTCACCATGAAGGATAGGCACAATTTCAGAGTGAAAGGTCAAAGATACTCCAAGCTTATGAAACAAAGAAACAAGTTTTTAGGCGTAGCAATTCTAATATCCAACAAAATAGACTTCAAACCAAAAGAAATCACAAGAGAAACAGAAGGACACTATATATTAGTCAAAGGAACAATCCATTAAGAAGACGTCACAATTTTGAATATATATATTCATATTATTTTTTGGAAATATATATATTTCCAATATAAGCTCATCCACATTCATTAACAAACTCTACAATTTCTAAAACAACAAATCAACACAAACACGGTAATAGTAGGGGATTTCAACACCCCATTCCCACCAATAGATAGGTCAATGAGCCAAAAATTTCAGCACCCCATTCCCACCAATGGATAGGTCAATGAGCCAAAAATTGAACAGAATCATTGGAGCTGAATCTAACCATAACCCAAATGGACCTGAAATTGATGAAAACAATCTTGAAATTCATATGGATAAAAAGACCAGGATAGTCAAAACAATCCTAAATAATAAAAACTCTGCTGGAGGTATCATCATACAGGACCTTAATCTACTATACGAATCTATAGTAATAAGCCAACATTTTTTTAACAGGGCCCCAATTACACAAGAAATAGGACCAACATTCAACGAGCGGGATTTCATGAAATTAAAGAGCTACTGTTAGATATTGCTAACCTAGCAAAAACACAAACCAAAGAATGGGAAAAAAAATCTTCATTAACCACACATCTAATATCTTGAATGCAAGAAGAACTCAAAAAATTAAACACCAAGGAGATAAATAGACAAATTACAAAATGGAACTTGGAACTTAAATTTTTCCCAGGAGGAATTAAAATTTTAAGCTAATGAATAGCTTAAAAAAGTTCTACCTCAACAAAAAAAAAAGAATTGATAAAATTTGCTGGTAAAAGGATGGAGTCAGAAAGAGTTATACTGAGCCAAGTACCCAATGCAAAGACGGATATTACATGTTCTCCCTTAAAAGTAGAAACTTGTTCTAATCCCTCAAAATGACGTACTCAAGGGGAAATTTCTATAATATCCACTATAACTGGGAAGCAACATAACTTGGAGGGTAAGGGAAATAAGATCCCAAAAGAATGGAGACAAAGAAACACAGGTAAATAAATAGGGCCAACGTGGAAGAAAAGTTTGTGAGGGAAAGGAAGTATGGTGATAGGTCTTAATAAGGGACCACCCAGGAATAAAGACTTTTTTCCCCCTCCCATTCTCTGAGTTTGGCTTGTTGGATCCCAATAACCTTATAAGCCATGCTGAGGTCTGTTATGCTGTGAAATGTGATTGTCCCCCACAGGCTCCTGTGTTTGATCTTTAGTTGTTTGGGAAAATCATGGCACACTTAGGAGCCGAAGCCTTGCTGGAAGAAGGCAGTCATGGGGGGGGGGCTTAAGGAGGACCCCATCCTGGTGCCAGGATTGTTCTCCTCTTGAGCTTGCAGTTTCTCAGTTCTCAGACTTCTTGACAGATGTAACTTAATCCACCTCCAGCTTCTGCAGTCAGCCATGCTTCCTGCCATAAAAGACTGTTATCTCCCCTCTGGAACCGTGAGCTAAATAAATCTCTCCTTTCTCCCAGAAGTTGATCGGTGGTGTCTCACGGCAACAGAGAATAGCAACCAGTACAAGGTAAGAAGGTGACTTTGTGGACATGTGGCGACTGAACTCGGGTTGCCAGGTTTGCAAGCAGGCACCTTATCCACTGAGCTGACTCACCAGCCCCTATGTACTCTTAAAAATTGTCTTTTATGTTTTTAGACTGGTTAGGGGGATGGTGAGACAACTCAGCTAGTCAGGCAATTTGCTCCCAAATATGGAAATTCCAGTTCCATCCTGGAAGCCTATATAGTAGAAGAGAATTGATTATCTGAAAACTGCCTTCTGGCCTCTATCTATGTAATAAGGTGTGAGTGTTCTCTCTCTCTCTCTCATCAATAAAATATATATTTTAAACTGATTAAGATTGAACCTAGTGCCCCACAAATGTCAGGCACACTCTACCACTGAGCTACAACCTCAGACAATGCAGAAGCTAAAGTCAGGCACAGGAAGACACTCCTAGGAGGAAAGGATGACGGGGTACAAGTGCTATCCCCACAAGAGACAGAGGTGACAGTCCCTCCTCTCCATGCTGAAGCTGTTAAGGCAGTGTGTTAGATCAGCTGAAGGGAGTGCCTTCCTCTCCACGTCTTCTTACCCTTCACATGCCCTTCCTGGGACAGCCCCACTACTTCACATCCCTTCCTCTGATCCAGTGGAATCTGGAGGTGCTTGCATCCAGCCAGGGGCCTCTGAGGAGGGGGTGTCTCTGATGGGTCAGGTCCCAGGATGTGTATCCATTCCACTGACAATTACTAGAACAAAGTGTATAACTCTGCAGAGCACTTGGTGGACATATGTGGCCACTGGGGTCCATCCTCAGCATGCTCCAAATAAAACAGCTGTCTTACCTCCCACACTGCCTGCTGTATGACAGACCTTAGAGATTCAACACTGATCGAGGGGGAAGCCCACAGATCTCACAGTCTGATGGGGATCCAGGCAGGGTCACGTGAAAGAATCCTAACTCTGAGGAAGTCTTGACCAGTACTCTGGAGAACAGAAGACAAGTCCTTCAGAGTGGACATTTATAAGCTTTATCAGATCAGCTTCACTTTTTCAAGCCCTGCAGCGTCTTCTATTGTACTTGGCCTTGTGTCTCACACTTTAGCTCCTTTGTACTCCTTCTGTTTTTCTGAGCCCTTGCTACCTCTGCTCCCAGAACCTCCCTCCTCCCTGACATTTTACTGCTATTTTCTTCCTCCTTAGGTACTTTGTCTTGTTTTTAACTTTTTATGGATTTATGTAGCATTGAAGGGGGGAGGGAGGGAGGAGGGAAAGACAGCGAGTAACGGCATGCATAAACATGCCATGGCGCAAGCCTGCAGATCCGAGACAGCTTTCCAAAGTGAGTTCTCAATTTCCCCCATGTGGACTTCTTTTGATCATACTCAGGAACTCAGGAAAATGGCATGTGACAGCCAAGAAAAAAGAGGCAATGGGCAAGAGGTATGACTTGATACTCAGACTGGTAATTACAGAGATTCAGAATCTGAAAGCAAGAGCTTTCACACAACAGAGGGGGCGACAAGGTGGGAAAGTCAGCCCTAGTTTTGCCTTGGCATCACAGTGCACCAGAGGTGGGGGAAAATCATTTGGTGGAAGGTAGTAACTGGGAGTACGATACTGGCTAGCAGCACATAAGCTGACCAAAGTTCCTGAGGCTCACAGTAGTGAGGCACACGGCTAATCACCTGAAGGAGCACTAGCTTAGGAACCTCATGACCCATCTCCACGGTGGCCAGTGAGGGGCCATGGTCCTGCGGAAAGTCTCTGGAGCCTGCTGCTCTACTCTGCCTGATGGTCACCAATGCCTGAGGCCACTGGCTGAGGTGCTGGGGTTCTACTGACCCTGGACACGAGAACTGTGGATGCAACGAGGGAACAGTCCCTATTCAGCCTCAAAAGCATAGCTAGGAATGAGGTGCATTACGTTGCGCAGTGTGGAGAGCTGAAAGTGAGGGTCTAGTACAACTCATGGCATAGATAGAGCTGTGGGAAGCTCAGGCACGAGCATGAAACACCATGGATCTCCAAATGAGAGTAAGAAGACCTAAAAACAGAGGTTGTATGGAACAGTGTCTGGGAGCCACATGGCAACGGTCAAGCAGGGAACATGTCTAGTGGTGCTGATGTAGGTGCTACAGCTTCCATTCTCCTGATTCAGTGTCACTGGGCACACTCCAGAAGAGCTCCCGAAGACAATTACAAACAGGGTTCAATCTCCCTGCAGGGAATACAAGTGCCCAGGCTTCCCACACCTGATACGGTCCCACCCCAAGCCTGACAGGAGCCAGCGTACAGTGGAACAAATGACAGGTTGGGCTTCAGAGCTCTACAGAAGATGTGGAGCCTGAGTCATCGCCCCAGCTGTGATGACACATGGCTTCCCTCCTGTGGCTCAAGGACGTAGTCACACACCATTTCCTGCTGATGAGCAATCCAACTCCCTCCCTTTGATCTCTCATCACTGTCATGGCACCAGATGACAGGCCAGGGCACTGTTTCCCAGGTCTCCTGGCCACCGAACCCTTCCTAAGATGGCAGAAAAGTGGTTCAGAGACAGAGGTTACGTTGAAACCTGGAAAGCCCACACTCTACTCTCTGGTTGCACAATGGGACACTCTCGCTTCAGAGCCCACAGTGAAATGGTTACTCAGGTTCCTTCCACACAGCCTGCAAACGACAGTAGACGCCACCATCCCATGTGAATGAGGACATAAAGAAAAGGTCTTGACCGCAAATGTTTTAAGGCAAGACTTCTAGTGCACAAAGTGTCAGTTAAACTTGCACATAAAGCTGTATCAGCTGATGAATTATGTGTGCATAACTAACATGTATAATTAATAAATGTAAACTTAATGTATATATATTTTTTAGCTGAAAATATCAGGAGAATTAAAAAAAAAAAAACAACTCCAAATTGGTTCTTCTGAGGAAGTAGGCTGAGAAATGAACTGGAACTAATTATCCAGGACATGAATGTCCAGTGCAAATAAGAACAGAAATAATTTTTTTTTCTTGCAATTACTGTCTCAGTGTTATGTATCCCTCAAAACTGCATGCATCCCTCATTTGACTTCCCTAGAGTCTGCCACCCACTAGCCCTCTGGTCCTGGGTCCCCAGAACTCTTGTGTGAAGACTTCACAGGCCAGCAGTCCGAGGACCCCTCTGTGATCTAACCTTGCCACAGCCCTATAACACTATGTTGCGTGATTATCCTATGGTTGGGGCCAGAAGGGGACAACATCAGCTCAAGGGAACCAGAAAACAACTCAGATACAAATACATATGGTTTGGGAGTTTCCCAGGGACACATAAGTGCTCAGACACACAATGGGTTGAAATGCTTTGGGAACTAGAGATGAGAGTCCCAAAAGCGCGTCCAGCCATGCAGATATGGGGATGCAATGCTCTCAAGTTCAGCACCCACCCCACATTCATGGCAGACCAGGGCTCCTGGACAGAGGCTGGGAGGAACATATCCGACCCAAGAGAGAATACCTGACGCTCTGCCTGAGGGGGAGCACAAAGCAGCCACATGAGGGGTCCAGCCTGGGGAAACCTGTGGTGGAAGATGGAGTGCCACAAGGACACGGCTTCCCTGCCTCCTGGGACTCTGAAGGGACTCTTGTTTCTAACTTCCTGGACATGGAGTCCTCCCTATAGTTCTCACGCCTAAGAGTCACAGCTGACGGGAAAGACCCACTCTCTAAAGCTTCCTGACAACTGAAGAACCCAGGAGATGCTTCTCATGGTGGCAGGTTCACAAAGGGCCACAAAGAAAAAAAAGCTCCTACAAACTGTCTATGTGCCTCAATTGTATATTCCTCATCCTATGTCTTCCATTGGCCAGGGCTTCAAGTCCTAAGATCAAGATCTTGACGAAGACTGAATATAGTGAAATGGCTAGAGGATCAATATGCTTCAACACATAGGCACAAGAATGGGATCTGGTAGCACAGAGAGGAAAACTAACAATCAACAAATGGCATCTGTTGTAACTACAGAGCTTCTGTACAGCAAAAGAACCTGTCATAGATAGTGAAGAGACAACAGCAAGAGAGAAAATCTTTGCCACCAATACATCACACATAGGACTAATGTCTAGAATATACAAATAGCATAGTAATCTAGATATAGGGTTGTGACATTGCTCCAGGAAAAATATTTACACCATAGCCTGTTACATTACCTAGATTAGAGGGGAAGTAAGGGAGCAAAATGAGTCAATCTGAACCTCCTATCTAAGGTCTAGGGACTGTGTGTTCTAAGGCCTGCTGGCCTGTCTGTGCCTCTTGCTGGGGCTCCTGTCTTTCATCATTTGCAGCCATCTGTCTCCAAGTGTATTTTCTCTGTGTATCTGGGATCCCTTCATGCCATAAGAACTTTCGCTTGGTGCAGGAAAACAAAGCAATATACAGTGCTCTGCACATGTCTGATACCTCCAGACCTGCTGCCAGGAGCCACCTGCAGGAGGACTTGGGTAAGTCAGGAGACAAAAGAGTAATTAAGAGCATTCATGTGATGGTCACTGCCCTGACTCTTCACTGGGACAAAGGACCCAAAGCCAGCTCTGATGGGACAGGTTTGTGATCACAGGTAAATGAGAAGGCAAGGATCACAGGTTCAAGGATAGCATGAGCTAAATGCTTTTTATCTCAAAAGAAAATAGTCAGCTTACCAGTGAACAGAGAAGAGGCCTAACGTGTGGGAACCAAGTTCCATCCTATTACCAGATACACACACACACACACAGCTAAATTAGTGAAATGGCTCAAAGAGGGGAAGTGTCTAATGAAAGTCATCAAGGTACAAAGTAGGAATCCTGACTCCAGTTAGTCTTAGGAACACCTATGAACTGAATAAAAAGCATCATACCGAAGAGGCTGTGACGCGGAGGGTCACCAGCTAAAGGAGGACAAGTGACAGTAGAGACAAACAAGGGTGTTCACATGACAAGATTTGGACACAGGTGACAGTCCCATATTGCACAGACAATGCAGAGAGGAGACAGTGTCCCTTTGACACATACAGGATTAGAGCTTCCGTGACCTATTCAGGAATCCAGCCCGGTTACTCACCATTTCTGGCCTCTGGAGCAGAAGGTGTCTGGCCCTGGAACTTCACACAACAGTTTGTGAGTTAAATCCAAGGGATTTCCAAGTTTATGTCTGGAAAAGGAGCAAGGTCATGTACACTGATGACTTAAAAACTGGTGTCCTTACTATTTTGTCAAAATGCACTTTTTAGAAGGGATATTCTTTGCATTTGTTCAAATTTCACAGTAAATACTACTGTGCTGGAATCCTTCACTTTGACTCTCCACTGACAAGACACTTCAAGCAGACATCAGAGTGAGAGACTCCTCCCCTTCCCAACCTTTTTTAATGTTCCTTCTTTCCATCCTGTCTATCAACACCCTCAGTGCTGCCCACTGGCTTAGACCTCCAGTTCTGAACAGTGTGCCAACATCCACACCACACCCATTCCCTGATTTCAGGGTCTCAGTAGGGAGGAGTGGGCTTTAAAGCAGCCCAGAAACAAATCCTGACTCTTATTTTGGTTTGGCCCCCAATTAATGGGGGACATTTCCTCATAAAAATAGTTAGATCTGTATCTCACTTCTCTCAGATTTCACAAGAAGAAAGTAACTGAGAATGAATCCCAAGGTCCTACCACCTTTTGGTACACATTCTATCATTAAACTTACTCCTGGAGTTGGTGAGATACCATAGCAGGTAAGGTGCTTGTTCGCACACATGACAACCTACATTAGACCTCTGGAAGCCCATCTAGTAGAAGGAAACTGACTTCTAAAAGTTATCTGATGTCATATATGGGCAAGAGAGCCTGATTCTACCTGTTTCTCAAAAGAATTAAATATATTTTCCAGGGAGGAACTTTCTTGGAGACTAGTAAGTTCCCAGTTGACCTAGGACTCATGCAGAAGCCTTGCTATGCTTCCTCCTGCCTCAGTCTCCTGAAATAGTGTGTCACACACTACACTATCTTGCCTGACTTGGGAGAGGGGCTTTGAACTCAGGTTTAGAACCCATGCCCTGTTGAATTTTAAGAGAGCAAGGAAAGGGATATATAAACAGACAATCACGTGCGCGCACACACACACCACGCAAAAGGGGCAAGACCTCTCTGCATATGGTTGCTACTGAAAACTGATTGGTTATTCACCCATCTGTGGGAACGATCATCCAGCAAAAGAACTGTCCCACACTGGGCACTTGTTGTTAAAGAACAACAAGTTTTAGGGTTTCACGAAGCTGCATATACACAGGAGGAAAAAAAAGAGACATGAACAGGGTGGTTGGACACACACTTGGGAGGCTAAGGAGGGTGGGGTGCCGTAAGTTCACCAGCGCCTCGGTTAAAAAGGGAAACCTTGTCTCATATAAACAGTACCCTTCTGCCCGGGACCGGACCAGGGCGGATTCCCTGCTCCTCAGGAAGTGACCTCCAATACCAATCAGGATGGAGCCAAGGGTGGTGCAGGAACAGCAAAACTGAAAACAACAACCCATAATTCAGAACACCAGAGATCCTACATTAATCACCTGGAACCAGATCAGCCAAATCTCTCCCCAACCTAAAGCTCAGGGAAATTTGAGGAAGAGGGGGCGGTAAGATTGTAAGAGCAAAAGGATGGAGGAGCAACGATATGCAAGATGCTCCACACGAGTCAGGGCCGCAGCAGCCATAATCGACTTTGCACGACCTGCGCAATGACTGCCATGTCAACGACCATCCTCCCCCCCAAAGTGTAGCACAGATCGCTGGCAGTGGGATTCTTAGAGGCAAGGGATTAACAGTCATCTGTTCCCATACTAACGGGGGCCCAAGAAAGGGCTCTGGGCGATGCCGCTGAGTCCTTACCCCTCACTAGAGTGGAGGATCCAGAGGGATGTTTGGCATTCACACAAAAGGATGCTCCAGGGAATGGGAGGGGAGAGAGGGAGGCACTGAGAGAAGGGAAGGGAGAAGGGTGAAAGAATGGGGAAAAGTGCGGGAGGGTGCAAGGCGGACTGGGGAACGATGAAGGGAGGGAAGGGACCGAAGAATCTATTGAGCTTGTATGATTGTGGAAAAATAAATATAAATTAAATAAGCAGTAAACAAACAAAACTACACACACACACACACTGGAAATGTGTGGGTCTTGTCATGCTGAAGAACGGCCTGGACACCCCGACTTTCTGAATCCCGCTGCGCTCCGGATGGGAACTGCACCACTAGCCCAGGACCCCCGGCGCCGGGCGGCTGCCCTCGGCTCCCCGGCCCTCCCGAGCCCCCGCGGCCCCCACGGCTCCTGCGCTCCCCGGCGCTCCCCACGGCCGGGCCGGGCGCAGGAGCTCAGGGCTCCGCGACCCGCACGCCGCACGCCCGCGGCCCCGGGCACCGCGTCCCGCGCTCCGCCGGGACGGAGGAAGCCGCCCAGCCGGTGCAGCCGCGGAGGCGCAGCCGCCGCGAGCGCCGAACACGCGGCCTCCCGCCGGCAGGACCGGCCGCACTCACCGCAGCTGGCGGTGGCGACAGAAGCCCGCGCTTCTCCCGGGCAGCTGGTCCCGGGCGGGAGGCTGAGATCCCGGAATGACAGCGCGGAGACGGACGCGCGGCCCAAAGATGGCAGCCGCCCACGCGCCCGTCCGGCGCAAAGGCCCATGGGAGGCCCCGGGAGCGCCCCCTCCTCCCTGCGGTGGGCCGAGCGGACCTTCCTCTCGCAGAGCTTCCATTGGTCCACGCGGCCCCTCTCGGAGCCAGAATGACAGCCCACAGCACGGCAGGAAAGGAGACAGGATTCACAACCTCCTGCCTGCAGTCGTCTTCAAGGATGACTCCTCCAGGCCATCTATCTGCTGTGTTCACTCAATGCTGCACATGAGGATGCATCAGCTACTGGATTAAGTTCCAGAGATGTTATTCACAAGCACAAAGAATAGAAAAGAATTCCTGTCAATTTATTGACAGTCTGCTCTTTGGTGAACCCAACGTGAGTTGGATAGAGGCAGACCGAAAGCTCTTCATGACTAGTATCATTTGACTTTACACTTTGCATTCTTCTGCTCTACTCCACAGCTGAACTCCATGTTCAAACTTGACGATCACCTCGTTTGGTTACACACTGAGATTTAAGTGAAAACTAATATGTAAATGAGGTGAGAAGGCGAAATCAGCTTCACTAATGAAAAACAATACTTCAGTCTGTAACCAGTTGATCAGAATCTTTAATTAGAGAAAACATCTAATCACAATCTTTATTATTAAAATATTACAGTATTTTCTGTCAGGAAAATGACAAAATAGCAAATTATCTTTGCTAATGAATAAGATATAACTTATGAAAATAGAAATGACTAAGACAGGAAACAGAATGAAGTTAGAAAGACACATTACGATATTTATGACAATTGAGGAAGAAAAGGCAGTTATTAAAAAAAAAAACTACTTGGGGCTGCTCTGGTCTCTGCAGGAGTTAAAATTCTTTGTAATTTTTTTCTAGTTGGAAGAATTTGAAAATGGACCAAAGGTATAATAAGTGATGGCATGTTGAGCTGGGGTTAACCATGAGTTTAAGTTTTATTTAATGTCAACAAAAAGGATATAGGTGCATGGACATTTGATTTTTGAGAATTAATTTATTCTTAAAATGTAAATGAAATGTGGGGGCTGGGAGGTGGTTCAGGGATTAAGCCTCTGCCTTGCAGGCGGAAGGTCCTGAGTTCGGATTCTAGACCCCACGTACTAGACGCCAGGCAGAAGCAGGGGGGCGGCCTGAGCTTCTGGTCCTAGGTAGGGCGGAGCTTGTGAATCCCGGGGCAGAGTAAACGAGGAGGAGGTGGAAGTGGTCCATGGTGGTTCCCGAATTCGCCCGTGGTTCTACACACACACACACATTCATGCACAAGCGCATATATCCACAATTGAATAAATAATAAAAAAATGTAAATGAAATGTGGAATATGTCCAAAAAACAAGCAAGTAAACAAACAAGCAAACAGACAAACCAGCTAAAGTCATGATGCAGCACAGTGGGAAAGGCACCAACGCCCAAACCTGGTGAGCTGAGCTCAATCCCCAGAAGGAAATAAATAACTTCTGAAAGTTATCTTCTGATTCTCCAACTTCCACTATACTATGGAATGCATTGCATGACTCTCACTCCATCTTTTTTTTTAACATTTTTTATTATTATTTCTGCTCATACAAACTTAACAGGTACACGGGTCCCCTCCCTCCCTCCACCTTCTCCTCCCCCCACCCCCCTGTTCCCCCCTCCCCCTCCACTCCCACCCCATTCCCCAGTGCCTCCCCCCACCCCAATCCCCGAACATCCTTTAATGTGCATGCCAAACTCTCCTCTGAGTCCTCCTCTCCAATGAGGTGCAAAGACCCAGGGGCATTTCCCAGAATCCTTTCCTGTGTTCCCCTTAAGCTTAGGAACACTACTGTGACTGTCAGTCACTAGCCTCCAAGGATCCTAGTGCCTTTAGTCCATGCTAGACTTTGTGGGGTCAATAATGTGTTGAACATAGCACAGGTAATGCAAAGTCCTATTATGATTGCTTCGGCCATAACTTGTATGGAGTATCTTGCATATCATAGCTCCTCCCATCCTTATGCTCTTACAATCTTACTGCCCCCTTTTCCACAAATTTCCCTGAGCTTCAAGATGGGGAGAGATTAGGCTGGCCTAGTTCCAGGTGGTTGATATAGAGTCTCTGATGTTCTGAATTATGATTTGTTGGTTTTTTTTTCAGTTTTGCTGCTCCTCCAATGCCCTTTGCTCCATCCTGATGGGTATTAGATGTCACCCCTTGGCCAGACATAAAAACCTGTTAAATTAGAGTCTTATTCAAAGGTAGATGGATATTCAAAGGTAGATGGAATAAAAGTAGGAGACCTTTGGTCCATTTTCAAATTCTTCCAACTAGAAAAAAATTGTTCCGTGGTCTGCAAAATGGTTACTTTCTATCTGGCAGCCTATATACCCTCCCCTTCTGGTGAGATCATACCCCATTGGTTGCAAATGATCAGGAAGAAAAGTCTGTGAACTTAACCAGATGTCTCATTACTTACTTGCAGTCCTTGATGGTGGCCTATTTTCTCTGCTATAACATAGTCCCCTCTCTCCTTGTTTCTGGTGGGGCCCTCCTTCCCCATCCCTCCTGTTTATAATCTTTACAATTACTTTAGGTATTACAGAGATTTGTCTTTGAGTTTCTCTAAGTGAGTTTGGTACTAGGATCCACCTATTAGGGAGTACATACGGTACTTAGTTTTCCGTGTCTGGGATACCTCACTCAATATAATTGTTTCTAATTCCACCCATTTCCCGGCAAATTGCATTAATTCATCATTTTTGATGGCTGAGCAGTATTCCATTGTGTATATGTACTACATTTTCCTTATCCACTCGTCAACTGTTGGACATTTGGGCTTATTCCATGACTTTACTATTGTTAACAGTGCTGCTATGAACATGGTCATGCTTGTGCTATTGAGGTGAATTTTTGCTGTATGGGGGGGTTATTCCCAAAAGTGGAATAGCAGGGCCATATGGCATTTCAATCTTTAACTTCTTTAAGAATCACCAGATGGTTCACCAGAGTGGTTGTATGAGCCTGCACTCCCACCAGCAATGTAGGAGAGTTCCCCTCTCTTCACATCCTCTCCAGCACTTGGTATTGTTTGTAATGTGGATTTTTGCCATCCTGACCGGGGTGAAATGATATCTCAGGGAAGTTTTGATTTGCATTTCCCTGATGGCTAAGGAAGTGGAGCATTTTTTCAGATATTTGTTAGACATTTTAATTTCATCCCTGGTAAAGTTTCTTTTAAGTTCCAGGGCCCATTTTTTAATTGGCCCATTGGTTTCCTTGGTGTTTAGTTTTCTAAGTTCTTTATGCACTCTGGATAATAGAGCTCTATCAAATGTGTGGTTAGTGAAGATTTTCTCCCATTCTGTGGGTTGCCTTTGTGCTGGAGTTACCATCTCTTTATCTGAACAGAAGCTCTTCAATTTCACAAGATCCCAACTGTTGAGAGTTGTTAGCAGTGACTGTGCCATTGGATGTCTGTTTAGGAAATGTTGGCCTAGCCCAATCAGCTCGAGGGAGTTCCCTATCCTTTCAACTATGGTTTTTATAGTCTCTGGCCTGATATCAAGGTCCTTGATCCATTTGGAATTAAGTCTTGTACATGGTAACAAATACGGGTCCAGCGTTAATCTTCTGCATGTGGAGATCCAGTTTTGCCAGCACCATTTGTTGAAGATGAAGTTCTTTTTCCATTGGATTCTTTGGGCCCCTTTGTCAAAGACCAAATGGCTGTAACTTTGTGGGCTTATATCTGGGTCTTCAACCCTTATCCATTGATCTGTGTGTCTATTTTGGAGCCAGTACCAGGCTGTCTTTATAACTATGGATTTGTAGTATAGACTAAGGTTTGGTATTTTATGGTAATACCTCCAGCAGTGTTTTTGTTACTCAGGATTGTCTTTGCTATTCTGGGTCTTTTGTGCCTCCATATGAACTTTGAGAGTGTTTGGTCAACTTCGTTGAAGAATTGCTTTGGGATTTTAATTGGTATAGCTTTGAATTTGTATATTGCCTTTGGTAGGATGGTCATTTTTACGATGTTGATTCTGCCAATCCAGGAACAAGGGAGGTCTTTCCACCTTCTGGTGTCTTCTGCTATTTCTTTCTTTAGGGTTTTAAAGTTTTCATTGTAAAGGTCTTTTACCTCCTTGGTTAGGTTTATACCAAGGTATTTCATTTTTTTAGGGGCTATAGTAAATGGGATTGTTTCTCTCAAGGCTTTTTCACTTCTTTCATTCTGGGCATATAGGAAGGCCTCTGATTTTTGCACATTTATTTTGTATCCTGCCACCCTGCTGAACTTCTCAATTAGTTCCAGGAGCTTCCTGGTAGAGTTTTTGGGATCCCTCAGGTATAAGACCATGTCATCTGCAAATAGGGATAGCTTGACTTCTTCCTTGCCGATTTGAATCCCTCTTATGTCCCTTTCTTGTCTTATGGCTTCGGCTAAGACTTCAAGTACAATATAGAGTAGAAGTAGTGAGAGTGGACATCCTTGTCTAGTTCCTGATCGAAGTGGGAATGCTTCCAATTGTTCCCCATTGAGCATAATCCTTGCTGTGGGCTTGTTGTATACAGCTTTTATTATATTGATAAAGGTTCCTTCCATTCCTACTGTCTGTAGCGTTTTGATCATAAAAGGCTGTTGGATCTTATCAAAAGCTTTTTCTGCATCTATCGAGAGTATCATGTGGTCTTGGACTTTGGACTGGTTTACATGATGAATTACATTTATTGATTTGCGTATGTTGAACCAACCTTGTGTGCCAGGGATGAAGCCTATTTGGTCCCCACGAATGATCTTTTTAATGTTTTTGAATCCGATTTGCTAAGACTTTGTTGAGAATCTTTGCGTCTGTGTTCATCTGAGAGATTGGCCTATAGTTTTCTTTTTTAAGTGAATCTTTATTAGGTTTTGGGATTAAAGCGATATTAGCTTCATAAAAGGAATTTGGTAGTGTTCTTTCCTTTGCTATTTGATGGTAAAGTTTAAGGAGTATTGGTGTTATTAACTCCTTAAATGTCTGGTAGAATTCTGTGCTGAATCCATCTGGTCCAGGACATTTTTTGGTGGGAAGATTCGAGATTACTTCCTCAATATCCTTATATGTTATAGGACTATTTAAATAATTCACAACTTCCTGATTCAATTTAGGTAAGTTCTGTTTACTTAGAATTCATCCATGTCTTTTATGTTGTCAAACTTCACAGAGTATAAGTTTTTGAAATATGATGTTATAATTCTCTGGATTTCTTGGGTATCAGTAGTGATTACTCCGTGTTCATTTCTAATTTTGTTAATGTGGGTTTTCTCTCTCTTGCTTTTGGTTAATTTAGCTAGGGGTGTATCAATCTTATTGATTTTTTCAGAGAACCAGCTTTTTGACTGATTGATTTTTTTCTATCGTTTTCTTAGTCTCGATTTCAGATATTTCTCCCCTTATTTTGCTAATCTCCTCTCTTTTACTAC
The DNA here is from genome assembly GCA_023101885.1 of Typhlomys cinereus. Classification (NCBI taxonomy): domain Eukaryota; kingdom Metazoa; phylum Chordata; class Mammalia; order Rodentia; family Platacanthomyidae; genus Typhlomys; species Typhlomys cinereus. Next base: position 4,798,203 of record JALPQD010000140.1, on the reverse strand, counting down.
TTTTGGGATCAGATTTCTGTAGTTTCTCTAAAGCTTTAAGCTGCATTGTTAAGTTGTTTATTTCTGATGTTTCCATTTTTTTGATGTAAGCATTAAGAGCTATGAACTTACCTCTTAGAACAGCTTTCATTGTGTCCCAGAGATTTTGGCAAGTTGTATTTTCATTATCATTCGCTTTCAGGAAATCTTGAATTTTCTTTTTAATTTCTTCCTGAATCCAGTTCTCATTCAGCATCATATTGTTAAGTTTCCAGGAGTTAGTGTATTTTCTCTTGTTTGTTGTGTTGTGGATGTCCAGCTTTAGCCCGTGGTGGTCTGATAGGGCACAGGTTAGAATTTCAACTTTTTTGTATATGTGTAGATTCGTTTTGTGGCCCAATATGTGATCTATTTTGGAGAAAGTTCTGTGTGCTGCTGAGAAAAATGTGTATTCTTTGGTGCTTGGGTAAAAAGTTTGATAGAGATCTGTAACGTCCATTTCTTTCAGGGTTTGATTAAGGTCCAAAGTGTCTCTGTTAAGCTTTTGACCTGTTGATCTATCCCATGTTGAGAGGGCGGTGTTGAAGTTCCCAAGAATTATCGTTTGGGGGTTGATTTCTTGCTTTAGGCGCTGTAGGGTTTTCTTAATGAATGTGGAGGGGCCCGTATTGGGTGCATATATGTTCAGTATTGTGAAAGTCTTCCTGGTGAATTGTACCTGTGACTAAAATGTAGTATCCATCCGTGTCTCTTATAATTTTCTTTGGTTTGAAGTCCACTTTGTCCGACAGCATAATGGCTACCCCTGCCTGTTTTCTGCTTCCATTAGCTTGTAGAATTGTTGACCAGCCTTTTATTTTTAGAGCGTGCCTATCTTTTGTGGTGAGATGGGTTTCCTGCAGGCAGCAGATTGATGGATTGTGATTTTTAATCCAAATTTGTAATCTGTGTCTCTTGATTGGTGAGTTAATTCCATTAACATTTAGTGTTATAATGGGGAAACTATTTTGAATTCCAGACATTTATTATGTTTAGTGGTTTTTATAAGTATATTGCTTCACTGTTAATCGTGTTATACTTGCCTTCTGTTCTCCTGGATATGCCTGTTTTTTCTTCAAGCTTGAATATCATTTCTAGCATTTTTTGAAGGCCTGGTTTGGTGGACATGTATCCCTTCAAGTTGTCTTTGTGCTAGAAAACTTTTCTTTCTCCCTTGATCATGACGGATAGTTTTGCAGGGTAAATCAGCCTGGGTTGACATTTTTGCTCATTCAATACTTGAAGTATGTCTCTCCAAGCTCTTTTTGCTTTTACCGTTTCGACTGAGAAGTCATTTGTTATTTTAATAGGTTTACCTTTAAAAGTGACTTGTTTTTTCTCCCTCGAAGCTCTCAGCACCAGTTCTTTATCTTGAATGTGGAGTGTTTTAACTATTATTTGCCGTGGCAAGCTTCTGTTTTGGTCATATCTGTTTGGGGTGCGGAATGCCTCTTGTATATGGATGGGCCTCTCTTTTTTTAGATGAGGAAAGTTTTCCTTGATGATCGTTTGAAAAATTTCCTCAGGGGTGGTATTTTGAGATTCTTGCTCTGTAGTCCATGAATACGCAAGTTGGGCTTCTTCAGGGTGTCCCATATCTCCTGAATATTTCAAGTATCTTTTTGGCTTTAACAACCTCTTCCATTGAGCTGGTTAATACTCCCACTTTATCTTCAAGGTCTGAAATTCTGTTTTCTGCTTTGTTAGTTCTGCTGATAAGACTCTCTGTGGAGTTCTGGGTTGAAGATGTCTTGTAGCTCAGTTTTAAACTCTGCTTGAGTCTGTTTTAACTGCTCTATGCCAGTTTTTGTTTCTTGCACTGTTTTTCTCAACTCCTCCAAGTGTCTGTTGTATTCCTCTTCAAAGCGATTGATTCGATTATTTAATTCCTCCCAGATTTCCTCTTTCATAGTATTGAACATGGTAAAGATCATATCTTGAAAGTCGTTATCCTGGGTTAGGGCTTTCTTGGCCATTTTCCATGGGTTTGTTGTGGTTGGAGTCTAACATTATGGGATTAATTCCTTCAGTGGGAGATTTGTTTACTTAAGTGTTGTTTCTCATGGATTTGCACTTTGACTTTGTCATTGTCGTTTTAACTCTTAAGATCTTCTTTCAATTTCTGTGCCTTTTTCACTAAACTGAATTATTTGGCCTGGGGTTCTGGGGGTGGGCGGGAACGGAGCTTACCCAGGTCGAGCGGTGAGGCCCGACTGGGCCGCGCGTGTCCCGGAAGGCGGAGTGGAGGGAAGGGAAGATGGGGTGTCGGCGGGGCACTATTTAACCTGGGGGACCTGGGGGCGGAGCCCGGGCGCACAGGGGGTATCCTCCCCCATCCTCCCAGGCCCTGCGCGGCGGCTCTGGCTGGATGGTGGGAGGAGCTAGGTCCCTTGGGCGGCCTGGGGTTCTGGGGGTGGGCGGGGACGGAGCTTATTCCCTTGGGCGGCCTGGGGTTCCGGGGTGGGCGGGGACGGAGCTTACCTAGGTCGCGCGGTGAGGCCCAGCTGGACTGTGCACGCGTCCCGGGCAGCGGAGTGGACCGAAGGCAATTTATTTATATTTTCTGTACTGCCATTTGCTAGATTTCTTGACATGTAAATATTATGGCTATTTTAGAAATAAGTCATTTTAAGTTTCTTTTACTGTCCTTATTTTAGAAATTTAAAAATTTTTAAATATTTTAAAATTTAAATATTTAAAAATATTTTAGAAGATCTATGCATAGTGGTTTTGAATTTTGAAGAGTGTGGGTCAAATATTTCAAGAAGTAGGCTGTAATTCTATTGCTAACTTTCATAATTTTGCTCTGCCAACCATCAACTATGTGCAGTATGTATATAGAATTGGTTAATGTTCATTAAAATTCTTCTTTTCCACATTTTTATCTATACAAAACATAAAATCTTAAACAAGAAGTGTCATGGTATGCAGAGCAGTCAGTCCAGCCCCTGATCCCAGGACACAGCCCCCAAACGAGGTATCAGGTAGACAAACCACAGCGAGCAGCCAGCCAAGCCCAGAACATCCTGAGATATGACCCCGATGCCAGAAAACCGAAGCCAAAGAAGAGGAGACCAATACCATACAACTGAGGAGCCCAAAAAACTTACCATCCAACAGAAGAGAATCTTTCCATCCAACCCTAAGATAAGTAACCTATTTTATTTTCTTAGTTTTAATCTTAGTTGACAGTCACCACAGTTTAAGATTTCTATATAGCATACCCAAAACCCCATAAATCACCCCCTTGAGTCTTAATCATCCACCCTCTCACATTGGTAAAGATTTATAATCTGTTATATCACATTTATCACTAACTCCTGTCTACTAAACCTGCCCTATTTTATAATCTTAAAGCTGCTCTGTACTTAACACAAACCTCACCTAACGAACTTTGATACCCAGTCTTAAACACTTCAGATAAAACTAGACTAAAATTCCATCACTGCATAAACTGGAGCCAGGCTTACACACTCCTTCAGCATTACAATAACCGTATCCAAAAGCAACCCTAGACTCACTACCTTAGCACCTGAAAAATAGTAAGAATAACTGTCCAAATGTGGTAAGTTTGTCTGACTCAAAAGAGTCAAAAACAGGGGGCTGGAGAGGTGGCTCAGGGGTTAAGCCTCTACCTTGCAGGCAGAAGGTCCTGAGTTTGGATCCTAGACCCCACATATAGATGCTAGGCGGAAGCAGGGGTGGCCTGCGTTTCTGGTCCTGGTAGGGAGGAGGCTGTGAATCCCCAGGCAGAGTAAACAAGGAGGAGGTGTAGGTGGTCCATGGTGGTTCCCGAATTCGCCCGTGATTCTACACACACACACACACACACACACACACACACACACACACACGAACACTCACACAATTGAATTTAAAAAAAAAGAGTAAAAAACACAGAGGACACCAAATACAAAATACCCAGGTCATACTGTAAATCTAGAAGATACAACAAAAACTAAGACAAAAAAACTGTCTTACAAGAAATTCGACTCCATTATGATGGATTCCAATCAGAATAGCTTCTTGGATTATGTAACAGTTACTCTTAACTATTGCTGTGAGAGAGCACCTAAAGTCAATCAACTTAAGGGAGAAAGGGAGATTTATTCAGCTTACGGTTCTAGAGGGGAAATACAGTCTTTCATGGTGGAAGCAGCATGGCTGGCTGGCTAAAACTGGAGACAGGCTATATCACACCCATCTGATAGGCTGAGAGCTACCAGACTGTTTACTGCAAAGGCAGACTTCTGGAGGTAGAATATGACTAATCCACCTCAATGCTGACCCCTTGTAACCGCCTTCCTCCAGCAAGGCTCCACCTCTCAAAAGTGCCATGACCTTCCCAAACACATGAGACTATGAGGGACACATTTCAAACCATGATACTCCACCCCTGGCCCCCACAGGCTCATTGCCATCTCATTATGCAAACCATACTCAGTCCAACTTTAAAAGTCTTTATAGACTATATCAATAGTCCCAACACAGTCCAAAAGTCCAAAGCCTCCTATAAAATCAAAAGACAAGTTACATACTTCTAACATACAATTGCACAGAATAAACATTCCCATTCCAAATGGAAGGAATGAGGGCATATCCAGGAAAGAACGGTCCATAACAAGACCTAAAACCAGCAGGACAAACTCCAAATCCTGTAGCTCTAAGTCCAACAAGTGAGACTCTTGTTGAAATCATCTCAGTTCCAAAGGGCTTCAGTTCCACCCCTCTAACACAGCTGTCCGTAGAACATATAGTGATATGTTCTTGGGCTGACTCCTTCCAGATGTCCCATGTTGTCTCTGGCATCTCTAACATCTTTACTTTTCAATGGCAAACCAGGCTTTAACTCCACAGCACAAAGTGTCCTTTTTGTGCCTCTAAACTGTAGGCTTTATGCCACATGCTGCCTGGATTCTGCCATTTTCTGAAATCTTGGAGGGAGGAAGAATCCATGACCTCCTCCCTTTTGCATCGCTGACACCTCTAAAATCAGAACCAGTTGGACAACTTTCCCAAAACTGGCCCCCTTAAATCACAGCTAATTCAGCTTCTTTTCTGTGCTGATTGTGGAAAAAAATCTCTTTTTCTCTTGAGGGTTGCTTTGAGGGAGAAATAGAACCTTGCTTTGGAACTCTACCCTTCAGCTTATCCTTTCCAGAAGGATTTGCATTCTTACGGGTAAGAGCCTTCTCAAGAATCTTGCCCTTAAGGTAGAGCCTCTCCTATTATCCAAATTGAGAGCTGGCTTTGATTTACTAATGGAGTTAATTTCTTCAACAGCCATTTTGTTTTCTGCATCTTCCTGATTCAACTCTTTAAGTTCCACATTGCATTTTTCATCATCAGATCTAACAGTTACTGCTTCTTCCTGCCTAATTCCTTGTTCTTTTTCATAACTCTGAAGAGAACTAAAAAGTAGTCATATCATATCATCAAGACTACATTGCTTTGAAATTTCCTCCACCAAGCACTCAAGTTTAACTTCGGGCAAGCTTTCAGGATGAGGGCAAAACTTCACTAAACTCTCTGGCAACACAAGGCTCCATATGTCACTCATTAAGTTGCAAACACAGTCTCTGCTCCCCTCTGGATCATCACAAGCTGGGCTTCCACTTCCTGCATCTCTCACAGCATTGCTGTCTTTGGAGCTCTAATGAGAAAGGCCCATTTGGCCCCATCACCAAGACACAAAGTCTTTCCTAGCACAAAATCCCAAAGTTCTCCATATTTCTCCCAACCAAGAGTTCCAAAGGCACACCAGCCACATCAAAGCATTAGCCATACTGCTGGGTACCAACTTCTCTCAGCTTCACTGACATCTTCATGTTGTGGTACCTACCAGATGCTCTTAATCTCACAACAATACTCCACAACCAGGTACACATTTCTGTAACAGTTATTCTTATCCATTGCTGTGAGGGAGCACCCAAAGTCAATCAACTTAAGGGAGAAATGGAGATTTATTCAGTTTACAGTTTCAGAAGGGAGGTACAATCTTTCATGTCAGAGGCAGCATGGCTGGCCAGCCAGCTGGAGACAGGCTACCTCACACCCATCTGAGATGCTGAGAGCTACCAGACTGTTTGCTGCAAAGGCAGCCTTCTCTGGGAGGTAGTATATGACTAATCCACCTCAATGTTGACCCCCTGTGACTTCCTTCCTCCAGCAAAGCTATACCTCTCAAAGGCTTTCCCAAACACACGAGACTGTGGGGGACACATTTCAAACCATGACAGATAATAACTAAGAAATCAAAACCAAAGTAATGATTTTCAAAGCTTGATTATTAGTGCAATCAAAATAATGAAAGAGGAAATCTGAAAGGAATTAAATAACCATGTAGGCAAATATGAACAAGAAAATAAGAGGCACCCAGATGAGATGAAAAAGACAGCTGAAGAAAAAAAGAACTAAGCACAAAGCAGTTGAAAAAGAGTGAAGTTTAAACATGAAATTAAAAACAAGGAAACAACAATCTAAAACTCAACAAAGTATCACCAATATGAAGCAGAAAACTGAATATCAGAACAAGACAAGATGGCTGAACAAATTTGTAAAATTAAAGAGATTGAAAATGCTAAAAAAAATACTTGAGAGGAATATTAAAAGCTATGGAACATCTTGAAGAAGCCTGTGCATTCATGGAAGACCAGAACAAAACCCCCCAAAAGTCACACCGGAACTATCATTAATGAAAATTTCCCACATCTAAGGAAAGAGATCCCTGCTCAGATATAAGATACATATCACACATTTACTTGCTTTGAAAGCCTAGTGACCTCATTTTGATTTCCAGAATCCACCAATCCCACAGAGTTATATTCTGATTCCCACATGCTGTTGTGGATATCTGGATCCAGCCACGATCAGAAAGCTGGAGAAAATGACCAATCTTTGTTCACAGATGTTCTCAGGGAAGCTACTGCTTGAAAGTTCTGGGCCTTGTCTTTTGGTTATTTATATCTTTTATAGGGCCCCTCAGATAGTCTTGATTAAAATTTAGCATTTGCCTTTCGTATCAGTAGAAATTTTAAGAAACTATTTTGTAGTTAAAACCCTCTTTCAAAAGCAGAACATTCTTAACATTGTGCTTTTTAAAACTATTTATGTATGTATGTATGTATGTGTGGCCCACGTGTGTGTTTGTGTGTCAGTCAAAGGGCACTGTATGTCCCTGTGGAGGACCAAGGGTGACTTCAGGAATCATCCTGGATTGTTTCTACCTCCTTCTATCTTTGCTCTGGGATTTCCCAGGCTTTGCCCACCAGGACCAGATGTGCAGGCTGCTACCTTTTCTACCTGACATATTTTTTCACTGCAGAACCTGGGATCCAAACTGAGGACTTTCCTCTTGCAAGGCATCTCTCCAGCCCTGCTCTGTTCTTGTGGGTTCCTCTCACAAGAATAAAGACAAAGGCAAAGGCTGTCTTTATTGGAACAAAACCACAAGTTTCTTCTCAGAAATCATCCTGCAGGACAAGCATGTACAAAAGCAGAAGGCTCAATCTGAGATGGACTGCAGAATTCTCTATTGGTTATTGATATGTAACATGGGCTCGATCAGTGATCTTTTATACAGTGAGAGCCTTATCACGTGCTTGTACACACAGACACACAGATATGCACACACACTTAAAAGAAAAATAGAACAGTGAGTTTCAGGGCTCAGCATGCAATAGCTGTGCATGATGAGATCCATGTGCGCTATGTGTTTTTTTTCATGACCACGTGTCAGTTCTAGGTAGTAGAAAATAGCTTTGTCTAGCTAAAAGCAAAGAACAGATTCAAGGGTAGTAAGCTGGTTTGGAGTGTGAAAGTGGCTGCACTGTTTAGGAACAGATGTCCTTCAAGATCTCACCATGGGCAGGAGAAACCTGACTTCTGAAAGTTGCTGTCTGACTTCCACAGGCACACCTGCGTCCCCATCCCCTGCCCCTGCTCTCTCAAAAAAAAAAAAAAAAATTCAAATCATCTTGTTTGTCTTCTTTGTTTACATTCTTGCAAGGAAATAGTACATTCCTAATGGGTGCTACATCTCAATGGCACTTCAGTTTATAGCACAACGATTCAACCGCAGTAATTTGGTTTCGTCTGTTAGAAATCAAAAACAATGTACAACTCCTCGTGGGAATGGGAATCGTTGGCATATGGGGTATATGTTTTTAAATTCAATTTAAATTAAATTAAGTAAGTAGCTGCAGGCAACAGATGGTGGTCTTTACCTCCGCGACTCATAGGTTCCTGTCATTCAGTTTCTGAGAGGGAACTGAAGTCTTGTCCAATTGGAGGCTCGGTCTTGAGAACTGTGGGATCAGATCACTGGAGGGGGGCGGGCTTGCAGGGTTAGAGGGGTCTCGCTGCGCCCGCCACCTGTGCGCCATCTTTGGTCGGAGGCCGGTGGTTCTTGCTGGTGCACTTTGCTGATCCTCAGGCTCGGCGATTCCCGGACGCACTGCTGCGCGAGAAGCGCAGGAAGACGCGGGCTGCCCCGACGCCGGAACGGTGAGCGCGGCGCCCCGCGTTCTGCTGTGCGGCTGCGGGTCGGGGGCTGGGCGGGCCCCGGGCGTCCCTGTCCCGGCCGTGCGCGGGGCTCCGAGCCCGGCTGCGGCGCGGGGGGGGGGGCCCGGGGCGGTGAGCACCGCTGAGCGCGGCCGTGGAGTTGCTGTGTCCCGGGCAGCGGTGGGGAGCGTCCGGGCTGCAGGGCGGGCGCAGAAGGCAGTGGCCCCGCGGCGCGGGGAGGCCCCGAGGGTGCTGGGTCCTGGGGCTTGAGGTTCAGCGCCCCACTGGGCGTTTGAATTTCAGGCGGCCAGAGAGCGCCTGGGCTTGGGAAGGTGCAGCGACTTTCATCAGTCCGGATGGAGGCAAGGCCGGTCTGGCCTCTCTGGCACTCTTGGCTGCCCTGTGCCAAGGTAGATAGAGCCAGGCCTGCAGCCTCAGATGACTCCTTGAGTTCTGAAAGTTTCTTGGGGTTTATGTCTCTGGTTTTTATGTCTGTGTTCTCTGCTATTTCTGAGTTTCTGCTATTAGCCTGTCATACTAAGTGTATGAATCTTGCTTTGGAAGCACTGGCTCATGAGTTCCTTGTGTTTCTTCGCAGCCTTGGGTCCCTAGGGCATGGAATTGGTAACCTCCTTCGCAGTTTATCACTGGGTTACATCTGGCGAGTCTGTGGGCGCACGCACTGGGAACAGAACCTAGAGACCTCTACATGCTAGGGGGGCCACAACATGTTTTTCAAACTTTTTTATTTGAAGTGAGGTTCGTTGGCACGGCCAGCCCTCCTGTGCCCTAGTCATTTTTTTTCTCCTCCTTTCTGTCAATAGATCCTCTATGACATCATACTAAAACCCTAAAACTGGTTTTGAAGGTGCTTAGTGTTGGCAAGTCATTTTGTTGGCTCTGCCTTCACACAGATGGGTATTCACTAGGGCTGTCGGCTTCCAGAAGCAGCGGCGGGCAGAGGCTAACTCTTCCCCCACTTTTATTTTGTGTGTCTTTAAGTATCCACCGCACTGCTGTTAAAATGAAGCTGTTGATGGATTCTAGACTGCTTCCAAATATTATTTCCTGGGTGAGGCGGGATAGTCCAGGCTTGTAACCCCAGCCACTAAGGAGAATGAGGCAGGAGGAAATACCAGAAGGTTGAAAGAGACCTGCACTGCCCAGTGAACTGGAGGCTGCCCTGGCTGGGCAACTTGCAAAAATATTGTGTAACAGAATTCCTTCCTTCCAAACAAAAAAGAACATTGAACCTTTTAAAATTTTATTTGAGAGAGAAAAGCGCGGGAAACAATCAAGTATTGGACATCATTCAGAAGTCAGTTTTCTTTTAGCAGCTGGGCTACCAGGGAATTAAACTTGTGGAACCATGTTTGGAAGTAAGCTCCTTATCTGCTGAGCTCTCTCACTATCCCCTAGGAAAGAGTTTACTGTTGGATGTGTACTTAGGGCTTTAGGTTCTGTTTCCAGAATTCCTATGATACAGCTTATTTTTCTGAGGAATAGGGCAATGTCACCACTGTTGGCCAGTGAGATGGGGCCACAGCAAGGCAAGAGCAAACATTGGCTTATGGTGTTACATTAAAGCCCACCATTCCTCTCTGCTGGGCCCATGGAATTAGCAGATGCATCCTCCAATCTTAATGCCTGTGCTCCCCATCGGCAGGCCCAGTGACTGTGCTCCCCATTCGCAGGCCTAGCGACTGTGCTCCCCTATAGATGGGGCATCTATAGGTAGGATGTAGATGAATGCATTGGTCCATGACCTGTGGCCCCGGTGGGACCTGAAGCAACCTACTGGGGAATTGCAGGTATACCTGGCATGCAGGGTACAAAGACCCTTCCTTAGATCAAGACATCAGTACCTCTGACCTCAGTGAGTGCACAGTTGGATGAGAGGGTACCGCTCTAGTGAGCCCATACAGTCACATCATACAGGGTGCCTGGTGCAATGTTTCCCTTTCTCTCAAAGGCTTAGGTCTTCTTGTTTTACTCCTGTGGAAGGAAACTAGGGCCTTCCAGAGGTTAAGTGGTAGATCAAGGCAATGAAACAATGGATTAGAACATAGGTCTGTCTGACTCTGAACTCATTTACCTGCCTCTAGGAACAGGTAAACAAGGATTTTAAGGTAAGCTGTAACAGTCCTCCCAGAGGACTAGCCAGATCATTCAGTGGAAAAAAGGTACTTTCTGGCAAGTCTTACAATCTGAGACCTCTCCTGTAACTCCTACAAGTTGGTGTACACACACACAAACACACACACACAAACACATTTTGAGTTCACTTCTATTTTCTGTCAAAGTAGCCAGCTCCAGTGTTTTTCCTCCCCATCTTTTTTGGTGGAAAACTTAATTGACATGCTTTTCTTTTGAATTCACGCAGACCAATGCTGTCAGTGGTTGACAATGAGTTTCTTAAATCTTGGCAGACAACTCAGCCTTGGTGCATGATTTATGTATAGCATGGCCATGCAGACACTCCAACCAAACTCATCTTGGATTCTTTCACGGTCATACTGCTTCTGCCAAGTGCAGTGTGACACTTTATTTATAGAGATATAATGCAAGAGATTCACCACTATAGAGGATGTCAATCCTAGACTAAAGTAAAACTTGATAAAAGCAAAACCAAGTGTTTTTTAATTGTTTATTTAATAGAGAGGGAGAGATATGAAAGAAAGAGAATGAAAAAGATATTCCATAGCCCACAGTTTGAGGTCGGAGGACAACTTTCAAAAGTTAATTGTGTCCTTCCACTTCGTTGGGCCCTTGGAAATCAAACTTAAATTGTTATGTTTGAGAGCATGTGCCTTAGCCTCTGAGATACCTCCCCATCCCTATTTATTCCTTTCATTACAGGCTTATAGGTAGGGACTTTGCAGGAACAAGAACAATTCAGAGGCAGCTACATTGCTAAAATCCCATTCAAGTTTGTGTTCCACTCATGTAATCTGAATGTCTGGAACTGTATGCATGACTTGCTGTAGGGAAGGGACTTGGGGGATCTTGTAGGAGATACCCTTTCTGTCTGAGGTCCTTTTCCAAGCCTCCTCCAGACTGCCTGCCTATGTCCTATGAGACTGAGTAAGTACATGGTGTGAGAGTATGGAGTTCCTGCCCACTGAATGGCATCTGCATTCTCAGCACCTGGAGTCCTGACATAGGGAGGCCATCCATGTTGTGAGCTTGTAGAGCCTTGGCCCGTAGGAGACCCTGCCATACACACTGTGAGCATGCAGAGAGTCCAGTCTAGTGAGGCCATCCACATCAAGACCCATAGGACCTTGGTCCAGGAATGCTGCCCATATCAAGGGCTCATGGATCCCTGGCACAGGGCGCTGTTCTCATGTGAACTCATGGAGCCTGACCCATGGGAGGCTGTCCGCATTGTGAGCACTCAGTGGGGGACCATCCCTGTTGTGAGTTCACAGATATGGGATTTCAAGGGGTTGGTAGGTAATGTGGCATGTCAGGCTACTAATCACCCAAATGTTCATAGGTCAGAATGAGGCAGATATATAGTGCCTCTTGGAGCAAGTGTGTTGCGCCTTAAGAGCAGGTATGCAGTGCCTCTTGGGGCAGGTGAGTATTTCATTCTTTCTATTTCCAAACTATTGACAACACAAGAATGACTAGGAGACTAGGGTATTTTGCATACTGTGGCATTTAAAGAATTGGGTTCCCTTGGGAATAAAATGAGTCCTAGCGGCTTAATTGAAAAAATGATGGTAATTAGGTAATTCAGTTAACACTGAAATTCCACAGTGGAGTTTAAAATAACTGGATTTTGACACTCTTTCCAAGACATCATAGTGCACTTCCAATGGTTAGAATGACAAGTTTCATGGATTTAGATGCCATAGCTCTCTGGGAATGGCATTCCTTTGTGCCTCATAGATATGCCTGTTGAATCTCAGCTTATGTTGTTAGAACAGAACTTTGCCAAAGTAAAGTCAGCGAAGATTGGCCACATTCAGCATATGAGTGTAGACTGGCTAGCTAAACTGAGAGATTGCTGAAATAAAACCAATTACTTTGCACACTAATTTAATGTTTAATAAAGAAATGATTCTCTCATGTTTTGTGATAGAGCTGCTCTGGGAAAGTTAATGCCCTAACAGAATCTATAGGAAATGCACATTAATTCTGTCACAAAAACATTACTTGTGCTTGGAACAGTCAAATTGTGATTGATGATAAGAAAGACGCTCATCTTAATGCATTTTAAACAGCAGTATTAGCCATGGAACAAGAATTAAAGGCTGTAAGGCAGCATCACAGTTTTCTGTGCAATGCAGAGTGTCACATATATGTGTCATAGTTGCCCCATGTAATGGTAATCTGTATGACCTTGAAGTGTTTAAGGTCCATCTTCTGTGTGTATGGGGAAAAAATAATGCATCCTTAAATTTGCAGCATCTATATCAGGACATTTTGCAGATACAAAAGTCACATGATAAACTTATGTCCCTGTCAGAGATTTCTTGAAATCTTTTACTAAAGTTAAAGGGGTTTAACCCTTTTAATTGTCTGAAATATTCCTCTTAGTATATACTGGGTCTTGCAATACTGGTGTCATTAATCTTTATTTTTACAATGAGAAGGCAGCGATTTCAACTATCCACCATTTGACTAGTGCTTTGTATTCATCATATATATTTTAAACATATAAAAGGAGCAAATGTGGAGAGTGTGCTGCCGATTCTTATCAGGTCTGTCCAGACCACCAGATCCTGGTTTTTTTTTTCTGTATTTTGTGAATTTTTCTTCATTCTTGTTCTGCTCCAACAAAGCAATGCCACATGAGCCGTGGCAATTCTCAGGCTTGGTTTGCTTGGATTTTAAAAATGAAAAGTAAATCAAATAAATTTTCCACCAAAAAGGTTCTGGGGAGGAAAAAGAGGGAAGTTGGCCATTTTGAGTGAAAATGGAAGTGAACTCGCAATGTCCCCCTGCTGGCGGCTGTTTGCACTGTGTGGGAGGCAGCTAGTGCTGGGCTGCCTGTTGCCAATGGGAGCGACTTTGCACTGTCTCAGCAGTGAGGCTGCTGGAAGTACTATTGTCCTTTCTGAGCTGACCACCTCACCTATGCTTGCTTTCCCGCCTGCCTGCTGCTTGGCATCCTTGGGTACCAGAGCACACTTGAGTGGCAAGTGGAGCTTGGCCTTGGCCAGGCACATTGAGCTCCTAATTCTCCTGCCACTCACTTCTCGAAAGCTGAGATTACAGATGTGTGCCACTGCAACCACTTTTCTCCCCCACAATTAAGGATCCCATTTTGCATTCACCAGAACAGTGAGATCTGAGGATCTAAACTCAGGTCTTTTTGCTTAAGAAGTGAAAGGTTTTAACCCCCTGAGCTGTATTCCCAATCCATGCCTAAGTCTTGTCTACAACCTGCCACACGAGGTATAATGTGGAATTTTCCACGTTGGCAGAAAATATTCTTACAGCTAAGAAGTTTCTGGGTGTCCAATGATGCCAATTTGGATGAGGGATGCTCCATTTGTATCAGTATATCCACTGTTATAGGAGTGTCTTCTAAGTGCTGGGATTGAGGGCAAGATATGGCCCACAAGTTCTTGCCCAGGAGGAATTGGCATCCCAGTGGTTGAGACATATGTCATGGGAGACTAATGAACAAAGCATGCAGAGTCTTAACCCCTGAGCCATCTCTCCAGCTTTAAAATGTATTTTTAGGGCTGGAGATGTGGCTTATTGGTTCAAGTCTTTACCTTTTAAGCATAATCACCTGAGCTCAGCTCCCACGGTCACATGTGAAAAATACTAAGGAGATGGATATTGCAGGGACCTTATCCCCCTTCTGATATTCTTTTCTTTTTTCCATTCCTGTGCCTGTTGTTTTCCTAGTCATTCTTCAAAACTGTCCATCCAGGATTGGGGACAGTTCACTGCATAGAGGGCTTGTCTAGTGAACACAAAACCATGTGTTCAATTCCCAGCACCACTTAAACCAGACACAATGGAACATGCCTGTTGCCTTAGCACTGTGAAGGTGGAGGCAAGAGGAATAGGAATTCAAGGCTAGCCTGGACTACCTGAGACCCTGTCTCAAGAAGGAAGTTCTCTTGCAGGCTAAGCCTCTCACCACCCAGAGCTTTCTTCTTAAGTGTAGATTTTGCTGGCAGATGCCTTATCCACCCCCTCCCTCCCTGTCTACCTCCCTTCCTTTCTCCCTGGCCCTGAATTTTTTTTTAAGGTAATGGTCTTTCCCTATATTAATCACCAGGAACCAGACCAGCCTAATCTCTCCCCATCCTAAAGCTCAGGGAAATTTGCAGAAGAGGGGGGCGGTAAGATTGTAAAAGCCTAAAGATGGGGAGGAGCAACGATATGCAAGATATTCCACACAAGTTAGGGCTAAAGTAACCATAATAGGACTATGCATGACCTGCACAATGACCAACATATCATTGACCCCTCAAAGTCTAGCATGGATCACAAGATCCTTAGAGGCAAAGGATTAACAGCCACAACAGTGTTCCTGTACTAAAGGGGAACACAAGAAAGGGCTCTAGGCAATGCTACTGAGTCCTTACACCTCATCAGAGAAGAGGACCCAGAGGGACGTTTGACATGCACAGTAAAGGATGCTCCAGGAATAGGGGGGAGAAAGGGAGGAAGGGAGGAAAGGGAGGGGAAAGGGGGGGAGGGAGCAAGGGGATCCAGGGAGGGGTGGAAGGAGGGAGGGGAACGGGGTAGGGATACCTATCAAGTTTGTATGAGTGGAAAAAATAATACACTATAAAAAAAGAAATGGATATAGGAAAAAAAAGATAATAGTCTTGATAATGTATTTTAGACTGACCTTGCAGACTACATCCTTTTTGCATCAATGCTCCCAAGCACTAAGATTGCAAGAATGTGCAATCACATCCAACCTACCTGGTACTAGGTCCCCTGGTACTAGGTACTAGGTAGAATCTGTTCCTCAAATAAGAGGTCTTAAAAGTCAGGTAAACCAGACAAGCAACAGGATGCAGGTTGTGGTAGATCACAGCAGTAACTGTAGGAGGCACTGGAGAATTGGGAACTTAAGGCTAGCCTGGGCTACAGAATAACACTCTGTCTCAAGCGAAAAATCAAACTGGTCTGACTCAATAATACAGAGCTTTTCTAGCATGTACGGGGCCCTAAATTTGAAGTCCACCACTACAAAAACAAATAAATGAATTTAAAATGGCAAAAGGGGCCAAAGACGTAAGAACTACTGAAGCCGGAGTGATGATTTTTGCATACCTGTAATCACAGAATTTGGAAGGTGGAGACAGGAGACTGAGACTAGCCTGAGCTTATTAGTAAGATCATATTTTAAAATACTCAGTACTAACGCAGAGCGTGTAGCTGGCATGTGTGGAACCTTAGGTTCAATCCCTAGCATCTAAGAGAAAATAAATTTAAAAACCTCAGATTTTTTTGAGATATGATCATTTTTAAGTGTTGCAGTAGGGAAAAAGAGACATTGTGGAGGAGACTTAGGAAAGGCCTCTTGAGAGAGCGCTTGATTATTTGTGTGTGTGTGTGTGTGTGTGTGTGTGTGTGTGTGTGAGAGAGAGAGAGAGAGAGAGAGAGAGAGAGAGACAATGAGCACACAGGTATGCCATAGCACATGGGTGTTAGTCATAGAGCACCTTCGAGATGTCATTTAGCTCCTTCCTCCATGGAAGTTTCTGGGGATCCAACTCAGGTAGCCAGGTTTCAAGCAGCTGCCTTAGCCACTGAGCCCTCTCATCAGTCAAAAGAATATTACAGACAGGTCTTAAAAGACAAGTTAACCAGTGAGGTTAATGTCCAGTGGAATAAATGAGAACAAAATACATTGACACATGTCAAAAACTCATCAATTTTGTTGTAATATTTAATATAAAAAGTTACAATCCTGTTCATATTTTGTGTGTTGTGGACATTGTAAAACTCAGGTTGCCTCTTCAAAAGAGCAGATTTGTAAAGATTTACAGAGAGTGGAAAAAATAATTTTATCATTTACATTTGTGCATAAGATATGTTGATATTTAACTCATTAGCTGATAGTGATAAGTGAAAATGTCTGGTAGGGGCTAGGTTTTTCTAGAAGTCCTACTTTAAAATAGCGGTGAAGGGTGCAGGTCTTCAGGGGGACAGGAAGCCACGTGTCCCCTTGGACACCCTATGTTCCACAGTATGGCCTTTGTGCCCTCTGTCACCTCCATCCCAGGACTGAGGTTGGGCCGGCTCCAGGCTCCAGTCATCCTCTCTCGTCCTGCTAGATGTGTGTCCCCGAGTGCAGCCGAGTGTGCTGTGGAGCTGCTGTGTTGGCGGCAGTGGGGAACACCAGCCTGGGGAGCTGCCAGGCAGGAGTCTTGGGGACAGGGGCTCGAGGGTGGGCACGGGGCACTTGCTGAGCAACCCCATGGCTCCGGGGACTGAGCTGGACTTGGGTAGGTGCAAGTCCCCAGCGTGATGTCCACGGGCCCACCGGGCATCTGAACATCGGTTGGTCAGAGCACCCCATGACTTGGAAGGATGCTGTGTCTAGTCCTCCTGAGCCCGGAGGAACATGACAGATTTTGGTCAGCCAGCAGGAAGGCATGCCTCTTCTGTGCCTGGGTTCATCCCATTACCTGGATCCTGCTGCCCTGTGCCAGTGTAAATCCAGGACCGACAGCTCCTATAGCCTAATTAGCTCTGAAGCTTCTTAGGGGTTGTGTCACTGCCTGCCTCTGAGTGTCTGTGTTCGATTTCTGAGTCTCTGTGGCAATCTCTTACTACATGTGTGAGCATCTTATTTTAGGACCACTGGCCCGTGTCCTGTTGTTTCTTAATCGATTTGTGTCATTAGGATATGAAATTGGTAAGCTACCTTAGAGCTGATCACTGGGTTGCATTTCTCTCTGTATCCATGTTCTTTTTATCCCCTCTTTCCTCTCTCTGCATCCTTACTGGCATCCATCTGAAACCCTAAAATGGGTTGTGAAGGTGCTTAATGTTGGAAAGTTCTTTTGTTGGTACCATCCTTCACACAGACAGCTAATAAGCAGTCAGTTGGCTTCCAGAAGCAGCCATATACGGATGCCGTGCTCTTCCCATCCTCTTTTTATGTCTGTTTACATATCCCTATATTGGTCTGTTACATGAAACGGGATGGCTTCAAGTCTTCCTTCTCAAGTCAGGCAGAGTATTCTAGACCTGTAATCCCACCAACTCATGATAATGAGGAAAGAGGAAGTATGACAAGGTTGAGAAGTTTGGACTGCTGAGTGAGTTCGTGGTCATCCTGGGCAACTTAGAAAATACTGTAAAATATCTCCATAGCAAAAAAAATAAGAGGGAATATATTTAGTTGAGAAAATGGAGAGACAGAGACAGACATTCTGGTATGCTTATTAATATATGCCATGAAGTGGAAGTAGAAGACAAAGGAAAACTTTCAGAAGTCAGTTTTCTTCTACTTGGGCTGCCAGGGATCACACTCAGACCGTTAGGTTTTTGAACAAGCACCTTACCTACTGACATCTCATCAGCTCCCAGCACAAAGTTTAATGGTAGAATGCGTACCTACAGGATGTAGGGCCCCGGAATCTGTTCCAAGTCACCTTCTCCCTGTGGGACCTAAGAGAGGCCAATCACAAATCTTGTGACACTATTTATTTTTCTGAAGAGTGGGGAAATGTCACCCCTGCTGGGTGACATACAGCCAGACATGAATAAAATTTGCTTAATGGGCCACTTTAAAGCTCATCGTGCCTCCCTGCTGGATCCCTGAATTCAGAAGATGGGTATGATGTGCAGCTTGGCTCATTGCACAGAAAGGGATGTGTGGGTCAGTGGGCAAGGCTTAAGGTGGTGGAAGGCAGAACATTGTTTTGAAAGGACTTGAAAAGGGTTAGTGTGTAGCAGAGTCAGATGGGATGAAAGAGATGTCTGTTGCTGGATGTTCAGGTGTCTGAAGATGGGTGAGGGATGCAGGGTCGGGATAGGAAGACAGGCCTGGAAGTGAAGGCCTTTTGAAGAAGGCATGGACTGAGGGCTAGAAGCCAAGGGCCTCGTGGAGGGAGGACACGGCTGTTTGAGAGAGGACATGGGCATCTGAGGAATGAGTGAAGGCATGAGGGAGGAGGTGAGGGTCAAAGCAAGGAAAGGACTATTCAAGGAGGCAGTGGGGTGCTGAGAGAGGGGCACAGTCTGCAGTGACCCAAAGCCTGGGAGAGGGAGTGTGAGGTAAGAACGGGAGGGGAGAGTGTGTGCCAGTTCTCTGGAAGCAGGAGGGATGATTGAGAAAATCTGAAGGCTGAATCCATGCCCTCTGGAAAGACTGGCAGGATAGGAGGATGGGGAATATCAAGAGGTTTTGGGCAGCATCAAACACTTTCTCTGGAGTTCTTTATAGTCTCTTGTCAGCTGCGACACAAAACCAAGATTTCTAGAAGTTAGCAGTATTTGTTCTGCAGTGTGGGCATACACAAAAATATTTCTTCTTTGTAATGATATTTCAAGTACTATTTAAAGGATAATATTTTGAAATAATATTAAAAGGTTGGATGAGTGGAGGCCAGTTCTTAAGAACAGGGAGTGAAGTTGGAGAAATTATCAGGTGTGAAGTCATGGTCTTGACTGACAGGATGAAGACAGGGAACATGAAGACCTGGGAATGGAGATGAGCCTTGTACTCTGATGTCTGCTCAAAGTGTCTTGTAAGCCAAGAGTCAAAGTCAAGGATTTCTGCACAATTTAGCATCATTTGTTGTGAAGTTAGGGTACATACAGAGAATATCCCTTCTACATAGTAACATTTGAAATGATGCTAAAATTGCAAGAAACCAGATTTTAAGTCATAAATGTATGTGTGTTTTATGTATAACCTTACTGTTTTTTGCAAACAAACTTAAAACTTTCTTGGATTTCAGTGACAAGCTGTGGTGTGGAGATCCAGGGAGGATATCTTGTGCTCCAGAAGCTAGACATGGTGAGTTGCTGGGGAAGCTTTCAGAGCTAAGTCAGGAACTACTCTCTACTCATCTACCAATACCAAAGCACACTGACTCCTCCCTCCCATTATCTGTGCCACTCTGCATCTGTCACCTGAGTGTCCAAATCTTGTCATAGGAGCACTACGCTTCTTTGTCTCTGCTGTGCTTCACTTGCCATCTTTTCCTGACATCTTTTGACAGTCATACCCGGTGACCTTGATTAGACAGTTTCACTCTCTGAGTAATTTCTTAGTGTGTATATGTGTGTGTCTGATACTAGGATGGAACCTAGACATTCCTGCATGCTGGGCAAATTCTCAACTACTAAAGGTTTGACTATTTTCTTTTGAGATAAAGGGTCATATTGTTCTTGAACCTGACATCCTCCGGCTTTGACTTCCTACTTACCTGTGATTATAGGTCTGCACCATCAAAGTGGTCTTTGGGTCTTTTTTGTCCCTGGTGAAGAGAAGAGATCAGGACCATAACTGTCATATGGCAGGTGCACAGACGCTAGTTACTCTTTTGTCTGCCTGGTTTTACCAAATCTTCCTGTAGCTGCCTTCTGGGCTGCAGGTGGGGTGATGTGCACAAGTAGAAAATGTTGCCTGCTGTCTGGTCCTGTGCTATGCCAAAGATTTTGTGGCATAACAGAATCCAAGATGTACAGAGAAAAAGTACTCAAAACAGGTTATCTGGAAATGGTGAGAGACAGAGGGAGATGCAGTAAGAGGCACAGACGGACCAGCAGGCCTTAAGCTATCGCCTCTAGGTGTTAGAGGGATGGTGGAAATCGTCTTAGTTTAATCTCTTACTCCCCTCATGGAAGGGAATAAGCTAAGAGCTTAGAGTATTCAGCAGATACGCAGGAGTTGGAGCTAGGGAGCTGGCACAGAGGTGCCCTAGTTGTATGTCATCCCTATTGTATGCCCAATATGTTCCCTAGCTTTCAGCATGTTTCTGGGGTTGAGTCCTAGTGTTTGAGTCATATGGAGTCTAGGGCAACATCTTTGAGACCTCGGTGTACAAAAGTGGAATGTATATCCCTAAGCCTTACATTGCATAAATGGAATTCCCTTGTTCCCGTTAGACACTGGTGTGTCTCTGCAAAACTTTCTTTCCATCCCTTGCAAATCTGTGTTTTAACTTCTTAAACAAAAATCTCAAACTATAGCCCAGGTAAGCTTTCATCTTATGGCAGTCCTCAAGCCTCTCAAGTGATGGTATTTAAGTCTTGAGTCACCAGGCCTGATTATCATGCCCTTGTGTTGCTCCGTCTCTGTCTCTGTGTCTGCAGTGGTGAGAGGTTGACAGTTGGTAGAAACGCCTGGTGTGGGAATAGATTTTGGCCATTCCTGAGTTGAGTAAATGGTAACCCAGGATGCTGAACACCAAAATGCAGTGTGCACAGTCCTCACCCCATGCCACTATATTTCTGTGCTAGTTCCCTTTGAAGCTGAAACTGACAAAGGGGCCTACACCTGGGTTCAGATTTCATATGTAAGTCAGGCATGAATGTGTTGACCTATACAAGTCCAGCTACTGAGGAGAGTGAGGCATGAGGAATGGATCTGTTCAGTGTAGCTTGGGCTGCAGAGCGATGTTATAGCCAACCTATAACCTCTGTTTTGTGTTCTGGTTGTGCAGTCTTTCTGCTTTGACCTCCAACCGGCTGGGATTATAATCTTATGTCATTAGGGCTTGATCGATGTCAACTTTGGACTTGAGGAGAGGACTTGACTTAAGGGCACATAAGGCATACTGACTCCTTGATTCACCTTTGTCCCCCAGCAGTGGGTTAGAGCAGGTTGGGATGTTCAGAAGAGCTCTTTTGTCTTTCCTTGAGAAATGCCTACACCCAGTCAGAGAAAAATGTATTTCCTGTGGAATCTGAGATTCACTGAGTGAAAGAGTCTTGGATACAGAAGTGTAGAGATCTTGAAAAGCCTTTAGAGATTTTCCTGTAATACGAAAATAGGCCA
The DNA here is from genome assembly GCA_023101885.1 of Typhlomys cinereus. Taxonomy (NCBI): domain Eukaryota; kingdom Metazoa; phylum Chordata; class Mammalia; order Rodentia; family Platacanthomyidae; genus Typhlomys; species Typhlomys cinereus. The sequence continues at coordinate 4,776,734 of JALPQD010000140.1, read as the reverse complement.
TAGTTAGCATGAAGCAGATTTGGACCTTATTATCTGACTTCCTTTCCCACCCTTAACAGGACCGGTGGATGAACCATAATCTTACTGCATGTCTCTTATTGGAGACGTTAATCCGAAACACAACATCTGTGTGGGCCAGAAGCATCTCTAAACCAGGCTTTTGAGTATTCCAGAAGCCCAGAGCAATATTAAATTTTTCTAGGGATTGGTCTGCTACTGAAATTGAGGTCTAGCGAAAGAGTCCCAGGGAGTAGAGAGGACGTGCTTACTCATGCGTGAGAGCAGAGAACAGGTTTTCAGCCACACCTGGTGATGCTTCCCTAACTCTCTCTGGTGGTCCCTATGTGTAAAGTAGGCCTGGGTCTGTGTTCTCCCCAATCCACTTGTTTCTTTTATAGAGAAACTCTGATTTTAGCCAGCTGTTTTAGAATTCACTGTGTAGGTGATTGACCTCTAGTTTGCAGCAGTCCTTTTGTTTTAGCTTCCCAAGCAGTTGGGTTAATAGCCATGACCACCCCTGACACCTGTTCCTTTTTGGGTCCCCATATTTCCTCCTGTGTCTCTGTCCTCAGTGGTTTGTTTCTTAGCTATGATGAGTAAGTGTGGTGTACTGCACTGGGGAGGAACTGTATTTAGCTGTGACCTCTCTCTGAATGGAAGACTTTGGATATAGGATTTCTGCCACAGGTTTGAAAGGAAATCTCACTCCATCCTGTTGCTTTCCACTGTGCATCACATTCTTTTTTGTCATTTTAGGTTGAAATAGGAGAAACCTCTATGTATTTTTTTATTGTCCCCTATAATCCAGGCATGAATGAAGAGCATTTCCTCAGGCAGCTGTTGCTGAAGGGAAGATTAGAAGTTTAGTTCCACCTTGGCCACAGAGTAAGTTCAAGTCCACCTGGGCAAGTACTTTGATCCTGCCTCAAATTATCATGAACTAAAGTATAGAGAGTTCATTGCTTTGTCCAGTGCCTGGTACGTGCAAAATTGGTTTCCCAGTCATGTCCCCGTGGGATCTGACAGAGTCCAGTCTCTTTCTTGAGACTCCATTTGTTCATTTTTACAGTGGTACATTGTCATTCCCTGGTGGTATGGTGGTGCCAAGGTAAGGGAAGACTAAGGAATTGGAGAGGACAGGAGTGATGTAGCATCCATCAGTACCACAATGGCTCAGAGGCCCTCAAATGGAGGACATACGTTTTGTGAAACTTGGTCCATTGTACAGAAAGGAAAGCTGAGTTCATGAAGTGTGGCTGGGGAGTGTCACAGTTACTCTTTCTGCTACTGTAAAATAACATGCAGACTTAGGAAATTTAGGGGAGAAAGGGAGATTTATATGGGCACAGGGTTCCAGAGGTAGAGACATAGTCCATTATAATGGAAAAGAAATGACGGGCAGCAGAAACTGGATGCAGTTTAAGTCAAGTCTGTCCTGGAAAGTTGGCAGGAGGAAAGATGAGTTTGCCAGCTGATGCAAAAGAATTTCTCCATCTCTTCTTCCTTGCGATTCCTTTTGTCTGGTCTCTTACTGGGAGGTTCCAGGGGTGGGGCAGCCTGCGTTTCTGGTCCTGGTGGGCGGAGCCTGTGAGTCCCGGGGCAGAGCAAAAGAGGAGGTGGAAGTAGTGCAGGATGATTCTCAAATTCACCCTTGGTTCTACACATACACACACACACACATACACACATACACACAATTAAATAAATAATAAAAAATAAAATAAAATAAACTTTAAAAAAAAGATAATCTCTCTAGGTAGTCTGATAACTAATCTGTTGTTTAATCCCATGTGTATTTAGATCAACAACCAAGATTAACTATCATAGGGAGATAATCTCTCACTTGCTACCCTGTGATGTGTGAGGCTTTGGCCTTGCCATCTGGGAAATCCTGATGTCATTATATGGCCGAAGGAGACCTCAGTGAACTGTGTGTTCACACCTCCTATGCTTAAATCTATGCTAAAAATACATTTATCATAGCAACTAGAGTCTCAGATATAGTTGAGGTTGTAAAGTAGATGGTTATCATGCACAAAGCCCTTCATTATATACATGGTACTACCTAAATGGTGCATAGTGATATATCCCTCCAATGGAAGAGTAGAGGCAGGGAAATTAGATTCTCAAGATCATCCCTGTCTGTATAACTTTGTCAAGGTAAGCTTGGCCTTACATGAGATGCACTCTTAAAAAAAACAACGTATTTGAAATTTCTGTTTCATTTTTAGTTTTTATTTTATTATTTGTGTGTGTGTGTGTGTGTGTGTGTGTGTGTGCTGTGTGTCTGTGTGTGTCAGAGGTCACTGTGTTTGCCTGTGGAGGCCCAAGGTTGATTTTGAAATCATCCTGGATTGCTTCTACCTCTTATTTGTTTTGCTCAGGAGTTTCCCATGCTCTGCCTTCCAGGACCAGGCCTCCGCCATTTCCTCTTGGCACTTTTTTTTTTTAACTTGGGATCTGGGATCTGAACTCAGAACCTTCTGCTTGCAAGGCAGAGACTTAATCCCTCTGCTATCTCTTTGGCTCCCTACTCTCTGTTTCATACTTAGTCATCCTGAGATTCTTTTCTATGACCATGTTCAGATTATTGCTTCTTAACCTGAGTGGAGATATTTGAAAGATCTTAAACTGCTGAATTTAGAAAAATGGACCTTTCCATGTACCAGTATGGCTTATTGAAAAAGAATCAGCCCCTTCATGGTTTCATGCTAAATGTGTGTTTGGTGACCATGTAGTCAACAAGGGAAGGGGAAGAGACAAGAGAAAAGAAGTTTTGAATTACATCCATAAACAACTGACTTCGACCTTTTTTTTGCAGCTCAGAAACATTCCCGCTTCTGCACTGTCTTTGCCTTTGTTGTTAGGAATGAGGGTGTTGAAGTCTGGATGTCTAACCTTCTTCTGTTTCACTTCTTGTCTATCAGACACCTGTTCACACTGGGCTTTCTAAGTTCATGAAAATCAGGGTTTCAAAAACATTACCTGGACCCAGATCTTGTGACATATTCCTGAAGTGTTTCCTCCCTGCAAGAATTTCCATAGATTTTTGTCCCCTTCTTATAGTAAAGTCATCTCTTTTCTTTCTCACAGTGTATTTCAGTCAGACAGCGTTTTGTCATTTCCTCCCCCCCCACCTCTGAATCTGGGAACTGATTTTTTGAAGAACCAAATTGTATTTGTCAATATTTGTGGAACCTGTGCAGAGTCACTTGACCCCAGCTGAATAATCTTTCTGCCTTCCCTTTTGTGCAATTCTGCTTGGAATTTTGGACTATAGAAGTGGTTACATGCACGCTTCACTTCTTTGGTTTTTTTCAGAATCATGGAGTTTTGCACATTTCCAGACAGATCTCTTAGTTCCCCAATTTGGGGTGTTAATCTATATTCTTTCAAATAGATCACTTTGTGAGTAGACTGACTCAGTGGACCTGGGATTCCTGTGGGGTGAGGCTGGGAAGCTAGATTGTGTTCATATTATCATTTCATCGAAAAAATTCAGTTGTGTTTCTATGAGTCACTATGTTAAGACAGGTAATGTGCTTTATTTTTCTTGTTCCCCTTGTAGAAATCAATTATTAGTTTCTGTATGATACTGGTACTACAAAGTACAGTGAGCTCCCATTTTCTCTCTCTTCCTAAAGTTGAGAACTTGGGTCAAAAAGGGATGTGTTATTACAGGGGTCAGTATCATTCGAGGACATAGCAGTGACCTTCACCTGGCAGGAGTGGCAGTACCTGGATGCTGCTCAGAGGACTCTCTACAGGGAAGTGATGCTGGAGAACTATAACAACCTGGCATGTTTCGGTGAGTCTAACTCCCCTGTGACTTTCAGTATGATGAAAGCCTTTCTTTTGATTCTTCTTGCTAGTTTTTATTTCTGTTACTTTGTTTGTTTGCCGTTTCTGCTGTAGGTCTGGTAGTATATGTGTACATGCTCATGTCAACAGTTTGTGTATGCATGTGCCAAAACGTGGGTGTACATACAGGCCAGAGGACGTGAGTTGTCTTCCTAGCCTTCTACCTTTTCTGATGTTGAGTCTACTTTTCTGCCATGTTACCCCAGGCCTGATGCCTTTCAACCTTTTGAAATAATAGAGAATTAGTAGTTAAGTCCTAAGCAAGCCTGTAAGAAACTGTCTAACTGAGATGGGGAGACCCAGCCCGTGGTGGGTAGGACCATCACTGGGCAGGTGGATAGAATGGAGGAAGCTGGTTAAGAAGTCTGGCATTCTTCGGTATGGTTGCACAGACATGCGGTCTGGCAAGTGAGTTTGCCCCTCTCTCAGTACTCCTGTGGATAGTGTGAGGCCAGATGTTGGTGTGGACCAAGCTGGATTGAGAATTGTAACTGGACAACCGTAAACCAGAATAAAATCCCTTCTTGCCCCATAAGTCATCTGGTCATGCATTTATCATCTAAAGCGCAGGCAAACTGCAACAGAAAGGAAGACGGTTGAGTGCTGCGATGGAAAGAACATTCTTAAAATCAGGGAGACAACAGAATGTAAAAGTGCAGCTTTTCTCTTTAGGTTGGAGGCAGTCTTTTTCAGTCACTGAGTTCTGGTTATCTTTTTGGAAGTCTTTGGTGAAAGAACACTTATATTTATATACATTGAGTCTGGTACAATCAGTAAGGCACCATAAAGTCTGGCTCCTATGTAAGAGAAAGATTTTCCTACTGAAATGCTAACCAATAAATCTAGCAGGGTTGTTGTTATTCTGGCCTAATTGTGATCCTTACTGTAGGAGGTCAGAAGTATGTGGTAGGAAACAAACTATGGCACCCTCAGATGTCCTGATGGTCACCATCTGTTTTTGTCAAAGCAAACGTACCAGCGGCACATATGATTTGCGTATGTACACAGTTTTCTGTCAGTCTTGAGGTCTGTGCTCCTCTGTTGTGTAAGGGCCTGGGGGATTTTTTCTTAGGTCTTCGGGAGACTGATTATTCAGATTCTGGCTTCCTGATCCTTTCTTTGTGTGATCACGCCTTCAGAGAGCCCACTGGGTCATATGTACCTTGAATGAACCTGGATTTCTGCGCAGTCTCAGTGCAAGGAGACATGCGGGATGACTGGAAAGGAAACCCCTGTATCTAATAGTGAGGAATAGTGTCAGTGGAGCCCGGGGTTATCCAAATTCAGACATAGCCACCATCAAAGCCCTTCTCCTATTATTCCCTGCTTGCTTGCTTTAAGACCTCGGTAGGTGGCTTTCTCCATAAGGAAAGATACTTGGAGGGGACAGTGCCAGCAGCTGAGCAGAAGTAGAGGTTGAAAAGGGGACCACAATATTTGTACATTAGTACATTCGCATGAGCACATAAACATGGACACTTATGTCCCTGAGCAGGTGATCTGTTAGAGAATGAAAGGAGAAGGAATAACTCAAGCCAGAATATTTGTATCCCTAGGCACATCAGCTGAAGACTAAAGGACCCTCAGGTTATTGTCCGAGTTCATGGTCCATGCTTTCCAGAGGAATATATCTTTCTCAGCACTGATGTGAGAGGGGCTGTGTTCTAACATGTGTCGCACACATCTTAAACATCAAGTATTATATTTCATAACATGCTTTTTGGTTGTATTGAACAGAAAACAGTTGGACAGATGATATAACAGATTACAAGAAACATAGTAAGATATTTGCCATCACGTGATGAGACATTTAATATAGTTACAAAAACAGTGAAGTAGCATGTAACATGAGCACAGGTAGACATTTTTATAGTCCTTGATTAGGGCTGGATCAAAGCACACAGTGTAACAGAAAGAAAAGATTAGGACACAGAGAGAATAGAGCAGCACGATTTTGTTTGTCAAGCATTCAAAAGGAGCTGAGTGTGGCATCAGACCAGGTAGCACATTTTAGTGGAGAGGAACAGAGAGGTGATTTCTTCAGTGCACAGTTTGTTTAGATACCAGAATCATAGGGTCTTAAAAACATGGAAATAGACTGTTGAGTTTTCCATATAAATATTTTTTTCTTTGTGATGAAGATAAAGGTGGTTGCCTCAACAAGAGAGTCCAGTCAGTCACTGATGCGGTTGCATCCTTAGGTATTGTTAGGTGAGGTTTGACTCTAGTGAACTTATCATTGTGACTGTACTCTTGTCTGGTGCCCCGCTTGATCATGTACCTTTTATAACAGTATCTCAGACAAGCCAAATGAATTTCCATTGTCTCAGGGTTCCAAGTCATGGAACCATAAGCTCAAGTATTGAGGCACAGATGGATTTGTGTATTCAAACTGCCATTAATTTGCTTACTCTTAAAGAGTTATATACACTTTCCTCTCATGAAAAACAGAATGAGAAAACCAGGTCCTCCAGTACTGGCATTCCATTGTAATGTTAGTAGTCAAGGAAGCCTTTTTATCAGGCATTTACTTCCCACCTCTAAGGATATCCAGAGACACAATATAAGAAAACTAGGCCTTCTGCTGTTTGCTTCCCAGCGAACACTAGAAGACAAAGTAAAGCTCCTCATTAGGCATTTCCTTCCCAACCTGAAACAAAAAGTGACATCAGTGTAGAGTTAATGCCCTAGAAAGACCAGAAGGACCTGAGGAAGTTAAGTGGTGAAAAAACGCAGTCATTCTGGATTTCTGTCCCGGTGTGAGCATCAGGGGCCTAGAATACCTCAGGAGGCACCTCACCTGTAGCAATTTGTAAAGTTGGGTAGGGCGATAAAAAAGCTGCACCCCTTAATTGTGTATCTCACTGGGCCTTCTAAATGTTGTACCCTTTGAATCACAGATACATGCCACATAGCAATAATCAAATGAGGAGTTCGTTTATTGCCTGTCATCAATAACAGGCATATGTAAGAAAGAACTCTTGACCCTTACCAGGTCGAATTTTGCCCTCAACCAGAAAATTTGCCTGAAGTTGAATTCATGTGTTAGTAGAGGAAATTTCAAGGCAATGTAGTTTTGACAGTTTGGCGAGGCTACATTTTAGTGTTCTAGTTCAGAGTTACAATGAAAAAAGAGCAAAGGATCAGTCAGAAAGAGACAAAAACTGATGTTTGATGATAGATAGCCAAATGGAAGCTATTGTTAAACAGGTTAGCACCATTATTGAAACTAGGCCTGCTCTCTATTTGGAAATGGAAGAGGCTGCACTCTATGGACAAAGTCTTCAGGGAAGGCTCCCCGCCATGAGAATGCACATCCTTTTGGAGGCAAAAGGCTAAAGAGAACAGTTCTAAGGGAATTTCCTGTTTCTCTTCTGAAACAACTGCCCAGGAGTGATTCTGTCCAGTGTCAGCACAGAGAAGCTGAACCAACTGTGATTCAAAGCGGCCTTTCTCCAACCCTATTCTATAGCAGAACTTGTGAGTAGGTTGTGGATCTTTTCTCCAAGGTTTCAGGGAACTACTGAAGCCTGACAGTATGTGGGAGGATTGGATGCATGCAGAGAAGCCAAGATGGCATTTTGTGATATGGAGGTAAAACTTAGTTTGCTGTTGAGGTGTGAGGATTTGATGTAATAGATTCCAGAGCCAACATGGAACATCTGCAAAGGAGAATTGTATCCCATGGGAAAAGCCAATGCAAAGGAAGGATGCGTTCTGGAGGCAGCCATGCTGGAGGGGTGGCTCCAAATCCCTTTGGAACTGAGGTAATTTCAAAAGAGGTTCATCTTCTGAATTTTTGAGCTGTAGGATTTGGAATTTGTCCTGCTTGTTATGGACCAGTATTTCCCAGATATGCTCCCATTCCTCCCTTTTTGGAGTGAGAATGTTTACTTTGTGCCATTGTTTGTTGAAGTATATGAGTTGTTTTTTTGATTTTACAAGAGGTCTTGGAGATTTCACTTTTGTACTGTATTGGAACTACTAATGTTAGTCTGTGGATTTTTAGAGTTAGAGTGAGTGCCATTTGTATATGAAATGGCTGTGAGCCCATGGGGAGCAGGGGTGGAAGTTTGAATGTGATTCATCCCCCATAGACTTATTGGTTTGAATCCTTTCTTGATGTTTGGGAAAGTTGTGTCACCTTGAAAGGTGGAGATTTGCTGGAGGAGAACTTGTCAAAGGGGTTGGGCCTTGATATTGGTTAGTACCACTCTGCTTCTGCTAGTTAGTTTTTTCTTAGAGTTTGATCTGTCTCATCTTCCTTGATAGACATAACTTAGACTGCCTCCTATCTTTACCAACCAGCTATGCCTTTCCCACCATAAAATACTGTATCTCTGCTCTGTGACAGTAAGCCAAGTCACATCTCCCTTCCTTTAATTTGCTTGAGTCTCAGTGGTGTCTCATAGTGGCAAAAAAATAACTGCTACAAAGATGGATTGGATCTAAAAGATATTTATATTGTCGGCATTTTATATTAGCACTTAGGTTGTTTTTACGAAATACATTTATGGACATGTATATATCATGGTATGTGTGTAAAGATCAGAAGACAACTTAGTGGAATTTGTTACCTCCTCCTCTCTTTGCATATTTTCTATGGATGAAACTTAGATACATTATCAGTTTTAGTAAATACTTATAATAGTTACTTTTAGATGCAAATTTCACAATTGAAAGATGAACCTTTTGGGCACATTTTTAAAGAATTAGTTAAGGTAAGCACTGATCAAGTGGTATGATGATGTATATAGGAAGTGGAGATTAAATGGATTAAATAGTTCAATACTTAGGTATGTAGGTATGTAGGTAGCATATGTAGAGATCAGAGGACAACTTTTGAAAGGCAGCTCACCATATTTTAACATAGATATTCTCAACTACTGAGCCATCGCAGTGATACTTAAAGTTTTCTTAGAGTTATAAATTTCTATCATATATCTTGCAATTCAATGTTAAAGTAGTAGTTGTCAATGTGAATCCTTTCTAACCAATGTTTGTAATAAACTGACAACTGCACATCTCTGGAAGTGGACCTCTTTTCTTTTGTCAGTGGACTTGACTCAGCACTCTGTCTTGTATTTTCTATGTATAGGACATGGAATGCGCAAACCTGATTTGATCTTCAATTTAGAGCATGAACTTGTGCCATGTACTCATACTGAAGACTCAGTGTGGCGCCTCCCAGGTCAGTAACTGTGTTCTTAGCAATAAAATCCAGCAACTGAAGAGCTTATCAATTACTGATGATATTGAGCTACTTTTACCATGTTCTGTCTAAACAGGTTGAATTGTAGCTTATTTTTTTAAGTGTATATATAGATCTGAAGATTGGTCTTTGCTCTTTCTGAAGCAGTGATCTATTTTAATCCCTTTGAAAAAAATTTTTTTTCTCCCTCTGCATGTGGTTGAGTATTGGTTTCTTAAATTACCAAAAATTCAATCTCTATATTGACCTTCTCAGGTTTTTTTTTTGCATTTTTTGAGAAAGAGTGTATTTAAGGCTGATTTTAAACTTTGCTTATTGCAGAATCTGACCATGAATTCTTGATGTTTTTGGCAGGTACCATAAAACACAGATGCTTGAGTTTTGTGTTTTACTTTATTTAAATTATCATATATCCTTCTCCCACATACCATTTTATAGCTCAGATTTTTATTAGCTCTTATTTGATATATTCCTCCAGTACTTACTGTGATGATTTTATAATCATTTGTCTTTGTGGTGATATAAATAGCACTCACAAAAGACTCCCTTGTTGAAGCACTTTTAATCAATGTGTAAAAAGTGATGAAACATGTAATGTATCATGGAGATATAATAATCAGGAATGTTTAGTATGAATAAAGGGCGATTAAATTAGTAGTAGCATTAAGCAGGTTATCTATTAAGGAATTATTCATTCATTTTTGTTTAACTTTGAGTTGACGGTTTTTCTAATTTGGCATTTAATAAGTGAGTATATTGAAAATGAAATTTGGTATAATTATAATGGATAAAATTTTGAAAACATTTGCCTGAATATAGTACTTCATGAAATTATTATGACATGCACATCTGGCATTTATCCAAAAGTCACAAGGCAATCAAGTTTCAGGATAAGACACCTTGTCTTATCTTTTCTCCTTGTTATCACATGAATGGACAAAGCAAGTGTAGCCAAGACACATATATTGCAACCTGGAAGTTGAGATGAATCCATAGATCCCGCATGGTGTATGCTTCTAAATGTTGTCCTCTGACTTCCACACCTGTCTGTTAAATAAAATTTTTCCTTAGATAGTAGGCATAGGAAGAAGAATACTAGACACCTAAACAGAGCTGTGGGGATACCTGAAACCTTAAAATCTGATGAAAATGCAGAGAAAAAAGGGAACCATGCACATCTAAAACCTTCTCTCAGAATATAGCCATACCAGAAGCTAAAATCACACTGTAAATGTTGATAATTCAAAAAAACTTGCTGGCATAGTCATTCTCAAGAAAAATTTATAGTTCGTTTCCTCTTCATTTACATTTTGTTTATTATTTTTTAGAGTGGTGGCTTTTACACATAACAGGCCTGCATGCATGTTAAATTAGCATTCAACTAATGATCTTCATTCTCTCTGAGTACTATTTGTACATATGAAAAATCATGGAGAAAAGAAAATGAAAAAAAAAAAAAACAGTGACACCTAGAATTCCCTGTAAAGGCATTTTAAAAAGAAATCTAGGCATATTCCTATGTAATTCAAGTGTTCTTTAATTAGTATTGTAAACAAAACACTATAAAAGTTACCAATAATGATGATTGTTTGGATTGTTCAACAGCTAGAAACCCTCACTTCCAAGCCCAAGAAACTATTCTTCAAGTGGGGAGCATACATGTTGTAATGAATCAAGAAATACACACAATACCATAGACCTGGTGACTAGAAAAGAGTACAGTTCCCGAAGTATATTCCCAGAATTACAGCCATTACTTAACAGTACTTGAAAAAAACTTGCATTGGAGTAGACAGGGGTACTGAAGACTGTCTGCAGGCAGGGTTTGTGGAGGGGAAGACAAAGTAGGCACCTGAGTAAAAACATGGTGGCTGCAAGCATGGCACACATGGTAGGGGAAGGAAAGTAGGTGATTTAAAGAAAGTATTCAGGGGAACTATAATCTGCTTTTGACTCCATCATGATTTCTTTTTCTCTGCATGCAGTTAGCAAAATAAAAACGCATGTGTAGCAATCATTTCCTTTACAGTTGTTCCTCTTCAGAGCAGTGACTGTTTCACTTTGCCTGCCTGTAGTTAGTTCACAGTGGCTTTCACATGGAAAGACATGAGATATAAGTTCAGAATATCTGTCATTAATATGATATAGATATGGAAGTAGCAAAAATGATGTAAAATTGCTTTATAAAATTCTTCAGGGTAGTGGAAGTAAAACAGTTTTTTGCATGTTCCAAAAGTGGTGACACTAAAGTATCCAAGAAATATGAATTGCTATATCACTATGCACTAATGTCATTTATTATCTTCAGGATCTTTAATGTACATACACTTACTATGAAATGATTTCATGTTATAAACCATTGTGAGAAGAAGACACACAGATATGTTTCAATGGCATAATCATCACTTCAGTTTGAATCATTTATGAGGATATTTTTATTATTTAGATAATCTTAAACTGCCTGCCCAAGTTGACCCCAGCCAAGAATATCAGAGAAGAAACTTATGGCGAGCTCTGATCTACCCAAGCAAGGCATCAACTGAAGAAATCATTGATGTAAGTAGAATATTAAGTGAGAAATCTATTTATATTTTAGAAATGAATATAAAGTATGGAAAGTATTCAGCAAAATATGTCTATCACATTAATATGCACTGAGAAAATAGTTTGTAAATGTTCTACTCTAGAAGCATAGAGTTGAGTTTGTATTGCAAGCTCCATGTAAATCTTAGGGAATGTTGATATTCTTCCCCATACTAGTCATATGGAGAAGACAAGTGAAGTTGTGAAATTTGTAAACCAACCAAATTATTCTCTCAGCAGTTATGAAGTTTGGTAGGTTTTTCTTTCTCAACAATTTGGAAAGATTCTCTTCGAAGACTTATAATCTGTTCTTCCTCCTCCATGTGCACATGTGGATGAGCACAATGTGCACAAAGATGAATATACACCAGTACTCATAAACAAGTATCCATTGTGAACCTGATAAGATATCAAATGGAGTCTACCTGATAATTCTTTTTTTTAAAATTATTTTATTTATTCAATTGTGTGTATGCGTGTGTGTATGCATGTGTGTATGCGCGTGTGTGTAGAACCACGGACGAATTCGGGAACCACCATGGACGCCTCCACTTCCTCCTTGTTTACTTTGCCCCGGGATTCACAGGCTCCGCCCTATCAGGACCAGAAACGCAGGCCGCCCCCGCTTCCACCCGGTGTCTATACGTGGGGTCTAGGATTTGAACTCAGGACCTTCTGCCTGCAAGGCAGAGGCTTAACCCCTGAGCCACCTCTCCAGCCCCCTCTACCTGATCATTCTAATTAAAATGACAATCCTCCCTTATCTTATTTTATATAAAAGTAATCAAATGTTAGGGTAAAAATTTTATATATGTGACCTGGAATATCATTTTCTCTGAAGACAGTTATACTGACACATGAAAATGTTTGATACTAGATAGATTTTTCATAAATTTGGTATTTATCATGAACTTAATATTTATGTGAAATATATGTGGTTCTTGCCATAGATCATTTCAGGCAGCAAACCATGGACTCTTAATTCGTGTGGAATAATGTATTATAAATCACCTACTATGAATGACAACATACACATTGGGAAGTAATAATGGTGTGATCCTGAGAAAGTTTTCATTAGAAATTCTTCAAAAAAATTAAGGAGCATGTATTATAAAGTTTCATGAGTATACAAAATATGATTTCTTCTGTTTCCAGACCAAACTAAAGGCACAGCGCAAAATCCATCTGCAATCAAAATCCTATGATGTTAGAACATGTGTCAACTTGTTAAATCAAAATCCTCCATACACTAGGAATCAGACATCTCATTCTTATAAGCAACAAATGTGTTCTAGGTCTTTCACCGAACCTCAGGAAATGCATGTCAATGGGACAGCCTCTGAGTATACACAGTGTGAAACACCTTTCTCACACAAGTCATTTTGCATTGTGAGTCACAAAAATAAAGATTACAATCCATATGAGTGTATTGAATATGGAAAAACTTTGTCAGATAAGTCAGTTCTACATTTACATTGGAGAACTCAAGTAGGTGAGAAATTAAATGAATGTGTAGAAGAACTTGGAAGTGTTTTCTCTAGGAAATCAGACCTTATTGTGCATCAGAGAGCTCATATAACTGAGAAGATATATGAATGTCAAGAATGTCACAGAACTTTCTCAAGGAAGTCAAATTTCACTGTCCATCAGAGAATTCATACAGGTGAGAAGCCATATGAATGTATAGTCTGTGGTAAAGCTTTCTCTATGAAATCAACCCTTATTATACATCAGAGAACTCATACAGGTGAGAAGCCTTATATATGTACAGAATGTGGAAAAGCTTTCTCACAGAAGTCAAGTCTAATTGTACATCAGAGAACTCATGCAGGTGGAAAGCCACATGAATGTAAAGAATGTGGAAAATCTTTCTCATGTAAGAAATTACTTGTTGCACACCAGAGGATTCATACAGGTGAGAAGCCATATGAATGTACAGAATGTGGAAAAGCTTTCTCATACAGGTCATTATTCACTGTACATCAGAGAACTCATACAGGTGAGATGCCATATGAATGTACAGAATGTGGAAAAGCTTTTGCAGAGAAGTCGAAGTTGACTGTACATCAGAGAACTCATACAGGTGAGAAACCATATGAATGTAAAGAATGTGGAAAATATTTCCCATATAAATCATTACTCATTGTACATCAGAAAAGTCATACAGGTGAGAAACCATATAAATGTACAGAATGTGAAAAAGCTTTCTCATATAAGTCAGTATTCATTTTACATCAGAGAATTCATACACATGAGAAACCATATGAATGTACAAAATGTAAAAAAGCTTTTTCAGTGAAGTCGAGACTGACTGTACATCAGAGAATTCATACAGGTGAGAAGCCACATGAATGTAAAGAATGTGGAAAATCTTTCTCAGAGAAGTCCAGATTGACTGTGCATCAGAGATGTCATGCAGGTGAGAACGCATACGAATGTAAAGAATGTAGAAAAACTTTCTCATCAAAGTCAAAACTAACTGCACATCAAAGAACTCACACGGGTGAGAGTCCATATAAATGTGCAGTGTGTGGAAAAGCTTTCTCAGCAAAATCAAACCTGACAGTACATCAAAGAATTCACACAGGTGAAAAGCCATATGAATGTAAAGAATGTGGAAAAACTTTCTTGTGGATGTCAGGACTCACATCACATCAGAGAAGACATAAAAATGAAAAAGCATATTAATGTGTAAGGTGGAGAAGCTTTCTCTGACAGTGAAACATTTATTTCTCATCAGAAGAATCATGCCATTGAGAAATCATTTGAACATGCAAAATGTAGAAAAGCTTTCTTGCAGAAGTATAAACTCACTGTGAATAAGAGAAATTGCACAGGTGATACACCAAATGCTTCCTTTATAAAATCATGCCTTATTGTACATCTGAGAACTCATGCAGGTGAAATGTGATATTGATGTACATGATATTGGAGAGTTTTTGACTCAGGAGTAACTGGAAATATGCGTACTCACCAGTGGAAATTTATAAATGAAGACTAAGATAAGTATTTCTTTAATACACAACAGTTCCATGCTCGTCAGAGAACTTAGGGCTCCTAATACAATAAAACCTATGAATGTAAAATGCTCTGCATTTGACAGAAGCTTCTGCTTTGACAGAAGAAAGTAGAATGTATGTTAAGAAAATCTATATAAATGACCAATGATATTTTTCATTTGTTACAGTAAGCAAATTTTGATTACATGTATAAGGTATTCCACATATATAAAAATATTTTGATACTATTTGGTAATTTAAGTTACAGCATAGTCACAATTTGCTGATTATACTCAAATCATCCTTATATTAAACCTTGTTTGATTCATGAAGACCTTTTGTCCATAAAGTATTTTTTCTCTTGCACCAGTGTCACCAAAGAAGCACATAGGTAGTGATTTTTTTTAAAAAAACTTATCCAGAAATACCTGTGTTTCTATACCATAGACTGAGCTTGAACTCAGCACCACCACATCTCTTTAATCTTGTACTGAGGATAGATTTCAGTGTTTTTGGAGAATAATATATAGGAGGAAGAAAGATGGGGACACACCAAAAAATTATATTTTCTAACTTTTTGTTCCAGTGGACTCATGAAAGAAGATCGTTTTTAAAAAATTTCTGGATTTCCCTATGTTGCCTTGTCTTGTATTTCATTTTCCGCTCATTCACATGAATGATGTATGTGATGAATGAATGATTGTATAAATTAACATTTTGTAAGCATTGTGTCTTTTGTTTCAACCATAAAATCTTCAAATACTGTCATTTTTTTCTGTTATCCCAAAGATTTTTACCTTTTTCAAGAGATTTTACAGACAATATTTTTTTTGCTATTCTACCTCAGGTTTACAAGGTATTGTGGCCTAGTTCATACACCTGATGCAGTACTATGAAGCTTTCTTTCATAACACCACAGGTAGAAAAGATGTTACTTTAGAGCTTGTTTGATTTGTGATTACTATTCGAGCATACATATTTAGGATTTTTTGTTTTTATGATTTTGCTATGTGAAAAAATTTCTCTACTACTTATCCTCATTAGGACTGGGCATTCCAAGTTCACAAATACTTTGCACTCTGTCCACTTTTTTTTTTTTTAATCTTATTTGTCTTCCATTTCAATGGGGTACTTCTTTGTTTAATGTTGAGCACTTTTCTTATTTAAGGGAATAATGTGTTTAGATAGTTATTTACTATCAGGTATTTATAGTTATCATTAAGATATCTGCTTCTGTTTTCTCCTCTTCCACTGCTACTTGCACATGTTTCCAATTCAGAACCCATTCAATGGTAATAAGCTCCTCATGTGTCTTACATGCCACTTTTCTCCCACTAGTAATTCTTATCAGAGTTGTAGAATGCAGCATTTATAGCTGGGTGGGGTTGTTGATCACTTCCATCCTCCCAAAGTCACTTATTTCCCTTTTTTCTTTGTTGCCCTCTTCTGTACTGAACTCTATGTCCTTCCTTCCCTTTCCTTTGAGACTTCTTTGATTATCTTACTCATCTTTTTTTTCATTATTTTAGGATTATCCTTCATTCCCTCCAACTTATTTGTCTTCATCATTTGTGGATATTATAGACATTTCCCTTTGAGTTATCATTCTGAAAGTTCAATGCTAGGATCTACTTTTAAGGGAGAACCTGTGATATCTGTCTGTCTGTTTTTGGGATACTTCATTCAGTATAACTTTTTGCAACTCCATTGATTTGCCAGGGAATATTGTCATTTCATTTTTTTCAGCAACAGCTGAAGAGTATTCTGCTGTGTGTGTTTCCCACATTTTCCTTATCCACTAGTCTCTGTTGGACATCTAGGCTGATTCCATTTCTTTGCTATTGTGAATAGGACTGCAGTGAACGTGGATGTATATGAGTCTCTATAGTAAAATACAACATTCTTTGGAAATATTAACCAGGAGTAGAATAGTTGGCTTATAAGGTTGTATATATTTGCATTCATACTATAAGGGATAACTTTTCCCCATATTCACCTGTATTTGTTGGTGTTTTGAATTTTAGCCATTGTGACTAGTGATAGATAACCCAGGGTGATTTTAATTTGCATCTCTCTGATGGCTAGGGAGGTAGAACATTTAAGATATTTGGTAGACATTTGAATTTTATTCTGTGAAGTGTTTCTTTTTAGTTCTAAGGTCTGTTTTTAATTGGGTTGTTTAATTTTGGGTTTTTTTTACTGTACTATAGATATTAATTCTCTATCAAATAGGTGGCTGTCAAAGATGGTCTCCCATTCTGTGGACTGTCTTTTTCTCTATTGACAGTATCTTTTGCAGAAGATAAGCTTTTTAATTTCATGAAATCCCACAGATTGACTGTTGGTCTAATTTTCTGTGGATTTGGCCTAGGGAAGCACTTCCTATTCATGAAATGCTTCCCTAGGCCAACCAGCTTAAGTGTACTCCTATTATTCTAGAAATTTTATAGTCTGCAGTCTAATATTGTATTTAAGTCCCCAAGCACAGGAATGGTTGTCAATTTTGGAGCCATATTTCCCTCTTTCTGTAAAAAGAATTTGATAGAGAAGTCTTAAGAATAGAAATTAACTGTGTAATATGTCCACATGTTAATAAACTTTCTCTTGTGTATTTTAATAAGTTTGTGAATATGAACACAAGTGTTCATAAACCTCACCATATCTGAGGCTAAGTGGGAAATACATGTGTTTCATTTAAGAAAGATTTTTTTTTACGTTCACAGCAGTAGTTGGCCCATGGAGCCAAATATGTTCACACAGTGTAGGTGCAGAAAGTATTTGGATGAGATGGAAAGAAGCAATGATTTTCAAGGACCATCAACAGAGTTAAAGATTCAAAGGAAATATTTATGCACACTGGAGAAGAGGTGATGTAATAGTAGGGAACTTGGCACACTGCATTCTGGGTAGCCATGTTGAAAAGATTAAAAGTGGAATATGTCTCCGATAGCAAATGCTGTATTTGTGTGCTAACAGAAATCTAGTATTCTGATGTAAGCATGCAGACATCCTGTGTACAGTTCTGTCTATTAGGTGATTCAGAGTGGCTACTAAAAGAATATTTAAACATTCTGACTCAACAGAACACTGGGAAGTTCAGATATTATGCTCATGGACTGACTTCTCATTCTTTCCTGGTTCCCAATTTGATTTTCATCCAAATTATACACAGAAATTGTACAGTAAACATATGCATATAAATAGACCAGTTTCGGGCTGGAGAGTTGGCTCAGGGGTTAAGCCTCTGCCTTGCAGTTAGAGGGTCCTGAGTTCAGATCCCAGAACCCATGTATAGACGCCAGGTGGAAACGGGAGCGGCCTGTGTTTCTGGTCCTGGTAGGGTGGAGCCTGTGAATCCCGGGGCAGAGTAAACGAGGAGGAGGGTAGAGGCGTCCATGGTGGTTCCTGAATTCGCCCATGGTTCTACACACACATACACACACACACACACACATGCATACATGCACACACACACATACATACACATGCATGCGCATACAATTGAATAAAAAAAATTATAAACAGACCAGTTTCATCAGAGTAAGAAATTTGCCTTCTTTTTCCAAGAAATTTATTTGGTTTTACTGTTAAGTTATATTTAAAAAATACATCTGTCAATACAGTATGGAGCATTTCATCAGAACTCACTGGGAATACCTGTAAGGAATTTTGTTTTTCAGTTGTACTTGTAGTTAGCAAAAAGTCAGCAAGCAACCACAGGAATTGGTTAGGTCAGACACCTTAATTTAAAATATTGTAACTAGGGGCTGGAGAGGTGGCTCAGGGGTTAAGCCTCTGCCTTGCAGGCGGAAGGTCCTGAGTTCGGATCCTAGACCCCACATATAGATGCCAGGCGGAAGCGGGGGGGGGGGCAGCCTGCGTTTCTGGTCCTGGTAGGGCGGAGCCTGTGAACCCCGGGGCAGAGTAAACAAGGAGGAGGTGGAGGCATCCATGGTGGTTCCCGAATTTGTGCTTGGTTCTACACACACACAACACACACACACACACACACACACACACACACACATACACACACGTGCGTACGCACATACACAATTGAATAAAAAAATTTTAAAAAATTGTAACTATTGCTGTGAGAAAACACACAAAGTGACATAACTTAAGAGAGAAAAGGAAATGTATGCAGTCTTTCACGGTAGAGGTGACATAGCTGGTGGCTGAAGCTGGCAAGATAAGTCACCCCCATCCACATGGCTGAAGGCTGGATTCCTGGAGAGTCTCTCTTCTCTGTATTCTGTGGCTCCTTTTATCTGATCCACTAATTGGAGATTCCAAGGAGATCTAGGGCTGTTCCAACCAGATGTATAGCTGATCTTTGTATTATCCAGATAATCTCTTCAGATGGTCTCAACTGATCTTAGTTAATGTCAGGTGTGTCGAGTTGACACCCAGGATTAACTTTTTACAAGTCCACCCCTTGTCAACTTGATACTAGATCACTTTTCCTTAGGCATTCTTAATCTCCACATAAAACCAGTAAGATTCATAATTCCTCCTAACATAATATAGCCATCCATGTACAACCACACACATATTATTTTTCCCAAGATAAGTGACAAAAATCTCTTGAGAAATGCTTAGTCTTTACTCTCCCATAACACAATATAATGTAAATTACAACATTTTTATGTAACTATAGATTAACATTACATTACATAAATACCTTCTTAATGTAATCCATATTCAGTACAATTGTAAAAGTCTCACTAAGTCTACATTGGTAGTCTCAACACAGTCCCAAAGTCTAAAGTCCAAAGTATCCTACAAAATCAAAAGACAGGTTACATATTTCCAACATACAATGGCACAGAATAAACATTCCCAATCCAAGAGGAAGGAATGAGGGCATATCCAAGAAAGATCAGTCCACAAGACCAAAAAAACAGCAGTATAAACTTCAAATCCTGTAGCTCAAAGTTCAACGGGTGAGCCTCTTATTGAAATCATCTCAGTTCCAAAGGGCTTTAGTTCCACCCCTCCAACACAGCTTCCCATAGAACATATCACTCTTTTGGGCTGACTCCTTCCAGGGTATACAGCTCTCCTTGGCAGATATCCCATGTTGTCTCTGGCATCTCTAACATCTTTACTTCTCAATGGCAAACCAGACTTTAATTCCATAGCACGAACTGCCCTTCTTGGTCCTCTAAACTGCAGGCTTTATGCCACATGCTGTGTGGATTCTGCCATTTTCTGAAATCTTGGAGGAGGAATCCACAACCTCCTCTTGCCTCTTTGATGCCTCTAAAACCAGAACCATGTGGACAACTTTGCCAAGTTTTGCTGTAGCCATAGGTTAGAGATTGCCCACCTGGAATCACAACTGATTCAGCTTTTCTGTAGGAAAAATCTCTTTCATTCCTGGACAGTTGCTTTTTGGGAGAAACAGACCTTTGCTTTGGAACTCCCCACCCTTTATCTCATTTCTTCCAAAAGGATTTGCATTCTTGTGGATAGGAACCTTCTCTGAGAATCTTGCCTTTAAGGTAGAGCCTCTCCTATTATCCAAATTGAGAGCAGGCTTTGATTTACTAATGGAGCTAATCTCTTTAACAGCCATTTTTTTCCTTCTTTTTATTTTTTATTTATTTTTTTCCCCAATCATACAAGCTTAATAGGTACCCCGGTTCTCTCCCTTCTTTCACTCCTCCCCAGTTCCCCTAGCACCCTCCCTCTCTTTTCCCCTTCTTTTCACCCCCTCCCTTCCCTTCTCCCAGTGCCTCCCCCTTTCTTCCTCCCATCCCCTGGAGCATCCTTTTGTGTGAATGCCAAACTTTCCTCTGAGTCCAACACTCTAGTAAGGTGTAAGGACTCAGTAGCATAGCCCAGATCCCTTTCTTGGGCTCCCTTGTAGTATGGGAACACTATTATGACTGTTAATCCCTGGCCTCTAAGGATCCTAGTGCCTGTGATTCATGCTAGACTTTGGGGGGTCGTTGACATGTCATTCATTGTGCAGGTCATGCAAAGTCCGATTATGGCTACTGTAGCCCTAACTTGTGTGGAGTATCTTGTATATTGTTGATCCTTTCCATCTTTAGGCTTTTGCCATCTTGCCTCCCCCTCTTCTGCAAGTTTCCCTGAGTTTCAGGATGGGGAGAGATTTGGCTGGTCTGGTTCCAGGTGATTAATATAGGGTCTTTGGTGTTCTGAATTATAGTTTTTAACAGCCATTTTGCTTTCTGCTGCTTTCTGGTTCAACTCTTTACGTTTGCCATTGCATTCTTCATCTTCAGATCTAACAGTTACTGCTTCTTCCTGTCTGATTCCTTGTTTTTTTTTCATAACTCTAAAGACAACTAAAAAATAGCCATAGCACATTATCAAGACTACATTGCCTTGAAATTTCCTCCACCAAGCACTCAAGTTTAACTTCAGGCAAGCTTTCAGGATGAGGGCAAAACTTCACTAAATTCTCCACTAATACAAAGCTCCATATGTCACTCATTAAGTTGCAAACACAGTCTCTGCTCCCCTCTGGACCATCACAAGCTGGGCTTCCACTTCCTGCATCTCTCACAGCATTGCTGTCTTCAGAGCTCTAATGAGAAAGGCCCATTTGGCCCCATCACCAAGACGCAGACTTTCCCAGCATAAAATCCCAAAGTTCTCCATATTTCTTCCAACAAACAGTTCCAAAGGCACACTAGCCACATCAAAGCATTGGCCATACTGCTAGGTACCAACTTCTCTCAGCTTCACTTTTTGGTACCAGATTTTCTTAGTCTCACACAGCAACACACTACTTCTCTGGCACCAATTTTTATAAAGGTTACTCTTAACTATTGCTGTGAGAAAACACCCAAAGTCAAATAACTTAAGGGAGAAAAGGAAGTTTATTCACTTTATTCAAGTTGACACACAGGATTAACTATCACAAATATGAATCAGCACATTTCTTATTCCTGTAGATTGGTGAAGAAGGAAATAAAATGAAAAGAATCAACATTAAAAGCTGTTTTGATTTGGTTGGGAAAAATGAATCAATTGTATAGGGAGAATAGAAGCTCTTGCAGATTGCTTTATGTTGTTTCCTCAATACAGAGAAAGGATCTAGAACAAGGGGTGGGTGCCATTTAACTTTACTCTTTGAGATGCTTGGAATTTCCACCATTTCCTGGGTACTGCTGACCTGCAAAACATTCACAGGTCAAATCGCTGGAGTATTACAGGGAAGTTAAATAAAAGGTACTTGTGGCTTTGTCCATAATACCATGGCAGTAATTGTTACAGATGTTTGTAAAAAATTAAGTTACATGGAAAAATCAATTGATTATACTTGTGGGTGGAAATGGCCCACTCCTTGTGGCTTCTGTCTACGTGTCACACTTTTCAGTATCCTTGTAAAGGATCTGAGAAGCTCATGTCAAGCTCTTGCCCTCTGTGGGCACATAGTCTGGCAGATAAAAAGTAACCATTTTGCAAATGGGCGATTGATCCCTCCCTCACTGTGGTTTCCTACTTTTATTCCATCTACCCTTGAATGTGCTCTTATAACAAGACTCCAGTTTAACAGCTTTTTGTCTCTGGCCAGGGAGTGACATACAATGCCCATCAGGATGGAGTGAAGGGCATTGCAGGAGCAGCAAAACTGCCAAAGAAAATCAACAAACCACAATCTAGAACTTCAGAGACTCTATATCAACCACTTAGAACTAGGCCAGACTAATCTCTCCCCATCCTGAAGCTCAGGGACATTTGCGGAAGAGGGGGCGGTAAGATTGTAAGAGCAAAAGGATGGGAGGAGCAATGACTTGCAAGATACTCCACACAAGTTAGGGCCGAAGCAATCATAATTGGACTTTGCATGTGCTGCGCAATGTCCAACACACTATTGACCTCACAAAGTCTAGCATCTGCTAAAGGCACCAAGATCCTTAGAGGCAAGGGATTGGCAGTCACAGCAGTGTTCCTATGCTTAAGGGGAACACGGGAAAGGGTTCAGGGAAATGCCACTGGGCCTTGTACGTCATCGGAGAGGAGGGCCCAGAGGAGAGTCTGGCATGCACATTAAAGGACTCTCTGGGGATTGGGGGGAGGCACTGGGGGATGGGGAAGGAGGGGTGAGGGGAGGGGGAGCAGGGGGGTGGGGAGGAGGAGAAGGAGGGAGGGAAGTGATGTACCTATTAAGTTTGTATGAGCAGAAATAATAAAAAATGTTAAAAAAAGAAATAAAGTTTAGACTCAGATAATGAACTTTAGGAAAAGACACCCAGTGAAGTTCAGAAAGCATAGCAAAGGGGTATAAAGTAGAGCAAAGTATAGTAAGACACATATATGAAGATACCACAATAAAATACATTATTTTACAAATTTAAAATTTTATTGCCATTGAATATCCACTATTTTTTTATTTGAGCACTTGCAAGTCCTCAGGCATATATCATCAAATGCAACCAGATGAAACCCAGTGGGCCACACATGCAAAAAGACGTGAAAATAGGAGAGAATGTGGCAATGGAGAAAGATCTTAAAGAGAAAGAGAAAGAGGATGAGATTTTGAATTAAGGTATAAAATGTCACAAATTCATTATATTATTTTATGAATAAATGAATGATTTTTTTAAATGAAGAAAAATATTTTAAAAACTTGGCAAATTTGTCTCAGTATTCTGGGTTTGGAAGTAGTTGATTTAGGGAATTGCTTCCAGTTTCAAGGAGGAGGTTGCCACCTCTAATGAGCAAAGCTGGAAAACTTTACAAGAAATTGAAAAGGTGTCATATTTTTCCAATTTGTGAATGAGATACATGTACAAAATTTGTTGGATATGTAGCCTTATGTGGCAGGATTTGTACAAAGATTTGGTTGATGCTAGTCACCTCACAGGTAGACGTGAAAATATTGGAAGGTAAAGATTTTTCCTTTTCCTTTTTATTCTTTTTCTTTTAGTTTTTGGGCCTGAGTCTCATGTAAGTAAGGTGGCCTTGAACTTGTGTCAAACTGCTTGCTAAGCATGCCAACCACCATTCATGTAAAAAGCTGTGCTTTAGGTTTTATTCATCCAGGGATCCTGAAATCTTTTGTCATTTTGAACCCAATTATGTGGAATCCAAAACAGGCACTAAATGGCATACATTGGATTATGTGCAATTATATATACAGACAGCAAATAGTGGGAGGGCTATGTGTGGCTCTGCAAGTGTCTATAAATCCACCATCCTGGGTCTCTGGTTCTGATCATTCCCTCAACAAAGACTGGTACATTGTTCCCTTTCCTGTGCAGCATTATGATGGTTCAGAAAATATTGGATGCTGATGAAGCCAGAAATGGTGTGACTGGCACCAAGAAAATGGAGGGGACTTTGTCAGTTGGACCAATAAAACTCACTTTGGACTGAGGACTACCCATATGCTTAAGAGTGTTTTTATTTTACACCACTGCTCAGTATCATGCCCCTATCCCTTTGGCTACTTTGCCTTCACTATATTTCTCAATAAGGTTGATGGGAAGAAAGGAAAATCAGGTGATCCTGTGAGAACACAAATTTTATTTGAGATTAACTTGTTCTCTTGGACAGCTTCTTTTTGCAGGCCTGCAACCAAATGTTTATAAAAACTTTAGTTTTAAGAATGGTTAGGACTGGATACTGTAGTAATGTTGGATGACCAATATAAGTCTCTGGTGGCTTCCCTCACTGTTATGTAGATGATGCTTCCAAGGGAATTGCTGCGGATATGCCTCTGGTGTCTTCTGTTCTTACAAAGGTCTATGGGAAGCAATGAAGTGTAAATATGTTTTATTGAAATAGGGTTTATTGAACAGGAAAGAAAAAAATGCAAAAGGGTCAAAGACAAAGGAAAAGAGTTCCCCAAATAAGTAAAAAAAAAAAATAGAAGTCCTGCAGCTCTGACCCAGTGTTCATATGTCTAAAAACAAGGTTGAACTTGCAAAAGAAAACAGAATGGGCTGGAAAGATGGCTCAAGGGTTGTTAAGACACTGCCTTGCAAGCAGAAGGTCCTGAGTTCAGATCCCAAGTCCCACATGAAAACACCAGGCTGAAATGGCATCAGACTGCACTTCTGGCTCTGGTGGGCAGAACTTGGGAAACTTCAGAGTAAAGCCAAAAGGAGGTAGAAACAATCCAGGATAACTCCCTAAGTCACCCTCTGATACACACACACACACACACACACACACACACACACACACGTGCAAAATAAATAAATAGATAAAAAGTTTTTAAAAAAGGAAACAGAAAATCCAAAAAACAAGAGTGAACAAGAGATAAATCACAATAAAGTGAGAAAGCAAATCATGTATTTATTGGGATGTTTGTCATACATACAAAAGGCCAAGTCAAAAATTCTACAAGAGTAGAGCTAAGTCCATAATATGGGGAAAATGGCAACATACTACATGACTTTACCTTGGGAAGAATATTAACACAGCCTGACTTTTACATGGCTGCTTGGAATGCAAACTCAAGTTTTCATATTTTTACTGTAGATCCATAGATCAACTGACAATTTGCAGGGGAAAATATGATTACAAAATGGATTATTTTTAAAATCACAGGCAGATAAAAACTTGACAAAATATACAAATGACTCTTTTGATACACATGCATTATAACTCTGTACCTGAAGAAACAAAATTCATCAAACTATTCACATAATGAGCCATTTACATCATAGGAATGACATGTACATCCAGGATGAGCAAACATGAAAGAACCCTAATGCATTTCATCAGAAAATTATTCCCTGTCATTAAAAAAAGTGCCAAATCTCCAAAATAATGAAAAAATCTAAATTTTGAAGAGCAAAGTGGAATGTTATATATAATTCTTTCTAGAACACTTAATAAAGTTCTCATTTGTCCCATACACACCAGCATCACAATGATTTCAAAGTTGTGATAGCTACGTGTACAAATAATCTTTTTATCTGGGATCTGAGATCCGAACTCAGGACCTTCTGATTTTGAGGCAAAGATTTAACCTCTGAGGTGTCTCTGCAGTTCTGATATAGTGTTCTTATAACTATAGCTTTTAACCACTACTTGGGCCTATGTCCTTCTCTTTTGAAGGTCTTGTCCTGGTGTACAGCATAAGGAATGTGATGCTGCTTAAAAGAGAACCTTAAATCTAATCATAAAGATATTGATTGCCTCCTTGACATTTATGTCACTATTACTCTGGTGGTCACCTTTTGTCACAGTGATTGATATTGTAGCATATGATTTTCATGGATTAATGAGACTCTTGATAGCTTTTCTCCACTAGCAGTTTGTTTGGTATTTTCTGATACTATGAAAACTGTCCAGCAAGGAGGAAGCTTCCACCAATTGTAACTATTTATTTATCTGTATCATGTAGTCAACATTTTGTTGAATTTTTAGCAATAGGGTCTTACAGTTTCTGGAGGGCAGCCAAGAACATTGGTAAAAACCTAAAATGTTTGGGGGGGGGTCATTGAGTCTTTTCTGATAAATGACTTGTCAGGAGGGATTATACACATATTTGGAATATTGTTTAATTGCCTATGGGTTCTAATTGGAACACTGTAGGGCATTTTTCATTTTGCCCTATCTTTTCTCTGTGTTTCCTTGTATAGACTAAACCTGTTCTTACTCTTTTTTAAATAAAAATATGTTTTTGATATGCTAATAATATAGGAGGTTTCTATCAGGTTATATCTTACAATCTCAGTACTATTTGTTACTCCCTCAGCCCTAAACAGAATATCTAAATCACCCCCACCCTAATGCTTGGGGAAAATTGAGGAAAAGGAAACAGCAATAATATCAGAGCTTGAGGATAGGAAAGATGCAGCTGGATAATAACTATTGAACATGACAGTGTGGCTACTCTCATGAAGCTGCAGCTCTGTTAACTTCCACAAGATCTGAGCAAAATTTTGCATCTCAACATTTCACCATAAAGGAGAAAGATCCCAAGCATTCCATACCTCTCTGAGATTGATGGTTAATACAGAAGGGTAACTACTACCTTTGATGGTATATCCACTTGTACATTATCAATGCTTAGGGAATGCCTGGGCACATGCCACTAAAGGCAATCCAGAGGGTGCTTATAGAGACATGCATACAAAAGATGTGAAATTTGGAGGGAGACTGGCAGGGACAAATAATAATATTGTGCTTGACATCCTAACTAGAGCAATAAGGCAAGAGAAGGAAACAAAAAGGATACATATAGGTAAGGAAGAAGGTAAAGTATCCCTATTTGTAGATGATATGATTTTATACTTGAGAGATCCACATGACTCCACCAAGGAACTACTCGAATTAATACACAATTTCAGTAAAGTGGCAGGCGAAAAAATCAACATACAAAAATCAGTAGCCTTCCTATATACCAGAGACAAACAAGCTGAGAAAGAAATGAGAGACTCAAACCTACTTACGACAGCTACAAAGAAAATAAAATACCTTGGAATAAATTTAACCAAGGAAATAAGAAATCTTATAATGGAAACTACAAAATATTCCTGAAAGCAATTAAAAAGCCAAAACAATTTGGGGCAATAAAAGGACTGCTGGAGGTATCATCATACCATATTTCAAACTATAATACATAGTTATATATCCATGCATACTGGTTCTTAAAGTCATATCCTGCTTCCCCATCTTTATCTTTTTCTGCTGTCATTACAACTGTATAATTACAGTCGTTCATAAATTTAATAAATTCTTAAAATCTATTGTCTCTATTAACCCTATGACCCCTATTCCAAAGTACTTTACCTATCACATTGTCTTTTCAAAACCATTCTAATGCTTAACTGAAACCTCATCTACCAACCTGACTCCTAAATTTAATTATATCAACAAAAATAAGATCATAGAATCTATTATCTCTGTACTAGCAACAGAAATGGGCTCACATTCCATGGGTCCACCAGAGGCATAAATTATCACATTGTTGGCCATAGAGTCACCTTCAAATAACATAAAACCATTTAAATCCATAAAACCAGTGTAAACAACTAACAGGGACCTCATAAGACAGTCTGATAATGGAGTTTTAGAAGCACATACTAATAAAAGCAACTTAAGACTAACTCAAGATGTCCAAATCACATTGTGAAAACACAAATTGCATAAAAATTAAGAAAATATAACTAATCTCCAATCCACTAATCCTAAAATATCAGGTTCCAATGACAGTAGCTTCTTGAATAGCAGTAAAAGAGCAACAGTCAAAACAGTGTATGACAACAGATGGTCATACATATTATCAAGGAACTCCAAGAAGAATGAGCACATAAACAAAATAGTAAGAGGAAAACATAAATTCATAGCTAAATGAAAAGGACAATGGGTTGTAAAATAAACATAAAATTACTGGAAAATGCAAACTAAAGTAAAATGACATGAAAAACTCAACAAATCCAAGTAAAAACTTAGTGGAAAATCTTATCAATAGAGTAAATCAAGTGGAAAACAGAACATCAGAACTTGAATACGAGATGGTGGAATTGATAAATAAAAAAATGTTAAAAACCTATGAATCATGGGAATAACAGAGAAAGAAACTAAGGAAAATGAAGCAGAGCCTTTTTGATAGATTCATAGAAGAGAATTGATAATACCTAAGGGGAAGGGATGACCATCCAAGTGAAAGAGATAAACAAAACATGAAATAGATGATACCAAAAAGAATTGCTCCATGGCACACAATAGTCAAAACACTAAAAGTACAGAGCAAAGAAAGCTCTTTGAACTATGAGAGAGAAAAAGCAAGTAACATATAATGTAACATATAATGCCACCTTACAAAATTATATACAAAATTTCAGTGGAAACTGTAAAACCCAGAAGGGCTTGCAGAAGCATCAATTTATGTAGAAGCATCAATTATGTCAATCCAGGCTACTATATCAGGAAAATTATCTGTTATCAATGAAGGTAAAATAAAATTGGAATAATTATACATTTAAGAGCTATGAAAATTTCCACTAGAATCATCTTAGATCTAACACATATCTTCAACGATGCAGTAATATACAAAGTAAACATAAAAAATCAATAGCTTTTCTAAATACAAATAATGAGCTGGCTAAGAAAAAAAAAACCATTGGCAATGGTTTCAAGAATAAATAAAATACCTAAAAATAAATCTAACCACAGAAGAGAAAGACTGCCAAAAAAAGCTTTGTAACTCTAAAGATACTGAAGCACACCTTAAAGATGGATAGAACCCCTACATTCTTTGATTGGCAGAGTTGGTCTTGTGAAAATAGCTATATTGCTAAAACTGGTCAAGAGACTGAACATAACCAATAACAATACAGTCAGGAGGATGGGGGGAGGAGTGGAAGGGATTGATGAAGGGAAGGGAAGAAATGGGAGAGAGGGGGGAATGAAAGGACGCAGGACTGAGTACTCAATATGCTTGTAAAAGTTGAAAAATAAAAAATATATAAAAAATAAAGTCGTTGAGCAAGCCAAATTTTTTCAATGACATTCTCAGAGAATTGGAAAAAACAACATAGACATCCTTATGGAACTTCTGAAGAACTTGTATATGCAAAGCACAGAAAATGCAACAGACACCTGCTCTCTGCCTATACTGCAGATACAAAGTAACAAAACAGCATAGTCTAGCAAAAAATTGAAATATATACAAACAGATTAGAATAGAGAATCCAGGAACAAACTCACATAAATACATCCACACGATATTTTTAGTGACCCAGTGAATTTAAATGGATATTGGTAACAGAAGCATGACTGCAGAGTTACTTAAGGAGAAAAAGCAACTTAGGTTAACCATGCCACCTATAGGAGAATGTCTTCCTGTCAGCAATTATTCAACTCTTTTTTTGTTGTTCAACTCTTTTTTTAATTAAATTTTTTCCTTTAGTTTATTGAGAATTTTCATTTTTAATTTATAAACAAAATGGGTTTATGCCCCTTACCTGGACCCCCTCCCCATTCACTCTCTTTCCTCTCTTACTCTCTCCATCCACCCACCCTTCTTTCATCCTCCTGTCCCTTAATCATTCCTGTTGTGTCCCTCCCACCCTCCTGTCCCTCTGCTTGTGTGAATCCCAGAACTCCCTTTGGGGTGCCTGTGTTGGTAAAGGAGTCAGATTTCTGTTATGATATATGTGGCTCTTCAGTGGACAAAGTCTTAAGAGGGGAGGTTCCTCTTCCCTTGTCCTGTTTCTTCTCCTGAGACACTCTCTGAGAGCAGTTGCTTCTTCTAAAATCCTAGCTAGTCGTTGGGGGAATGTTGTTGATATGGCTGCATTGTGTAGATATGGTGGTAGAAGTTCTCATTGCAGTGAGCTTCTGGATACAACTTGACAACTTCTTGTCATAGTTTGCATGTGAATTGTCCCACAGACTTCTGTGTTTGAATACTTGGCCACCAGGTGGTGGTGCTGTTTGGGAAGGTTATGGAACATTCAGAAGGTGGACTTACTGGAGGAAGTACATCACTGGGGGAAAGAGGTTGAATTTTAACCACCTAGCTTCCTTATGCCCTGTTCTCTCTCTCTCTCTCTCTCTCTCTCTCTGTCACTCTCTCTCTCTCTCTCTCTCTGTCACTCTCTCTCTCTCTTTCTCTCTCTTTCCTGAATATGGCTGAAATGTGGCAGCCAGTCTCCTGTTCCTATCCCGACACCTGTTCTTATGTGTTCCTTGCCATGATGATATAATTTGGAACCATAGATGAAATAATAAACACTTTGTCTCTTTAGTTGTTTAAATTAATACTCAAAGTTGTTTTTTAATCATCATGGCAACAGAAGAGAAGCTGGGAGGCTCATGCTAACTGCAAAATAATTGAACATGCATTGTAGATCTTTGCACAATGCTAGAAACTTGGAATTTCTAGTGGAAAACAAAGGTAAAACACTACAAGGTATAGTCATTGTCAAACACTTTTCAAAAGGACTCCAATCACCCAGGAAATAAGCTCATTCGCTGTCAATGGACTTACATGTACTTAAGAACTGAATATCAAATGAGTTCCAGCTTCCTAATGCTAGATAGCAGCCGTTGCAGGATGAGTTAGTGCATACCACTCCTGAGTGTCATGAGGAGACATACTATAGATGAAGAAAAATCTCTGCCATCTGTACTTCTGACAAAGGCTGATGTCTAGAATACAAAAACTACAAATATTAAATGCTAGAGAACAAGTTTTCTAATAAATAACAAAATGATGAACTGAATAGACAGTCCTCAAATGAATAAATATAAATTGTCAATAGGAGTTTGAAAGTGTGCTAAACAACTTCATCCATTTGGGAATCCAAAAGAAAAATTGCTTTTGAATTGTATCTCACCAAGACAGAATGACTAATGTGAAGACAATAAGCAATAAATGATTATGAGGATGTATGGAAAGAAAAGAACTATTCCTGATGATGGAATGTAAACTCATTGAGTCCTCTAGCAATCAACATAGTAGTTTCTCATAAAAAGAAAATGACTACATGATTTTATTATATAGCTAGTCATACATCCAAAGCACTCTAACTCTTTTCCAGAGAAACTTGGATATCTTTATTTCTTGTTGCACTACTCGCAATAACCAAAAATACTAGCAAAGATGCTCATAAATAAATGTATAAAGAAAATGTTGACTGCATCATCACTAAAATTTTATTTAGCCAAAGAGAAACATGCCATTTGTATGGAAATGGATGGAATTAGAGATCATAGTGGTAAGCAAAATAATATATTCAGAAAGAGAAATATGATATGCGTTTCCTCTTTGAATAATGTAGATTTAAATTTGTTCATGCATTTGTGTGTGTGTGTGTGAGAGAGAAAGAGAGAGAGAGAGAGAGAGAGAGAGAGAGAGAGAGAGAGAGAGAGTGTATAATGTACCCAGAAAGAGGTATATGAAGCTAAAGATGAGATTTTTAGAAAGAGAAGGGAGGGGAAGAAAGCAGGGGGAAAGAAGAAAAGAGTGTTTGAATAACTTGTGGCAATAAAGCTGAACAAGAGGAAGAGGTTTGGGCAACCAAAGTAACAGGTTGTAATAAGAAGGAAATATATAAATCCCATAATAAAAATTAGGAGTCAAAAGTTTTAGTGGACATTTTTCCTTTTCATTTTCTCCTAGAAATATTGAGAAAGCTGTGCTCACATAGACCAATTTGGCTGATCATTAGTTCTGTGCATTTGGTCTCTAAGGTCATAAAAAGTCGGCAATTGGCCAGTATCTTTAGACCTTCAACTGAGTTGTTACATTCCATTGAGGATAAAGCCCTTCATTCTATATTTATATCAAGATTGAAAAAGGATCTAGAGCTTTGTTCTGCTGGGGATCTGCATGGGACCTTGAGTGCTTGCTCATTGCTATGTAAAAAAAAAAATCTTATACAGGACATTTTTGGCTAGCCAAATAATTAGATACTGTTGTAAGAAACGTACACTTTATTATGTGGAAGGTTCCAGATTCATCATTCAAAGTTTGCCTTCCTCCCATGCAGATTCTGTACTTCATAGATATCTCACCCGTGAAATATCAATGTATCCCAGTTTCTTAAGTGCTTTAGCACTATTTCAATGTTGAGAAAAAAGAAAGGGAAAGGTACAATATATATCAGTAGCTACAATATATCAGTAATCAACAGTCATGTATTCAACAGAATCATAAGTTGAATATCTCCAAATTTTTTCCTAAAAGAGAAATATTTTTACTCAATGATTTTCTCTCAAGTCATCCATGCCCTACAGAGTACTCAGGCATTTGCCAGTACAAACAAACTAGAGGAATCTAGTAGAGCAAAATGCAGGAAGAGACTTGGTGGTAGAAGAGTCTGGCTGGATAGAGAAAGTCTGAAGTGGGACAGGATGGGGGATAGGATGGAAAAGAAATAGGTGAAAACACATGGATTCATTGCATTAATGTATGAATGTTGAAGAATAATAAAATAGTGGAAAGTAAATAAATTGTTTCCTGAGTTCCAGCTTCCTAATGCTAGACAGCAGCCATTGCAGGATGAGTTAGTGCATATCACTCCTGAGTGCCACACTCTGGTCCATGTGGTTTTCAGTAGCTTATCTTCTTTTATCAACCTAAGCATCCTCAACCTAGAATACTCATTTAATATTTCAGAAAATAATAGCACAGAGTTATATTCATCTTGTGCCAGGTCAACAAACAAGTTTGAAGGCAGTTTAGTAATGAAGATAGCATATTTTTCTGCCAGGTTGTCCTTTCAGGAACCATATAGGTAGTTGACATCCTTGTAACTCCAGAAAGAGATTCTGGGATATGCCACTGAGTCCTTACACCTCACTAGGGTAGAGGATTCAGAGGGAGGTGTGGGATTCACACAAAAGGATGCTCCAGGGGATGGGAGGGGGAAGAGGGAGGCACTGGAAAAAGAGGATGGAAAAGAAGGGGAAAAGGAGGGAGAGGGCAAGGGGGGACTGGGGAGGGATGGAGAGAGGAGAGGACCAGGGTACCTATTGAGCTTGTATGGTTGGGGGGGGGGGACTTTCAAAATAAGTAAAATGAAAAAAAAAGAAAAGTATAGGAAACATATCTAGAATACATCTATAGCAGTTTTCACTGTATATGTTACTTAAAAATTCAAAACATACAAATACTGTGCATTCGCTAAAACCCATGTGATCAGAATACCAAATTTGACATTTTCCAAGTTATTTCATAACCGAAGGAAAGAAATTGGCTGTTATGAAATGAATTCTAAAATAAAAAAAACACACTAAGGTCTCCTTTTACTATTACCAATAACATCCATTGTCAATATCAAAATACATTAATTTACTAATGTTTTTTCAAAACTGTTGTTTCATAAACATTGGAATTGTCACTACTAAATATGAGTTCTAAGTTCTTTCTGAATGAATCCAATCCACTGCACGTCTGTCTGACAAAAGAAAAATCTCTCTCTCTCTCTCTCTTTCTCCACATGTTATTTGTTTGCATGCTGTGTTTGTATGCATGGGTGTGGAGGTGGGGGAAGGGCAAAAGAGGCATCAGGTGCCCTGCTCTGTCCTCTCTGCTCTATTTTTGGAGGCAAGGCCTTTTCCTCAACACAGACTCACTTTTCTGGCTAGCAAGCATTAGCTATCCTCATGTTCTCATAACCTATAGCGTGGGCTTCCAGGCACATAAGAGAAAACACCCAGCTTGTTACCTGGGTGCTTGGATGTGAACTCACTCATGACTGTGCAGTAAGTGTTCATAATCACTGAGTCATTTTCAAGCCACAATTTTATTTTTTAAACTTACTTAAAAATATAAGGCACACATCTAGGTAGTATGCAACATGACCATCATTGCCTCCATTAGGTGCTAGATTGGGGTATCAAGTGGGTTTGGGTTACTTGTGACACAAGTCCCTCTGCTTCAGAGGCATGGGTTGATTTTCAGCATCACCTGCTATAAGAACCTCACCTAATTCCTCAGTGTGCCAGGACGAAGTCTTCCAAATTTCTACAGTTTATTTGTGCATCATCAAGAAAGGATTTTCATGTAATGAGAGGATGAACAAAACTTTTTTGACTTCTAAAACTGCTATTTTAATTTGCTAGTAAATTCTTACATTCGCTGTACTAAGAAAATACCAGTAATTATCACTTATCACACTTACAAAGACATAGTCAAATCATTCCAGAATTGCATCTAGCAATTATCCTTTCATGAAAACTGACCAAGAGATTGCTTCCTGCATGTGGAATAATATTTTTCTGTGTATCCCAGGAGGCAGACAATGGCATGGGATGCAGTCCTGAAATAAACACTTTAACGTGACCGTGGATACGCAGCACAAAAAGGACATCTACCTCCCCCTTACTCAAGGCTCAGGACTCTTTGAAGAAAATGATTCAGTAAGAAAGAATGAGTCTGTATGTGGAGAAGAACATTGTCCACTTATGTCTTCTGGATACAACAGAGATGCTGCATCTATAAACTCAAATCAGTTGTGACCAGGAAGGGAAGTGAGAGAGAGCTTCACCACGTCTTGCTACTTACATGCAATACTTTATGGTGACCTATTTTCCCTCCTCAGCATGATCCCCTCTCTCCTTTTCTGGGGAGACCTCCTTTCCCTTCCCTCCTATTTATAATCTTTGGTATTACAGAGATTTATCTTTGAATATGTCATTAAATGGGTTTGGTACTAGGATCCACCTATGAGGGAGTACATACAGTATCTAATTTTCTGTGTCTGGGATATTTCACTTATATAATTTTTTCTAATTCCATTCATTTCCCGGCAAGTTTCATTAATTCATCTTTTTTGATGGCTGAGTAGTATTTCATTGCATAAATTTGCCACATTTTCCTTAACCACTTGTCTACTGTTGGGCATTTGGGTCGATTCCATGACTTTGCTATTGTAAATAGTGCTGCAATGAACATGGTTGTGCTTGTGTCAATGTAGTGAATTTTTGCTTTATGGGGATTATTCCCAAAAGTAGTATAGCGGGGTCATGTGTCATTTCAATCTCTAACTTTTTTAGAAATCACCAAACTGATCACCTGAATGGTTACACAAGCCAGCATTCCCACCAGCAATGTATGAGAGTTCCCTTCTCTCCACATCCTCTCCAGCTATTTGTATTGTGGATTTTTGCCATCCTGACCAGGGTGAGATGATATCTCAGGGAAGTTTTGATTTGCATTTCCCTGATGGCTAAGAATACGGAGCATTTTTTAAGATATTTGTTAGACATTTCAATTTCGTCCCTGGTAAAGTTTCTTTTGAGTTCCAAGGCCTATTTTTTAATTGGCCATTTATCTCTTTGATGTTTAGTTTTCTAAGTTCTTTATGCACTCTGGATAATAGAGCTCTATCAGATATGTGGTTAGTGAAGATTTTCTCCCATTCTGTGGGTTGCCTTTTTGCTCAGTTTACAATTTCTTTATCTGAACAAAAGCTCTTTAATTTCATAAGATCTCATAACAGTGTTGGTTCTAGTGACTGTTCTATTTAGGAAATGTTGGCCTAGTCCAATGAGCTCCAGGGAGTTCCCTACCCTTTCAACTAAGATTTTTATAGTCTGTGGCCTAATGTTGAGGTCCTTGATCCATTTGGAATTAATTTTTGTGTATGATGACAAGTATGGCATCCAGTTTTGCCAGCACCATTTGTTGAAGATACTGTTCTTTTTCCATTGAACTTTTTGGGCCTTTTTGTCAAAGATCAAACGGCTGTAATTGTGTGAGCTTATATTTGGGTCTTCAACCCTTATCCATTGATCTACATGTCTATTTTGGAGCCAGTATCAGGCTGTTTTTATAACTATGGATTTGTAGTATAGACTAAGGTTTGGTGTGGTGATACCTCCAGCAGTGTTTTTTTTACTTAGGATTGTTTTTTGTATCCTGGGCTTTTTGTGCTTCCATATGAATTTTGAGATGGTTTGGTCAATTTCTTTAAAGAATTGCTTGGGGATTTTGATTGACATAGCATTGAATCTGTATATTGCTTTTGGTAGGATGGTCATCTTTATGACGTTGATTCTACTGATCCAGGAACATGGAGGTCTTTCCACCTTCTGGTGTC
The DNA here is from genome assembly GCA_023101885.1 of Typhlomys cinereus. Taxonomy (NCBI): domain Eukaryota; kingdom Metazoa; phylum Chordata; class Mammalia; order Rodentia; family Platacanthomyidae; genus Typhlomys; species Typhlomys cinereus. Next base: position 4,740,582 of record JALPQD010000140.1, on the reverse strand, counting down.
TTCTGTGATTTCTTTCTTTAGGGTTTTAAAGTTTTCGTTATAAAGGTCTTTCACTATTTTGGTTAGATTTATACCAAGGTATTTCAGTTTTTAGAGGCTATAGTAAATGGGATTGTATCTATTAAGACTTTTTCACTTTTTTCATCCTTAGTGTATAGGAAGGCCAATGATTTTTGCAGGTTTATTTTGTATCCTGCCACCCTGCTGAACTTGTGCATTAGTTCCAGGAGTTTCCTGGTGGAAATTTTAGGATCACTCAGGTTTACGATCATGTCATCTGCAAATGGAGATATCTTGATTTCTTTCTTGCTGATTTGAATCCTTTTATCTCCCTCTCTTGTCTTATGGCTCCAGCTAAGACTTCAAGTGCAATATTGAGTAGAAGTGGTGAGATTAGACAGCCTTGTCTGATCGAAGTGGGAATGCCTCAAGTTTTACCCCATTGAGTATAACCCTTGCTTTTGGCTTGTTATATACAACTTTTATTATGTTGATAAAGGTTTCTTCCATTCCAACTCTCTCTAGGGTTTTGATCATAAAAGGCTGTTGGATCTTGTCAAAAACTTTTTCTGCATTTATCAAGAGTATCATGTGGTCTTGGGCTTTGGACTTTGGATTGGTTTATATGATGGATTACATTTATTGATTTGCATATGTTGAACCAACCTTGTGTGCCTGGGATAAAGACTATTTGATCACAGTGAATGATCTTTTTGATATGTTTTTAAATCCGATTTGCTAAGACTTTGTTGAGAATCTTTGCATCTGTGTTCATCAAAGAGATTGGCCTATAGTTTTCTTTTTTATGCGTATCTTTATTAGGTTTGGGATTAGTATGATATTAGCTTCATAGAAAGAATTTAGAAGTGTTCCTTCCTTTGCAATTTTTTTAAAATCAGATTTGCTAAGATTTTGTTGAGAATCTTTGCATCTGTGTTCATCAAAGAGATTGGCCTATAGTTTTCTTTTTTTTTTTTTTTTTGAGTTTTGAAACACATTTTAATGGTAAAGGTAAATTATTTTTACATGCAAGTAGTGTACTCTTCCTGTGTGGGAATGGTGATTATAAAATAACACCCCACAGGAAGTGTCTTTTTTAATTAAAAAAAAAAACTAGCAAATAATGTTGTTACTCACCTTCCATCCCCCCCAAAAAAACACAACTAGGTACTAGCTAAGTCTCTGGGCAATACAAGCGAAGTGAAGAGACTTAAAAAAAAAGACAAACCCAAACTCTTGTTCAGTCGGAAGCAGCTATGGATGGTTCGCGGCAGCTGCGAGCAAGGACGACAGCCTGTAATGCCTGTAATGCACGTTAACCAAATTGCCCTTTCCAGTTTCACCTCATGAATAAAGAGCGATTTTGTTGATTCTATCACAGAATACTTTTCTTAAGTTGTTTTATTTACAATGCTAACTTTGAAAAGCTCATGGAAGTTAACCGGAAAATAAAGTAGGCTTTACAGAAAGAGGGAAAGCCCAAAATGCTACTTTCCAGAGAACCCATTGTTCAGTTTTATTCAGAGTAAAGAAAAAAGGAACTTTCGCTCACCCTAGAAGAAATTCGGCCACAGGTTTGGAATCTGTACTCAACTCCACATGCAATGAAGACGACATTATGCTAATACAATTGTTTCTGCTGCGTTTGTCTACTGTTGTCTAATAGTAACAATTATAAACAGAGCAGAACAACTAGCACTGGACGATCCTTGTAGTGTTACAGCGTCAGGCATCTCACTTCTCTTCGCACCACTGGTTCTCTTTGCGCACCTGGGCCTCCTCCTCTTCAGTAAAGTCATTTTTAATGTTGAAGGTTTTGCGAATCTCCTCAGGAGTTTTCCCCTTAATCATATTGGCCACGGTCTTGCAAGTAACATCAAGTAAGCCTTTGATGTCTAAGTAGTTTGCAGCCAGAATAAGTTCAAACAGTGTTCCCTGGTCGACCTTCAGGAACTCCTGGTCCCACACAGGGATGTCATCTGTCCGCTTTTCTTTGTTCTCGTCGTCCTCAGGAGGAGGAGGGTCGTCTTTATGGTGGGTGCACCACTGGATGACCTTTTTAAGTATCGCCGCGTTAACATTCGGTAGAGGAACTGGGTCATCATCTCCCTCGTCATCCATTCCCAGATCTTCCAACATGGTCTTGATAGTCACAGATTGTTTGGCAATTTCTACATCAACTTCAAATATCTCTCCGTCAGAACTCTGCAACTTAATTGAAGGCATGGTGTTCCGTCTCAAGGCTGCGGGCCCGAGGCCGCCGAGAGCCGCGACGTCCACACACGAAGAAGAGAAAGACGGACGACAAGGCCACTCCTATAGTTTTCTTTTTTATGCGTATCTTTATTAGGTTTGGGATTAGTATGATATTAGCTTCATAGAAAGAATTTAGAAGTGTTCCTTCCTTTGCAATTTGATGGAACAGTTTAAGGAGTGTTGGTGTTAGTTGTTCCTTAAATGTCTGGTACAATTCTGTGTTGAATCCATCTGGTCCAAGACGTTTTTTGGTAGGAAGATTCAAGATTACTTCATCAATTTCCTCATATGTTATAGGACTATTCAAATAATTCAAAACTTCCTGATTCAATTTCGGTAAATTGTGCTTACTCAAGAATTCATCCATTTCTTTTATGTTATCAAATTTCATGGAGTATATGTTTTTGAAATATGACCTTATAATTCTCTGAATTTCTTGGGTATCAGTTGTGATAAATCCATTTTCATTTCTAATTTTGTTAATTTTGTTAATTCTCTCTGTTGCTTTTGGTTAATTTAGCTAGGGGTGTATCAATCTTATTGATTTTTTCAAAAAACCAGCTTTTCTACTAGTTGATTCTGTGTATTGTTTTCCTTATATCAATTTCCGATATTTCTCCCCTGATTTTGCTAATCTCCTGTCTTCTACTGCTTTTGGAATTGGATTGTTCTTGTATCTCTAAAGCTTTAAGTTGCATTGTTATTTATTTGTGATGTTTCTAATTTTTTTTGATATAAGCATTAAGAGTTATAAACTTACCTCTTAAGATGGCTTTAATTGTGTCCCAGAGATTTTGATATATTGTATTTTCTTCATCATTCGCTTCTAAGAAATCTTGAATTTCCTTTTTGATTTCTTCCTGAACCTAGTTCTTACTCAGCATCATAGTGTTTAGTTTCCAAGAGTTAGTATATTTTCTGCTGTTTGTTTTGTTGCATATATCTGACTTTACACTATGGTGGTCTGATAGGGTACAGGCTACAATTTTCTGTATATGTGAAGATTTGTTTTGTGGCCCAATATGTGGTCTATTTTGGAGAAAGTTCCATAGGCTGCTGAGATAAATGTGTATTCCTTGGTAAGTGTATGGAAAGTTTGATAGAGGTCTATAAGGTCCATTTTAGTAAGGGTTTGATTAAGTTCCAATGTGTGTCTGTTAAGTTTTTGACCTGTTGATCTATCCCACGTTGACAGCACAGTATTGAAATCCTCGAGTATTATCGTTTTGGAATTTATTTCTTGCTTTAGACATTGTAGTGTTTGCTTAATGAATGTGGAGGAGCCCATATTAGGTGCATATATGTTGAGTATTGTGAAGTCTTCCTGGTGAATTGTACCTGTGACTGAAATGTAGTATCCTTCTGTGTCTCTGACGATGTTTTTTTTTCTTTGAAGACCACTTTGTCAGATAGCATAATTGTTACCCGTACTTGTTTCCTGGTTCCATTAGCTTGAAGAATTTTTTTTTAAAATTTTTTTTCATTATTATTATTATTTATTCAATTGTGCGTGTGTGTATGTGTGTGTGCGCATGTGTATATGTGTGTGTGTAGAACCACGGACAAAGTTGAGAACCACCATGGACCGCCTCTACCTCCTTCTGCCCCGGGATTCACAGGCTCCGCCCTACCAGGACCAGAAGCGCAGGCCGCCCCCGCTTCCGCCTGGCGTCTATACGTGGGATCTGGGATCCGAACTCAGGACCTTCCGCCTGCAAGGCGGAGGCTTAACCCCTGAGCCACCTCTCCAGCCCCAGCTTGAAGAATTTTTGAACAGCTTTTTACTTTTAGAATGTGCCTATCTTTTGTAGTGAGATGTGTTTCCTGAAGGCAGCAGATTGATTGATTGTGATTTTTAAGTTTTTTGAAGGCCTGGTTTGGCGGTCATGTAAGCCTTCAAGTTGTCTTTATGGAGGAAAACTTTTCTTTCACTCTTGATCATGACTAATAGTTTTGCTGAGTATATCCGCCTGGCTTGACATTTTTGCTCATTCAATACTTGAAGTCCCTCCAAACTCTCCTGGCTTTTACTGTTTCATTGTTATTTTTAATAGGTTTACCTTTAAAAATGACTTGTTTTTTTCCTCTTGAAGCCTCAGCACATTCTCTTTGTCTTGTATGTGTAGTGTTTTGACTAATATTTGCCGTGGTGAGTTTCTATTTTGGTCATATCTGTTTGGGGTGTGAAATCCCTCTTGTACTTGGATGGGCTTCTCTTTTTTTAAATGTGGAAAGTTTTCCTTTATGATAATTTGAAAAATTTCCTCAGGTGTAGTATTTTGGGATTCTTGTTCTGTTAATCCATGAATGCACAGTTAGGCTTCTTCAAAGTGTCCCATAACTCTTGAATATTCCTCTCAAATATATTTTTGGCTTTAACAACCTCTTTCATTGAACTGGATAGTTCTTCCACTTTGTCTTCAAGATCTGATATTCTATTTTCTGTTTCATTAGTTCTGCTGATAAGACTCTCTGTTGAGTTCTAGGTTGAAGTAAGCTTGTCTTTTAGTTTGAGTTTAAACTCTGCTTCAGATTGTTTAAACTGCTTTATGCCTATTTTTGTTTCTTCAACTGTTTTTCTCCTCTCCTCCAAGTGCCTGTTGTGTTCCTGTTCAAAGTGGTTGATGGAGTTATTTAACCCTCCCAGATTTCCTCTTTCATTGTTTTGATCATAGTAAAGATCAGGCTTTGAAAATTATTATCTTGGGTATTTTTTCTTGGCTATTTTCTGTGAGTTTGTTCTGATTGGATTCCATCATTATGTGGTTGATTTTTCTGGTAGGATGTTTGTTGTCTTGGTTTTTGTTTCTCATGGATTTTTGCTGTGACCTGGGCATTTTTTTTGTCTCTTATGACCTTCTTTTTGTTTCTGTGTATTTTTGATTGATCTGGATTAGACAATATGACTACACTTGAGCAGTTATTACTAGTGTTTGCCTTGGAGCTGGGTACACTCGTCTAGTATTGGTGTTATTTCCTAGATGAGGCTATTGGACTATTAGTACATCAATTAAAGTGGGTTTAGTAGATAGGGAATGAAGATTAGGATGGTAGTGCACTTTTTATATATACTTCCTTGGTGATATGTGAGGGTGAATGCTATAGTTCCTGAAGTTGTATGGTTTTTTGGGTGGCTACATGGAGATGTTAAACTACAGTGACTAATAATTGAGAGGAACAGGATGGTAAAAAAGTTTACTTATCTTTGAGCTGGATGTGATGATTCTCTCCTATGTGATGGGATGATTTTAGAGGACTTTAGATAAGTGGTGTTTGTCTCCTAGAGCTTTGCTTATGTTTTCTCTGGACTCTGATGAATTCCGAGGAGCAGGGAGTGTGTCCTGATCCAGGTCTGGAGTAGAGAGACAGAGTGACTAGTGGGACACGCAGATCACCTGGGACCTGGAGCACGGCCTAGGAGCCTTCCTCAGTGTCAGAAAGGCAGACTGGATGCTGGTGGGACAAGCAGGTGACCTGGGGTCTGGGGTGTGATCTAGGGGCTTTACCTGAAGAGCAGGGAGTCTGCCCTCATTTGGGTCCAGGTCAGAAAATGGCTTCCTATACTTTTCAATTTAGGATTTTGAAAATTAAAATGCTGACAAATTGGTGAGTCAGAGTTTACTGCCTTCAACTGAAATAAGTGTACTGCAATGTGTGTAACATGAAACATTGGTGACAAAATAATTATGCATAGGGATATTTGAAAAGATTTGGAATTCATTGCTTCCTGATAAGTTAATATACTGCTTTCAGTTTATAATCTTTTTGTAAATTTTTTACCTCGTTATATACAAGCTCAATGTGCTGGTACCTTCATCTCTCTCCTTCCCTCTCCCTGTCCTCTCTCCCCTCTTCCTTTCTGTTTCCCCATCCTGTTCTCTCCCCACATCCCTCTCTTTCCCCCCATCTCTCTCTCTCTCTCTCCCTTTTCTCCCTTCCTCCCCCCATTCTGGTGTTTCTTGCTTGTTCCCTCCCATCCTCCAGAACATCAGTTTATATGGACCTTGAGGTTCCCTTTGAGTCGTCTAGACTAGTGAGGGTTCAGGACTCTGCGGCATATCTTGGGATCTTGAGCTGCCCATTGATATGGGATTTCCATTTATCTGTCTAATCCCTTGCTTCTAAGATTCCTTCTGCCTGGAGTCATCTCCCCTGAGATCCGTTCTAGTCTATAGGGGCTTTTTGATCTGTCTAGCCTTATCATGTCGAGTAAGATCAAATCACATTGTAGCAATAACCTGGCTGCTGGAGCCCATACTTGAGTGGAGTCTCAAGTCCATTAGTGGACCTCCCCATCTTTAGGCTCTTATAGTTTTGCCACCCTCTCTTCTGAAAGGTGCCCTGAGCTTTAGGATGGGGAGAGATCTGGTTGGTCTAGTTCTGGGTAGACATTGTAGAGTCATTGGTATTCTAAATTATGGTTGGTTGTTGCTTTCAGGTGGACTATTCAGCCATCAGAAATGAATTAATGAAGTTTGCTGATATATGGATGGAATTAGAAGAAATCATATTAAGTGAAAAATCATAGGCATAGAAAGTTAGACACCGCATGTTCTCTCTTGGAAGTAGATCATTGTTCCAAATCCTCTTAATGACATAATTAAAGGTAGATCTCTGTAATACCCATTATAACTACAAAGGATTATAACTAGGAGGGAAGGGGAAAGAAGATCTCAAGAGAAAAATGACAACAGAGCTTACTTCAATAGAGAAATTAGGCCACAGTCATGAACTGTCTCTAAGTTCATATGACTTACTAACGATGTCATGTGACATCTGACACAGCTCATGCTCACTCCCCTTCCTGTTCAATTGGGATTAGACAGGTTTGAAGATCTGGGAATATCTACCTAGTCATGGAGGGGAAAGGGACTGACAGTTAGAGAGTAGACAACTGGAAACCAGGAGACTGAACTCACTCACCACTGTGTCCTTCTCCTATTCTCCCCTCTACCTTCAAGCCTCTTATATTAAGACCTTCTTCTAATCAGTCTTTTATCTTGGTTAGAAGAAGACCTCAATACTCAAACAGGATACAGTCAAGTGCAGTGCAGGAACTGCACAAGCTGAATACAAAAAGAAGTAAATATTGTTAACTGGAAGTAACTGGGATTCTGATTGTTAAAAGTGTAGAAACAAGATGTTTAAAAATGAAAAAAAATTCTAAAAAATTTTAATGGGACTTAATGGACTTTAAATATAAACCTATCAAATTAAGCAGATTCAAAAATGATTCTGAATTTTAATTAATTCTAATTTTTGACATGGGTACATGGCTTGTTTGTGGTAAATATGTTTATGTGTATCTAAATACCTTTTATCAAAATTAGAAGTCTCCCAGAGACAAAGATAAAATTCATATAAATCTCTATACTTATAACTGTACACACATATACAGTTATAAATATCCATACATACATATAAATTCTATGTATATATGTGTGTATATTTACATAGTTATCAATGACTTTAATTTTGAGAATGAATACTCTATAATATACTGGTATGTCAATATATCATAAAATATGTCAATCAGATTAAAACATATCTTTGTCTTCAATTATCTTTTACTTATTGCATGCTATTTGAAAGACCAACAAACTTCCAGTGACATATTCGTGAAGCAGAAAATCTGGAACACAAATGTTTGTAAAAGTTCTTGGAAGACAAATAGAGCATGAAAATTATTTTCTGACTCTAAAGAGCCAAGAGTGATTTAGTATTCAAACAGCATATTCTAAGTATTTATAGGGCTCTCATAAATGATCTAACATAAGGAAATTTGTGTCTTTATGTTAGGGTAAAAATAATGTACAATGGCCTACTTACTTGTTTTTCTTTTTAATTAAATGAAGCTCATGGTCACATCAAAGACCTTGGTTAAACCCAGTGGGAAATAAAACAAAACATAAGGACATGAATATGGGAGGAAGACTTGTATGGAAGGGTGGCTGGAAGAGCTGTGAGGGAGAGGAGAATATAATTGGAATGTATTATATACATGTGTGAAATTGTCAACAAACAAAATTTATCTAGACACAAAATGGAGAGAAAGAGTGATCCTTTTATTAGTGAGAGGATATTTCTTTTCTTCTCATTTTAAAAGTACCCTGTATTGAACCATCAGCCTAGGCTTTAGAGTGTTAGTATTCTGTCTTACAGAGCTGTTGAATAGATTGTCTCTAAGGTAGGTGTGTATAAAAGCAAATGGATAACAACGAAGTAGACACACAAAGATTTCTAGACAGTGTGATTTGTCACAATGCTGACGGAATGTACTTTAAAGTTGCTAATAAATGACCATCAGACGGCTTAAGGGAACAAGGGGTTTATTCCTTATAACAGTCCGGTTACAGTTCTCAGTCCAGCTTGATGGGACAACATGTACCAAGGGAACTGGCCACACCATTTTTACATAATAGCTGAAAGAGGGACGATCCTCACTTGCCAGACCAGCATGTCTGGCCAAGTGTACAAAAAGATGCCACCTCCCTCAACCAGCCCTCCATATTTTATTCCAGGGCCCAATCCCACTCACCATAGGCTGGGTCCTCCCCATTAGCTAGACAATCTCCTGCAGGTTTGCTCGGGGCCCAACTCAACCACTAATTTTCCATGCATGTGCCCAGAGCTCAAACCCTCAACTGCCAAGTTGACATCTGTGCCTAATTATGACACTCCACCCCTTGTCAGCTTGACACAAAAACATAGCACTTTTGAACTGCAACCTTCAATCCTTGTTCCCATAGGTGTTAAAAGTTATTTTAAAAATATAAATATTATTAATCTTAATCTCTAAAAGTTCTCTCATAAACAATGTTCTCTCATTAAATCTTCAGTTCCAAAATTTTAAAAGTTCAGTTTTTTAACCTTAAGAGTATATCAAAATCAGAATAAGATAAAACATTAAAACAGAAGTGAGGACTGGAGAGGTGGCTCAGGGTTAAGCCTCTGCCTTGTAGGCAGAAGGTCCTGAGTTCAGATCCTAGACCCCACGTATAGACGCTAGGCGGAAGCGGGGGCGGCCTGCGTTCTGGTCCTGGTAAGGTGGAGCCTGTGAATCCCAGGGCAGAGTAAACAAGGAGGAGGTGGAGGTGGTCCATGGTGGTTCCCGAATTCACCCGTGGTTCTACACACACACACACGCATACACACATGCACACACGCACAATTGAATAAATAATAAAAAATTTTAAAAAAGAAATATATGAAATCTTTAAAAACATTAAAATGGAAGTATTTTGATATAATAAGAAACATTAAATTAATATTGAAGTACAGCAAATGAAATACCGGATCCTTTATTTCAATGTCCATCTTCTGTTGCACAGTACATAGTCAAGGTGGCTCAAAAATTCTAGGCATTCCCAGTCCCTGGTCACAGCTCAAACTTGTAGAAGCAGAGTTCCTCTGAACCAGGTTGAATCTCCACTCGCAGCCATCCTCAGCATACATCCCATGGTTCTGGCATTTCCAACAGTACTCTGGGTTCACCTTTGCACCTATAAGCTTCACTTTCCTTGCAAGAACTTTATGCCTTCTACCTGGTGCCAAGCTTTTGCTACTTTCCATGAATCCCTCAATTGTACATCAAAACCAGTACCATCTGAGGGACACTGCCAGATTTTGAAGCAAGTTTGAAAGGTAGATTGGTCCACTTGAGCTACAACTGTACCAACTTTAGTGTGCTGACTCTGGAAAAGCCTTTTTCTAGGTAGCCAAAACTTCCAAAGGGCAAGAAATGACTTTAACTTGGGCTTTCAGCCCCTGAAGAATCCTGGTTTTCAAACCATGGAATCGCCATGTGGTGGTGTTCATGTTTTCCACTATCTCAATGCAAAGCACTAGGTTTTCCTTCTGTGATACTCATAACTCCAACAGCTGAAGTTGCTCTGCTGCCTGTCCTTTCCTCATCCAGAGATTCACGACCATCAACACATCTCTCCTCTATCAAGCAAACCAGTCCATCATCTCTAAATTCAACTTTACCAAAGTCCTCGTTCCCCTCATCATGAACTGAGCCCAAACAACCCACAACTCTCTCAACATTTTCATTATCCAAATGGCCCATTAAACTTTGCAGAATGGTATTTGTAATCCACAAGCTCAAAAGATTCAAACATTTCAAAGTTACTCCAACAAAACCGTTCAGAATCCACATAGCCAGATTTATCAGCAACATCCCACTTCCCAGGTACCAAATTCTGTTGCAGTTTGCCTGTAAGCTTGTTGATAAATGACCACCAAACCGCTTAAAGGAACAAGGGGTTTATTCCTTACAACAGTCTGGTTACAGTTCTCAGTCCAGATTGACCGGACAACATGTACCAACACCAGGCCAAGGGAGCTGGCCACACCATCTCTACATAATGGCTGAGAGAGGGACGATCCTTACTTGCCAGACCAGCATGTCTGGCCAAGTGTACACAAGGATGACAACTCCTTCAACCAGCCCTCTCTTTTTATTCCAGGGCCCAATCAAACCCACTATAGGCTGGGCCTTCCCAATCAACTAGACAATCTCCTTCAGGTTTGCTCTGGGCCCAACTCAACCATTAATTCTCCATGAATGTGCCCAGAGCTCAAACCCTCAATTGTCAAGTTGATACCTGTGCCTAATTATGACAGAGACACAAGTGCAATCCAATCCCAAAGGCAGTAGAAGAAAGGAGATTAGCGAAATCATGGGAGGAATATCCAAAACTGAGATAAAATGATACAAAGAGTCAACCAGACAAAGACCTTGTTCTTTGAAAAAAATCAATAAGATTGATACACCCCTAGCTAAATTAACCAAAATTAATAGAGAAAAACTCAAATTAACAAAATTAGATATGAAAATAAAGTTATCACAACTGCTAACCAAGAAGTTCAGAGAAGTGTAAGGTCATATTTCAAAACTTATACTCCTTAAAATCTCACCCCAGTCAGGATGGTGAAAATCCACAATACAAACGAAACCAAATGCTGGAGAGAATGTGGAGAGAAGGGAGCTCTCATACATTGCAGGTGGGAATGCAGGCTTATACGACCCCTTTGGTGGTAAGTATAGTGACTTCTAAAAAAGTTAAGGATTGAAATGACATATGACCCTGCTATACCATTACTAGGAATAATCCCCCAAAATGTAGCAATTCAATACAGTGACATCAGCACAATCATGTTCATTGTAGCACTATTTACAATAGCAAATTCATGGAATCAACACAAAATGCCCAAGAGTTGATGAATAGATAATGAAAATGTGATATATTTATCAATGGAATACGACTCAGCCACCAAAAAAGGTGAATTAATGAAACTTATCAGGAAAAGGATGAAATTAGAGAAATTGTATTGAGTGAAGTATCCTAGACACAGAAAGTTAGATGCCATATGTACTCCCTAATAAGTGGATCCTAGTTCCAAACCCACTTAATGACATATTCAAAGGAGACAACCTTCGATACCAATTGGGAGGCAGCCAAGGGCAGTGCAAGAACAGCAAAACTGAAAACAAAAAACCTCCCATAATTCAGAACCTAAAGACCCTACATTATTCACCTGGAACCAGATCAGCCAAATCCCTCCCATCCTAAAGCTCAGGAATCCTTGTGGAAAAGGGGGCAGCAAGATTATAAGAGCCTAAAGGTGGGAAGGACCAACGATAGGCAAGATACTCCATACAAATCAGGGCTGCAGGAGCTAAGATATAGCAACAATGTGATTAAACTTTGTCTGATCTACACAATGGCTGACATGTCAATGATGCCCCAAAGTCTGGCCCTGATCACAGGGGGAGAAGGCTTCAAGCAGTATAATCCTTAGAGGCATGGGGTAAAACAGTCATAATAGAGTTCCCATGCTAACAGGGAGTCCAAGTAGGGGGCCTCAAGTTCTGCCACTGAGTTCTGAACCCTCGCAAGGGTAGAGGACTCAGAGGGAGGTTCGGTGATGACATGAACAGATGCTTGGAGGGGGGGATAGAGGAAACAGTAGGTGCCAGGAGAGGGTAAGAAAAGGAGGAAGGTGAGAGGGAGAAGGGTAAGGGGGAGAGTACAATGGGAGATGATGGGGGAGGGGAGAGGGAGAGGAAGAAGGTATCTATTGAGCATGTATGATTAGACAAAAAAAGTAATAAAATATCAAATTAAATACTTAATAAAAATATTATCAAAAAATAAAAAATTATATTAAATTTAAAAAATTTAAAAGAATTGAATAAATTCCTAATAAGCACAACTTACCTAAATTGAACCAGGATGAATTGAACTATTTAAATACTCCTATAAGAAATGAAATTAAAGAAGTAATCTCAAATCTTCCCACCAAAATATTTATTGGACCAGATGGATACAGCTCAGAATTCTACCACACATTTAAAGAACAACTAACACCACTATTCATTAAACTATTCCCCAAAATAGAAGAGGAAGGAACACTTTCAAGTTCTTTCTATGAAGCTAAAATCATCCTAATCCCAAAACACTATAGGCCAATCTCTTTGATGACACAGATGCAAAGAGTCTCAACAAAATCTTAGCAAATCGGATTTAAAAAATCAAAAGATTATTTACAATCAAGTAGGATTTATTCCAGTCACATAAAGTTGATTCAGCATATATAAATCAAGAAACATAATCCATCATATAAGCAAATCCAAAGTGCAAAACCACTTGATATTCTTGTTAGATGCAGAAAAAGCTTTAGACAAGATTCAACATCCTTTTATGATCAAAACCTTAGAGACAATTGGAATGGAAGAAACATATCAACATAATAAAAGCTGTATACAACAAACCAACAGCAAGGATTATATTCAATGGGAAAAAAACATGAACCATTCTCACTTCATTCAGGAACTAGACAAGGCTGTCCACTCTCACTACTATTCAAAATTGTACTTGAAGTCTTAGCTAGAGCCATAAGACAAGAGACAGAAATAAGAGGGATTCAATTTCAAAAAGAAGTCAAGATATCTCTGTTTGCAAATGACATGATCATATATCAGAGTGATCCTAAAAGCTCCACCAGGAAAATCCTGGTAGTAATACATAAGTTTAACAAAGTGGCAGGTTACAATATTAATGTTCAAAAACCAGTGGCCTTCCTATACACCAAGGATGAAAAAGTGATAAAGTCCTAAGAGAAAAAAATCCCATTTACTATAGCCCCTAAAACAATGAAATATCTTGGTATAAATCTAACCAAAGAAGTGAGAGACCTTTATAATGAAAACTTTAAAACCCTAAAGAAAGAAATTACAGAAGGCCCCAGATGGTGGAAAAGACCTTCCATGCTCTTGGATAGGTAGAATCAACATCATAAAAATGACCATTCTACCAAAAGCAGATTTAATGCTATGTCAGTCAAAACTGCAAAGCAATTTTTCATAGAAATTGACCAATCTCAAAATTCATATGGGAGCACAAAGGCCCAGGATAGCAAAAACAATGCCAAGTAACAAAAACACTCCTGGAGTCTACCTTTGAATATACTCTTATAACAAGATTCTAATTTAACAGGTTTTTATCTCTGGCCAGGGGGTGACATCCAATACCCATCAGGATGGAACCAAGGGCATTGCAGGAACAGCAAAACTGAAAAAAATATCATCAACAAACCATAATTCAGAACATCAGTGACTCTCTTATCAGCCACCTGGAATCAGGCCTGCCTAATCTCTCCCCATCCAGAAGCTCAGGGAAATTTGCGGAAGAGGGGGCAGTAAGATTGTAAGAGCACAAGGATGGGAGGAGTCATGATATGCAAGATACTCCACACAAGTTAGGGCTGAAGCAATTATAACAGGACTCTGCATGATCTGCGCAATGACCAACATATCATTGACCCCTCAAATTCTAGCATGGACTAAAGGCACTAGGATTCTTAGAAGCAAGGGATTAACAGTCACAATAGTGTTCCTATACTTAAGGGGAACACAAGAAAGAGTTCTAGGAATTGCCACTGAGTCCTTACACCTCATCAGAGAGGAGGACTCAGAGGAAAGTTTGATATACTCATTAAAGGATGCTTCAGAGATGGGGGGAGGGGGCATTAGGAGAAAGGGAGGGAGGGGGGAAAGGAAGGGACAAAGCGGGGAGGGAACAAGGAGGTACAGGGAGGGGTGGAGGGAGGGAGGGGACAGGGGTTCCTATTATGTTTGTATGAGCAGAAAAATAAAAAAAAATACTGATGGAGGTATCACCATAACAAACCTTAATTTATACTACAAATCCATAGAAATAAAAACAGCATAGTACTGGCTCCAAAATAGACACATAGACCAATGGATAAGGGTTGAATACTCAGACATAAGCCCACACAATTACAGTCATTTGATCTTTGACAAAGGGACCCAAAAAAACTCAAGGAAAAAAAAACCCAGCATCTTCAACAAATGGTGCTGGCAACACTGGACGTCCACATGCAGAAGATTGAAACTGGACCCATACTTGACACATGCACAAAAATCATCTCCAAATGGATCAAGAACCTTAATATTAGGACAGAAACTATAAAAATCCTAGTTGAAAAGGTAGGGAACTCCCTCGAGCTCATTGGGCTAGGCAACAGTTCCTAAACAGAAATCCAATAGCAGTCACTAGAACCACACTCAATAAATGATATCTTATGAAATTAAAGAGCTTCTGTTCAGCTAAAGAGTTTGTAAACCAAGCAAAAAGACAACCGACAGAATGGGAGAAAAATCTTCACTGACCACACCATCTGATAGAGGACTAATATCCAGAGTGCACAAAAAACTGAAAAAATTAAACACCAAATAGATAAATAGCCCAATTAGACAATGGGCCTCTGAACACAAAAGAAATTTTTCCAGGGACAAAATTGAAATGTCTAACAAATATCTTAAAAATGTTCCATATCCCTATCCATCAGAGAAATGCAAATCACAACTGCCTGAGATATCATCTCACCCTGATCAGGTTGGCGAAAATCCACAATACAAACAACACCAAATTCTGGACAGGATATTGCGAGACGGGAACTCTCATACATTGCTGGTGGGAAGGCAGGCTTGTACAACCACTCTGGTGATCAATATTGTGGTTTCTAAAAAAGTTAAGGATTGAAATGCCATATGACCCTGCTACATCTCTACTGGGAATAACTCTCCCCCCTAAAAAATGCATCAGTTCACTACAGTGACATGAGTACATCCGTGTTCATTGAAGCACTATTTACAATAGCAAGTCATGAATCAGCCCAAATGCCCAACAGTTGATGAATGGATAATAAAATGCAGTACATTTATACAATGGAATACTACTCAGCCATTGAAAAGTGAATTAATGAAATTTGTTGGTAAATGGATAGAGTTAGAAGAAATTACATTAAGTGAAGTATCTTAGGCACAGAAAGTTAGACACCGTATGTTCTCCCTTGTAAGTAGATCCTAGTTCCAAACCCACTTAATGACTTACTCAACTAAATCTCTGTAATGCTCACTATAGCTGCGAAAGATTAAAACTAGGAGAGAAGGGGAAAGAACACCTCAAAAGAAAGGAGACAAAAGAACACACTTCAATAGTGAAATAGGCCACAGTTATGAACTTCATGTAAGTAGAGAGGCATCCAACACAGCTCACTCTCATTTACGTTCCAGTTTACTTGGGACTTGGACAGGTCTGATCTCCCCAGTCAGGGAGGGGATAGGGGCTGGCAGAGGATAACCAAGTGACAACTGGGTGACTCACTCCACTCACTACTGAGTCCTACTGCTACTCTTCCATCTACCTTTAAGCCTCTTCTTCTATTAAGACCTTTGTTTAAACAGTCTTTTTTATCTTTGGTTAGAAGATGACCTCGACACCCAGTCAGGATGCAACCAAGAGCAGTGTAGGAAATCGATACTGAAAACAACATATCAACCATAATTCAGAACACCAAAGACCCTACAAGTTTCATCTAGAATCAGACCAGCCAAATCTCTTCCCATCATGAAGTTCAGAGAACCTTGTAGAAGAGAGGGCAGCAAGATTATAAAAGCCTAAAGATGGGGAGGACCACCAATAGGCAAGATACTCCACTCAAGACTGGGCTGCAAACCCAGGAAATTGCTACAATGTGTTTTGACCTTGCCTGTCCCTCACAGTGACTGACCGGTCAACAAACCTTCAAAGTTTAGCAAGGGTCTCAGGGCAGAAGGCTTAAGGCAGTGGGATCCTTAGAGGCAAGAGGTTAAACATATATAACAGAGTTCCCATATTAGTGGGAGGCAAGAAGAAGTCCCAACCTGTGCCACGGAGTCCCAAACCCTCTGGATTGCTCATATGCTGGGATCTGATTGGGGAGCAACATAGGGGACTGCCAGAGACTTTTCTCTGGTCCATCCCTTGGGGTTCAGGCCTTCTTGGGTCTGATGAGGTGGGCCCTGTGGGGACCCTCTGGTGTCTTCCCCCTGGGTTGCACATGTGCTTGGGCAGGAATGATCAAGTGAACAGCGTTTGAACCCGTTGGAGGTTTTTCTTTATCCAGTACCACCCCCTAGGTTGTCCTCCTGTTTGAATGTGTTTGGGTGAGCACTGGTTTGTGGGCCCGCATGGAAGCTTTCCTCCGATCCTACCCCTGGGTTACCCAAGTGCTAGAACTTACTCTGGTGAGCTGTATGTGGGTCCGCTGGAGGCTTTTCTCTGGTCCCACCCAGGGTTACCAGTGAGGTTGGATCTGATCAGGTGAGCCACTTTTCTCCGATTTGTCCCCTTGGTTGCCCCGGGATTTTGATCTGATTTGGTAAGGTGCATGTGGGCCTGCCAGAGGCTTTTCTCTGGTCTTCCACTGGGCTTCCCGCATCCTTGAATCTGATTGAGTGAGCCTCACACGGGCCTCCGAGGCTTTTCTGCCTTCCTGCACCCTGGGTTGCCCGCCTGCTTGGATCTGATGGTGAGCCAGGTGTGGGACCTCTGGAAACTTCTCTCAGGTCCTGCTCCTGGATTGCCAGTGTGCCTGAATCTGATTGGGTAAGACCTGTGTGGGCCCGCAGAAGACTTTTCAAGCCTGCCCTCCCCCCTGTGTTGCACATATACTTCCATCAGATCTGGTGAGCCACTTGGGGGTCCACCGGTGGCTTTTCTCTGGACCTGCCTGCTGACTTTCTTGCATGCTTGAATCTGATTAGATTAGCGGTGTGGGTGCACACACAGAATAGATGAAGCAGAAGATAGAATATCAGATCTGGAAGACAAGCTGACAGAACAATATTTTTCAATTAAAGATGAAAAGTAAAAAAAAAAAAGTATGAAAAGAACATTCAAGAACTATAGGAAACCATAAGAAGCCAAAACTACACAATATGGAATCCCAGAACAAGAAACTCAAGAAAAAAATACAGCTAAAATTTTTCAGTCAATCATAAATGAGAGCTTCCCACACCTAAGGAAATAGTGCCCATCAAAGTTGCTGCAGTTAGCCTGCATGGTTGCTGATAAAATCACCATCAAATGGCTTAGGGGAACAAGGGGTTTATTCTCTTACAATAGTCTGGTTCTTAGTCCAACTTGATGAGAGAGCTCACACCAACACCAGAACAGAGGGAACTGGACACACCATCTCTACATAACAACTGAAAGAGGGATGATCCTTACTTGTCAGACCAGCATGTCTGGCCAAGTGTACACAAGGATGCCAGCTTCCTCAAGCTCTCTGTATTTTATTCACTTGTTCAGCGCCTAGTCCCACCCACCATGTGCTAGGTCTGACCCCTCAACAAGACAATCTCTTGCAGGTTTGCTCTGGGCTTAACTCAACTACCAATTATGTGCAAATATGCCCAGAGTTTGAACTCTCAACCATCAAGTTGACACCTGTTATGGTTGCATTTTGGTGT